>MU001511.1:19906-504524 GCA_010093485.1 Karstenula rhodostoma CBS 690.94 | reverse complement strand
CCCCCCCCCAGCAGCAGCAGTAGCAGCAGCAGCACGTGCGCGCACCACCGCGCACCACCCACCGCAGCCATGGGTAAACTCGTGCGCCTCGAGCTCTACAGTAAGCAACGCCCCCGCAACCCCGCGCTGTTGCAGTCTTGACCCGTGTGCCGCAGATTTCAAGACGTATCGCGGCAAACATGTGCTGCCCTTTGGTGACTCGTACTTCACCTCCATCATTGGCCCCAATGGCTCCGGCAAGTCCAACAGCATGGACGCCATCTCCTTCGTGCTCGGCATCAAGTCGGCCTCGTTGCGCTCGCGCGAACTGCGGGAGCTCGTGTACCGCGGCCGCATCATCAGCACAAGCAAGACGGCTGTCGACGAGGCCAACGGCGACCAGAATCGCGGCCAAGATGCCGACACGCAAGAAGACGGCGACTCGCAGGAGGGCGACCCCAAGACAGCCTGGGTCGAAGCCGTCTTCGAAGACGATGCCGAAAGCATTCACCGCTGGCGCCGCACCATCACCACCGCCGGCCAAAGCGAGTACCGCATAAACGGACGCGTCGTCACAGCAAGAGCCTACAATGAAGCTTTGGAAGAACAGAGTATCTTGGTCAAGGCCCGCGCCTTCCTCATCCCCCAGGGCGAGGTCGAGGAAGTCGCAAAAAAGCCCCCCAAAGACATCACGCACATGCTGGAACAGATCTCGGGCAGTTTGGAGAAGAAGGCCGATTACGAGAGGCTCAAGGCCGAGTCGGATGCCGCCGCAGAGGACAACTCGCAGTTTCTCCAGTCAAAGCGTCACATCAATGCCGAGATCAAAGAGTACACGACGCTTGAGACCGAAGCCCAGGCCTACGAGAGGAAGGTTTCCGAGCGTGACGATGCCGCAGTGACCCACATCATGTGGAAGCTGTACCACCACCAGCAGGCCATCGAAAAAGCCCGCGACAACATTTCGCGCCATGCAGAAGAGCTCAAGGAGCACCGACGCGGTGTCCAGAAATACCACGACAGACTGCAGGATGCTACCAAGGAAGAAGCCAAGGTCAAGCGGAATATCGCAAAGACCAACAATGACATGAACGCCAAAACCAAAGATATAGAGGACGCGCAGAACAACCTGATTCCCATCGAAGAAAAGATACGCCTCACCGAACAGGAGCTGAAGAAGTTGGAAGCCAGGATCGCTTCCTTGACCAAGGAACGAGACGCCAAGACGCAGGACCTCGGTCGCTTCGACAAAAACCTCTCGCAGCTTGACAAGGCCGAAAAACAGTGGGAAGCACAGCGCAGGGCCGCCGCCGGACAACAGGGCCAAGAGCTTTCGCCCGAGGATGATCAAGAATACAACCGACTCCGAAGCCAGGTCAGCAAGCAGACTTACGCCGACCAGGCCGAGGTCAACAGGCTTGAGCGCGAGATTGGCACTGAGCGGGAACACGCTCGTAATCTTCAGCAGAAGATAGATAGCTTCCAGGCGACCGTGGACAAGCTTGAACAGGACATCGCTCAGCTCCAAGAACGGCAGAACGAACTGAAGACTACGTTGAAAGATGGGAAGAGCACACGTGCCGCGAAGCGTCAAGATCTTAACAAGCTTGAGTCGGACCGAAACCGTAACAAGGCTCAATCCGAGGAACTGAATCAAGAGCTTACTAAAGTCCTTCGGGAGCTCGGATCCGCCGAGATGGGTCGCCATGAGACTAACAGAGAACGAGCCATGCGTGAACATGTTTCAAAGATGAAACGCACCTTTGGCGCAAGCGTGTATGGGCGGTACAAAGACTTGATCAAACCCAAACAGAAGAAGTACGAGACTGCCATCGGTACGTTGCTTGGCTGGCACATGGATGCCGTACTCGTAGACACGGATAAAACTGCAAGGGACTGCGTTCAATTCTTGAAGGAGGGAAAGCTTGGCCAGATGAGCTTCCTGCCTCTCGACTCGTTGACTGTGCAGTCGGCAAATCAGAACCTGAAGGGTATGCACGAGGGCATGCGTCTAGGTATCGACTGCATTGACTACCCACCCCACCTCGAGCGAGCCATCTCGTCTGCGTGCGGTGATAGTGTCATCTGCGACACCCTCAAGCTTGCCCAGCATATGTGCTTCGAGCGTAAGATTGGCGTCAAGGCAGTGACTCTGGATGGCTCCGTCATCTCCAAGGGTAACACTATGACTGGTGGTACCATGCAAGGTTCGAACCAGAAACAGCAATTCGGCGACGCGGAACTTGAGGCGCTGAGGCAGAACGTGCAGAAAATCCAATCCAAGCTTGCCAATCTTGCCAGAGCCGATGCGTTCGACAGAGACATCGACGAGCTCCAGGTAGAGATGAATGATCTCGACGATCAGGCGCGCCGTCTGGAAGACGAAATCAAGACAATCGAGCGTAACATCAGCAGCAAACAAAAGGAGCTCACCCATGACAAGAACATCCTGAAGCAAGAGCAACCGAAGCTCAACGATGTGACTCAGCGATTACATAACAGGGAGGACGACTTGAAGGAGAAGGCAGATGCTGTTCATCAGGTCGAAGATACCGTGTTCGCAGCTTTCTGCCAACGACTCGGTTACGCCAACATTCGTGAATATGAGTCCCAACAAGGTTCGGCTCAACAGGAGGCATCTCAGAAGCGTCTCGAGTTCAGGAAACAGCGCACATCGCTAGAATTCGTGCAAAACAACATTCTGCGAGAAATCGGAAGCATTGATTCGCGAATAACGGCCGCACAGACTAAGCTCGATAAGGATCAAACTGCGCTGGAGACACTCAACGCTCAGCGGGAAGAACTGCAAAATTCCATCGACGAGCTCCAAGCAGAATTAGAGACGCTTCAAGAGAAGCTGGCCGCGCTAGAGAAAGACAAGGCCGCAAAAACCCAAGTCGTTAAAGACGCTCGCAACAAACTGGATAAGCGCAACGAGAAGGTCAGGCATGTCGAGGCGGACGTCCAGCAACAGGAGATAGAGATCAAGAACAGGGCTTCGGAACGCTACAGCTTGCTGAAGAAATGCCGTCTCGAAGAGATCAAGATACCACTCACGTCAGACTCAGTGCCGCTGACCTCGCTACCCATGACAGATTCTGTGCGTCAACAGGATCCGGACGCAATGGACGTCGATGAACCGGACGAGACACAGGCTGAGATCGACGACTACGGTGTCGAGCCCGACTTTGAGAAGCTGGATGACGAGCTTCGAGAAGAGATCGATGATATTCTTGCAAAGGTATGCCACAAATCGATGTACACGTCTGCATCTGCTAACCCCGTGTAGGAGGACAACGATGACGACAAAGTCCAAGCGGAAGCAGCAGCCGCCCTCAAAAAGGCCGAAGACCAACTCACAGACCGGATCGCATCACTCGACGTAGAAATAAACAAAGCTAACCCCAACATGAAAGCGACGGAAAAGCTGGCCGCCGCACGGGAGAAGCTAACCCAGATCGACGATGACTTCAAGACGGCGAAGAGAAAGGCTGACAATGCCAAGGCAGCCTTCGAAGCAGTCAAGGACGAGCGCATGGAGCTGTTCATGAAGGCCTATCAGCACATCCGCGAGAATATCAAACCTGTCTACCAGGAACTCACGAAGAGCTCGCAATTCCCTATGGGCGGTCAGGCCTACCTGGATCTTGAGGACGGCTCGGAGCCGTACCTCGCGGGCATCAAGTACAACGCTATGCCGCCGCTCAAGCGTTATCGCGATATGGAGCACCTGTCCGGAGGCGAGCGTACCATCGCTGCTTTGGCACTCTTGTTCGCTATCCACTCCTATCAACCTAGTCCATTCTTCGTGCTCGACGAAGTCGATGCTGCGCTGGACAACGTGAACGTCTCACGCGTGGCCAAGTATGTGACCAGCCATGCGAGGCCGGGCATGCAATTCATCGTCATCAGCCATAAGGCTGGGCTGTTCCAGGAGAGCGAGACCCTGGTTGGAATCATGAGGGACCAGGCGAAGATGAGCAGCAAGGCTATCAGTTTGGATGTAAGTTCTCCTACCAATCGACACACCTGGCGAGATGCTGACAAAACTGCAGTTGAGGAAGTACCCCGCGGCTGCAGCGGCTTGATGACGCGACCGTGGGTGACTGTATATTTTTTTGTCTTGCGATTTGAGTCACACGCGGGCTGACAATGTGGTTTCGTATCGTACTGCGAAAGCCCCGCGGGTTATGACTATTGGGTAGAAGGTCAACTGAGCTTCTGTTTCCTTCAAGTGCAGGAGTGTTTATGTTGTAGTACGAATGCCATGGTCTTTAACGTCGCTCTTGTGCTCTTGTGCTCTTCCTTTCATGAATACACGCAAAGCCTGAGGCAACAACGTGGATGCCGTGGTGCGGCTATAGCACGGAAACTATATCCTGTGTGCTGGCGCAGTCCTCAACGTCTGAAGAAGCGAACGAATGGCAGAGGCCATTTCTGTAAAAGTCGTTGGCCAGTGAATCCGAGCCTCGTGGTGCTAACCATGTTCGGTTAGTGGCTAGGGTGAACCGCTGCCTAGTGCCTTACTCATGGTTCACTCAACTTCAGATATAATCAGTTATAACAGCATCTGCATCTTTCGAAAATATATTTACACCATGTGCTACTGCGTCACTCTGGAGCTCACTCCACCGATGGTGGTTGAAACTTGCGCAGCAGATGCAACCCTCGGCCCCGCAATCACGCCCCCACTCAGCCGCAACTCCGTGTCAGCAACCTCCCTCGCCAGACTACCCGCAGAAGTTCTAGTTCAGATAGCCCGGTCCCTCGACGATCACAAATCTCTAGCCCATCTCGGTCGCGCAAACCGAAGACTAAACAACCTCCTCACACCTCTCATCTACACCAAATTCTTCACCAGCTTCGGCAAAGAAACACTCTTCCTGCGGACCCTTACTTCACAATCCCATCTCGCAAGCCATGTCAAGCACCTCCGTTGGATCGACGAATCCGACATCTGGGACCAAGACAAAGAGGGCTACGAGACAGAGACCCGCAAAGAAATAGCAGCCAGCCTATCCACGCTCCCCTCCCTCTTTCACAAACAACTCGCCATCGCAGTGCAGCACGCCACTGCCGGCACCCTGCACGTCTCCCTTCTTGCAGCCGCAATGTCCCTCACGCCCTTCCTCGAGACCCTCACCGCCACCCTCACAACCGCCAACTCCTCCCGCATCCGCTGGAACGAAGCCATCTGGATCGCCGCCCCGCACGCCTTCGCCCACCTGCACACCATCCGCATCAAGCTACGGCGCTCCGCCGGCATGGATCTGAACCCTTTGTTCCTCTTACCCGCGGTCCGCACGCTGGACTTGACCCACGTCGACCGCCTGAAGAGCGACCCACAGAAGACCATCTGGCTGCCGCTGCCGGCGGGGTGCTCGGGCGTCACCACGCTGCTGCTGCGGGAAAGCAACGTCGACACGGACATCCTTGTTCCGGCGATCAGGGCGTGCAGGCGACTGACGACCTTCCTGTTCCAGCAGCACAACAAGTGGTCGCCGCTCAGGAAGCTGGACATGGCGCTGCTGAGTTCCGCGCTGCGTGTGCACGCTGAGAGTCTGAGGGACGTCGGCGTAATGGAGCGGGTGGGGCAGGAGGAGAGCGCCGGCGGGGTGCAGGAGCTCCTGGGGATGCCGGCGCTGGAGAGGGTGCTGCTGCCGTTGTGCGACGGTGAAGTAAAGGGTGGGACGGTGCTTAAGCTGCCGCCGAGGGCGCGGTATTTTGCGCAGACGGTTAGGGGCGACGGGATGCGGAAAGCGGTGGAGGGGTTCATGGCGTTGTGCTCGCGGTCGGTGAAGGCGGTGAAGGAGGGGAATCCGCTGCTGAGGGGCGTGACGCTGTGGGTGGTGGATAAGGAGGCGAGGGGGAGTCTGGTGGCGTACATGGCGAGGCAGGCTTGGAAGAAGGAGGGCTTGCAGTTGGATATAAGGGTTCTGGAGAAGAAGAGTGATGTTGGCAGTGCGGTTGTGGAGTGGGAGAGGTACGTTGGGGAGACGTAGTCAGGATTGGCATCTTTGTGGCAGCGTTGGCTGGTACGGGGCTCTTTGTTTTGATGGCTTCATCTGGGGTGCAATTGAACGATTTTTGATGCTGGAAGTTTAAGAGTTCCACAGCCGGAGATACGGCCTGTCAATCTATAGAAGTATCGTGAGTATCCAATCTTACACTTTACATCCCTACAATCAACCACCAATCACATACCCTGAACCTGCGCCGATTCCCGTGTTTGCGGAACGTTCCTTCTAGCAACGAGCAAAGAGGCGACTGCAACCTAAACATTTAAGTGAGAGAAGGAGCGACCCGGAGAAGAAGCTCAGATCCCCGGCGCACGATCGATCCTGAGCATTGCCGTGCTTCTTCGCTTGCCTTCGGTCTAATTGCGTAGCGCGCAGGTGGTTTGTTATCAGCAGCAGGGCGTTTGCGTGGTAACAGAAACACTTGTAGTCCACTCCGTGTCCCAGCGCCGACTTCTTTACTCGACATCACCTCCGATATCATCATCTACTGGATTCCGTTCCCGATTACCAAAATAATGAAGCTCTCTCCCGCTCTCTCCGTGGTGTTTGCCGTGGTTGCGTGGGCCAGTAAGTACATCACTGATCAGAGCCGTGGTGTTTATTTAGAAGGATGTTGACCTCATTTCTAGCGCCCCTACAACACGCGGGAGCCGAGCAGTACGGGGTGGAGCGTCGCGCTCCCATGGCCCAGACGAAATCCCCGGACAAGTGCGACAGGGTCTACTTCGATTGCATCTACCACGTAAGACTTCCACGCTGAGCAAAAAGGTCATGCTCTAACAATGTTCCTAGTCCGACTACTGCGGCAAACATGGTTTACAGGAGTGCCAGCTGTATTGCCGGATCGAGGCGTGCGACTACCAGGATGTCAGTCCATTTTCTATCACCGGAGGACCGGAGTCATGCTGATAGTAATACTTTAGTGTTACAAAAACAGCGGCTGGAGCGAATGCACTCATAAGAAGGCACTGCCAGTCGATGCTGAGCAAGATGATGCTCAACACGTGGAGGTTCAGCAAGAACCCACGGTGGAAGAGCGCAGCCCCGTCACCCAACACTCAGATCGACTACCAAACAACCCGTGCGAGAAGTGCGACAAGAAGTTTGAATCATGTATGAATGATTGGTGGTGTTGGTTCCACAAAGACGTATGCTTCAAGGACTGTCGCATTGACGTATGCGAGGAGATCGAAGAGGTAGGTATTATCGTGGACATGATTGCGGTGATACAATGTACTAACAGTTCGTCAGTGTCACCAGAAATGTGGCTACAAGGATTGCGAAGTTCGCAAGCTGACTGCCGCGTTGCAAGAGCACCACGGAGAAACTGCCGCGCAGCAAGCGTCCAATGAAGAGATCACCGAAAATCAAAAGACCAACGGAAACATCGGCACCCAGCAAGAGCCTGATACTGATCTCGACAACCGCGATCTTGCCGTGCGTGCGGAATCACAGTCGGATTCCACAGAAATTTCCGCGCATTTGGATCATGCTGTGGAATCGAACGCTGACTGCAATTCCTGCAAAGATCATTACAACCAGTGCCTCGACCTTTGCGGTTCTTGGTGGTCTCCGGGATCACGCCCACACCAATGCTACGAATACTGCGAGGTTGACACTTGCAAGTTCCAGGATTGCAAGAAGACCTGTCTTACTTGGAATAAGTGTTAATCCAGGGCTGTCCTTGTTGGCTTGGCTGGCTATGGAAGAGTTAGTTTTCCATAAAGCCTCCGAGCCTTAGCCGATGGCACGGTATCAAGACAGTGTGAATGAGGAATTGGCCATCAACTCTCTTTATTTCTTCAGTTAGTATGTGTTATAACTCAGCACGGCCTACGTGCAATTAGCATCATACCATGAATGTGTTAGTGGTCTTCGCACGGAACCCATAAGAGCCTCGCAGCCGTGCACGGTGCCCTTGGACAACGATTGTAGCGTCATGGGGCCTGAGGCCACTAGCTCAGGAACCCGCAGTATTGCGCAAGAGGCCATGCAGGAGCCGCCTGCCGAGCCCCCCTGATATCGGCCTATTACCCGAGAAATAGACGGCGTTCATGTCTCCGAGAGAATCAATACCGTAGAGTTTTGCAGATATAGGTTTGGGGCTAAATTCGACCTCGGTGGCCTGCAAGACCGATTATCCACCGAAGCTGCACTGTACGCTGCGAAGGCTTACAAACGTTGCCGTTGAGCACCATTCAAAATCCTTGGGGCATCAACGCTACTGTTTCTCGCTCCGATTGGAGCTTTGTGCAGTTCGGATGGCGTCCCACGGAAAAGCACGAGGTTGGCAGAAAGTCGCAATGGTGGCAATGCTTTCGAGAGTATCCGAACAGAGAAGCACTTGTATTGTCGTCCGCAGATGTCCAGTTTCGTGAACGTTCGTTTTCGGGTCCCCGCACATATTTTCCACTTGATGGCGCAGGGGCTCAAACGATATGTTCGAGTCGGAGCACGACTCAATCTCGGCAGCGCTTACCATATAGGGACACCCTGGCTTCCTCAAGACAGACTAGCTCCACTCCTTTTGCCAACGTCGAGACACCGATGGGTCGTCTATCGTTCTCCCAAACCACTACTCGTCATTTCTAACACCACCTCAGCATCAACTCCACAGTTGCTGGTCACGACTTCCCAGTGTTGCCAATCGTGCTCATTAAAATGGCGACGGGAGAGCTCGCGACTCCACCTCAGCAACAGTCGACATACCCAGTGGTCGAGCTAGATACATAGCAACTACCATAGAAATGGGCATATAAGCACCATGCCAGCGGTGGCGAAAAGGAGCTCTAAGGAGCCTTCTATACGAGTCTACTCCACTTTTCTATGGGGATAGCTTCTCTCAATGCTCTCATTGGTCCAGAAAGACGGCGGCATAGTGCTTATATGCCCATTTTTCAGCAAAAGATCCTCAAACACTTGAAACTTGACGTTTCTAAAAACACTTCTCCTCCCAAGGCCGCTAGCACTTGGTCTTTGAAGAAAACCTTGTCATGTGCTTCTTGCGAACCCTCCACTTCACCTTCTTGCGGGCGCCTTGTTAAGTGCTGATCACCAAGTTCAAACCTTCTTAAATACATAAGTATATCCTTGGCAGTTGAATACGAGGGCAGACGTTAACCTCGAATTCACGAAACGACCACAAAGCAATCGTGGAGACCCGCCGCCCATAAGCCAACAGCTCAACATGAACAAGCGAGCTGAACACTGTCGCAGCCAAACCCTGCGGGACCCATATGGGAACCCACAACGCCACCATTAGCATAGTGCACTAACCTTGACTCGATCTATTCACTACTGATTCACAGTACCGTTTCATCCAGTTCCTACCCGTCTTAGGAACTCTCTTGCTTTCGTCATCCGATATGGACGTTCCCAGGCCTATATGAGGAATTCCTCGCTCTTATACACAACGTGTTGTTATTTTCTCCAGTTCTCCAGTTCAGCAGAGGTCCTTGAGGGCCCTTCTATTCCTTTCACACTTCGCTCCGATGGCTCCGTTCACTTTCATTTTCTTAGCCCTTTCGTTTGTTTCATACGTAACCTGGAAAGTCATTGAGGCATCTCGCCGTAATAAAATACCTACCGCTCTCAAGAAACTGCCCGGACCCAAAGGTACGGTTCCTTGCGCATGCCTAACCTCTGCTCGGGTTCTCGCCGGTACTAATTCCGTCTGTAGGATACCCGTTCATTGGATCTGTTCCTGATGTACCTGAGAAGAATGGGTTTATCAAATTCGCCGACTGGAGCAAAGAATATGGCCCCATCTACCAAGTCAATCTGGCTGGTACCAACCATGTCTGGATTTCTTCCGATCAGATCGCGAAAGACCTTCTCGCAAAGAAAGGATCCATATACTCTGACAGGCCGCACATTTCTGCTTTGATCGATGATAATAGAACCAGCGCTCAGTATCTACCACTCCTTAGCAAGAATGGTAAGTCAACTACAGGGAACGGTATAGAACTCTTACGCTGACAACTCTCAGATGGATGGATACGGCAAAGAAAGTTTGCGAACGTCATTATGCGCGAGTCGGAAAAGGCGCTTTTCCATCGATATCCCGAGATTGAGGCAAAGCGCATGCTTGTTGAGCTGCTAGAAGAGCCAGACCGTTACAATCATGTTCTGGAATCCTTCGTTGCCCGCGTTACTTGTCGCCTGGCTTGGGGACGCAGCGAAGCGAGTGACGAGCTCAAACAAAGGACGCGCGAGCTATTGATCGCAGTCTCTCCCACTGGCGCGCTTGGCAACAAACTCCCTTTCCTCATGGCCCTCCCAGACTGGCTCTCGCCTACCAAAGCATGGGAACGGAGGCGTGCCCGGACTGAGCGTAGCTTCTTCGAGACCATGCAAAAAGAAGTTGAAAAAGACGCTCGGGAGAAGAAGGCGCCTCAGTCGTGGATGAAGATCTTCCTCGACAGCCGCAGCAAATGGGACTTCCAGTATGAGTTGGAGGGCGCGTATTCCGTCGGCATGCACGGCATCGCCGGAGCGTTGACCATTGCCGCGCCAATGCAGACATTTTGCTTGGCTATGTGTTTCTACCCACAGTATTTACCAATGCTTCACGAGGAGCTGGATCGGGTGTGCGGCGACCGTCTTCCCGTGGCAGAGGACCGGCCCAAACTCCCCTTCTTGCGCGCTATTATCCGGGAGTGTCTCCGCTGGCGGCCACCTGTCCCTACTGGCATTCCCCATTCGCTCACGCAGGACGACGAATACAACGGCTACCACATCCCGAAGGGCAGCGTGATGCATCCACTCGAGTGGTGAGTGACTACTGGTCTGACTGCGCAAGAGAACTCGACTAACAGCATTGTTAGGGCTATTGGTCGCGACCCGTCCATATTCCCTGACCCAGAGGCTTTCAACCCGCTGCGCTGGGTCGAGCCTGGCTGGCCCACTTACCAGGAGCCGCTTACTCAGTTCCCTACCATTATCAATTGCACCCAATTTGGGTATGGTAGAAGACTATGCCAGGGTCAGACTGTTGCCGACGAGGACCTACTGATTGGAATCGGGTCGATAGCATGGATGTTCAACATCTCTAAACAACGTGGCCCCGCTGCAGAAAACACCTCGAGCCACTCGATTGGCATGAATGAGAACGCCTCCATCTCCCAAGAAGAGCTCAATACCGGAATCGAAAAATCCAAGTCCCGGACGACGATGGAAGACGTGCTCCTGTCGAAGTACACGTACCCTGGAGCCTTTCCAGCTAGTCGCGACGAGGAAGAAGAGAAGGCACCCAAGGAAGCGAAAGAGTTCTCGAAGTTTGACCCTGCGAATATTGATCCTACGCTTGACTTCAGCACCTTGTTGATTGCGAAGCCACTACCGTTCAAGTTTGAGCTGCGACCGCGCGATGGCAAGCGCGCTGAGAGAGTGAGGAAACTATTTCAAGAAGGGTGCGAGAAGGGAGAATATACAGACAGTCGAGAGTTCTGGGGACACAATCAAGGGAAGGGGAAGCCTTGTGGATGGGGGAAGGTTTGAAGGTAGACAGTGTTTGGTGGGTATAACGATATCTTTGTTGTTTGATCGTTCCTGAATGAATGAGATGTGAGCAGACATCGATAAGGAGTCTGCCATATCGAGTCGTAATAGCAGGTAGCATATGCATACATGATGCCTTTGAAGGTTGCGCCGCGAAAAAACACGTGACTAGCCAATCGACAGCTAGGTGTTCCTTGACTTGCCGGTGACGTTGTTAGATCGCGTCCACATCAACTTCGGACAACGACACAGCTCTGATGCTCCCCCGCTGACCGTATCAACACTGGCACGCTCGCTAGAGCAGTGCTTTGCTTGCATTCCCATCCAATATGCTCGGCTTCACCGCGACACGCACCCAGGTCGCAACGTACCTGCTCGGCGTTGCGCTCTTCTCCATTTCGTTCCTCGTCTTCCTTAACAGCTCCATTTCCTTCGTCATCACACAGCGCATCGGGCAGGCGCACAATGTCGGCGACGCAGTGGGCACGTTGGGCTTCGCGGACGAGCTGGTGGCACTGGTTGCGTGTCCGGCCTGGGGGTTGCTGAGCGACCGCATAGGCGTGCGCAGCGTCGCCGTCATGGGGTACTCGATTGTCGGCGTGAGCCTTTGGGTGTTTGTGGCGGCCAGCAACGTCTATCCGCAGCTGCTGCTTGCGCGATTGCTGTTCAGCTTGGGCGCGACTGCGACGTAAGTGGTCATGTGGGAAGCTGGGTGGAAAGTTCATGCTAATGATGGGCGATAGTGCCACCATGGTCACGGCAATTCTGCCTACCATGACTGTCGTGCAGATCGTGCAAGACCCGCGGACGCCTCACAGGCGCGTCAATGGAGCGTCGCATGCATTGGCCCCCTCCATCTCGTCCGAATTGACCATTACCCCCGCCCGCTTCCAGTCAAGATCCCCGCCTCACGATGATACAATTGTGAGCAAGGACACGGCCGCTTCTACATCGCAACTTGCAGGATTGGTGGGCATGTTCACGGGATGCGGCGCTCTAGTGGCCTTGCTCATATTCCTGCCGCTGCCCACACGCTTTGTACAACGAGGCGCCCATCCAGATGAAGCGGTTGCCGACGCATTCTTTGTCGTCGGGTCCATTGCCATCGTCGTCGCACTCGGCTGCTTCTTTGGACTACGCCATCTCCCTGGGGAAGAGGATAAGAGCTGGAAACGACTCTACGATACACCCGAGCACAAGTCATCTGATGTCGGTCCATCGCGCCAGCGCATCCTCTCATATCCACGACTGTTCTTGGAGAGCATCCGCCTGGGATACCAGTCCCCGACCATCGGACTAGGCTACGTCGGCGGTTTTGTAGCACGCGCATCCTCCGTAGCCATCAGCCTCTTCATCCCCCTCTTCACAAACACATACTTCCTCGGAACAGGCCAATGCCGTGCAACAGACCCCTCGGACCCGGCCGACATCAAAAACTCGTGCCCGCAAGCCTACAAACTCGCTGCGATGCTCACCGGCATAAGTCAGCTCATCGCCCTCCTCTCCGCCCCAATCTTCGGCTATCTCTCCGGCCGCTACAGGAAGCACAACCTGCCCTTGATGCTCGCCGCCGCCGCAGGCATCGCAGGCTACTCCGCCTTCGGCTCCCTCGCAAGCCCAGACCCCAAGAGCAAGGACGGCTCTGGCGGTATCTTCGCTATCGTCGCGCTCCTCGGCATCAGCCAGATTGGCGCGATAGTGTGCTCTCTCGCCCTCCTCGGCCGCGGCATTAACGCCAACGATAGCACACACCACGCATCCCTGTCCGACGAGGTCGTCCCCCGCAACGGCCGTCTCTCGGCAGACGCCACGCCCCCACGCAGCCCAGCACTAACGCCCTCGTCCGAGGATGCGCCGCTTCTGGGCACCAACTACTCGCGACCCGTGTCGTCGTCGGGCCTGGGCCCGGCGTCGCACACACACCTCAAAGGCGCGATCGCGGGGACGTACAGCCTACTCGGGGGCTTTGGAATTCTGCTGCTGACTAAGGCAGGCGGTGCGCTGTTTGATTCGCGTGGGCCGGGAGCGCCGTTCTACATGATGGCGGGGTTCAATGGGGTGCTGTTGGTGGTAGGGGTTGCTGTTGCGGCGGGGGATGTGTACAAGGGGAGGCGGGTGGAGGAAAGAGGAAGGGAGATGAGGTGAAATGAGATGATATACCCGCGGTAGATGGAGGGATGTGACGATGTTATGTGTGCTACGTATTTGTACAGATAATGATGAATGTGTTCCTGGACGTGACTGCACGAGGGATGTGATCTATCTATTCTAAAGCGAGATGTGTGGCGAAGGCTGTAAAAGATAGTGGTCGACCACGCAATGTATGCTGCCCATCACTGCTGCTTTGAGTACAGCCTTCCTCCGTCTATAAATCATCTTGCTAGACGGCTAGTGCCGACTTGATCGTCAGCACGGCTCCTAGCGGCTTCTCTGTCAGCATGGATCTCACATTTTGCGAGGTACGCACAGAACCTTCCCTCGGCCCTGCCATCGAAAGGCTCTATATAGGCATTCGCAACTAACATAGGCATGGCCGCTATCACGAAGGTCGCTTTGGTACGTGAGAACAGCTACATAGTCTTGAGCGACGACCTCCATGCGCTAATTCACTGCTCTGGTAGTACACATTAGCCCTGGCGGTCTTGGCACCATATGGCTGGGACCGCTATCTCGCCCTTTCCACAATCATAGCGAATCGACCAGGACACTACACGCGGATTGACACATTCAAGAGCCATGGAATCAAATTCAGCGACACCTCAGGTGTCCGAAACTGCGAAGATGTGCTATTAAATGAGGATTTGGGCGTGGCGATCATATCCTGCGACGTCGGCAGGGACCGATGGAACACGGTAATGGGGACCTTCCACGCAGATGGCAACGTCGAAAGTGGGAAGTTGTGGCTGTACAACTACTCCGCGGACGACACGATCACAACTCTTGCTTTCAAGGACTTCCCCAACGAGGACGATTTCCACCCGCTTGGCATGGACCTCGACAAGGAGACGTCGACGCTGTATGTTGCCAGCCACGCGCAGAGCGGCTCTTGCATCGAGGTCTTCCAGCTGCACGCGACGGCGATGACGCTCACGTACGTCAAAACCATCACGCATCGGTTGCTGCATGCGCCCAACTCGATAGAATCGGTCGGCGGGGGGAGGCTGTACGTGACGAACGACCACATGTTCCGCGCCCGCGTCGCCCCTGTGTTGTCCAAGATGGAAACCTTTTCCGGCCTCCCTGGCGGGACTGTGGTGCACATTGATCTCAACCGGCCGGAAGGTGCGAAGGTAGTCGCTAGAGTCCCCTTCGCCAACGGGATCGCGAGGTTGAATGCTACGACGTTGGCCGTGGCTTCGTCATCTAGAGCTGGCGTGTACCTGTACGACGTGCAGTCTGACCATAGCTTGGAGTTTAAGGATTGGTTCAGGACACCAGCTGCCGTGGACAACTTAAGCGTATGTGGCTGGCCCCCCGATGCAGAGACAGATCCAAGCTAATCCGCTTGTGCGAATGTCCAGGTTAATTCTCAGGGCACGTTGTTCATGGCGGGCCACCCTTCTGCGCTCGAGTTGATCAAGGTCAGCAAGGGCAGATCAAGGTGCAATCCCAGCAGCGACTCTGAGGCCGAAAGGCTCGCCTGCGACTGTACGGCGCCAAGTTGGGTATGTTGGCTATATTCAGCAACTGAGTATCTCTCTCGGGCGCTAACCCCCGTGTAACAGGCAGCGCAGTGGTCGGAAGAGAAGGGATTGGAGACACTGTATCTGGGCTCCGGCTTCTGTAGCAGCAGTACGATGGTGCGAGACGTGAAGCGGGGGGTTAGCATGATATCAGGATTATATGCGCGTGGCTTGATGGTTATCACGGAGTAAGAAGGCATGTAATAAAATACATAAAAAAAGCTGTTAGTTCTTCGTTACACAGTTGTTCGCTACACAACTCAGCCGTGCGTAACCTAGAAGCTGCTTGCAGCTGTGAGGCGCGCCGTTGGCTCCAACGCCCGTCTCGAAAGCTTGGTTTGGCGGGAAGCAGACGTTGTGGAATGGTTCCCCGCACACCCCGAGATCTTGCATTACATTGAGCAGACGTCGTGTAACGTGGCAGCAGCTCACAGCATCTCGCATCTCGCGTCGTACGCGGGCAAGTCTGTGGTTGTGCGAACATGGTTTTGTACGTGAAGTCTCCAAGGTTCGGTGTGTTAATTGAGATATTATCAGTATTTAATTGTTAGGATACAGGATTTGGGTGTCTGGAAAAAAAAAAAAAAAAAAAAGAGAACAGAGTTCCTTTATTCCGTTTTGCCACGGCTTGCAAAGGCGCGCGAAGTATCACATTTGGTAAAGAAAGAAGAGACCACAAAACTCCATATAAGAAGTTTCCGCTCGTGCGCTGCTGCCTACCTAATAATAATATCTAGTTAGTATAACTCCTTGAGAGAAGACGCGCCGTTGTAATTGTCATCTAAACTTCAGAAACGCGCCGCTCCTCTACAGAGCCGGGTCCCCGGGTTACCCAGCCCAACAACCTCCAGCATCTCGCATCTGAACGAGTCCTGAGGACGGTGTTGTGACTCCTGGGGCGCAGTTGACTTGTGCATCTGCGCTAAGCCCGTGCTTTGACGTCTCTCTCAAGTTTCTCTTTCTAAAGACAATACCGCCTTCGATCGACCTTCAAAGTTCGATCGATGGTTCGATCGATGGTTCCCCCACCTACTTACGATACCCTTGTACTTCAAAAAGGAACCGTCCCTATTGGCTGCCACCAATTTGTTGGGTGCTCAAACTTGTTATGATCAACAAAAGGAACGGCATCAATAAAACACGGGTGTTTCAGAGAGGTATCATCGCTGCGTTGTTGTGACGTGGGGTGTCGCTACCCAGGGCAGCAATTGAGGCGCACAGATAATGGAGTGTACGAGGCGTGGAAATCGTGAGGTGGTGATTTGTGGGGGGACATGAAAGAGTGGTTGTTAGGATGATAAAGGATCGTGAGGGTTGGTGAGCGGGGGCTGCGCACAGTTCATGTGGCGTGGACTTCAAGGGGCCGAGGGAAATCTTGAAAGGTTGGAAGCGACGTCCTCCTGGCAGTTTCCGTCTGGACATCTCTTCCTCTGTATCTTTTTCATAGTATTCGCAACCGTGTGAGCGCAACGATTCTTGAGGTCCATCGCCGTGTCAAAATGACTGCCGAACAACAGAGCACACTAACTAGCGCGGGTGACGTCATTGCTGACGTACAGCATTTCGAAGAGCCCCCAAAAGGCACGAAACGCCAGCGTCCTGGGCAAGGAGTTGGGGAGCCATCGGATGCATCGGAAAATGCAACCGGCGTAGCTACTCCAGAGTCGTCGCACAACAAGAGACGCCGCAAAGATTCCGCATCTGCTGCGGACGCGGCAGTCGAGAAGGCCGACAGAGTCGACGAGAAAGAGAAGAAAAAGAGTGAAGACGAAGCTAAGAAGCTACGTGAGCAGGAAGAAAAGGCCGCTGTCAAGGCGGCGAAGGAGAAAGAGAAGGAAGAGAAAAAGGCACGCGATGCAGCAGAGAAGGAGCGCAAGGCCGCAGTGAAAGCTGCCAAAGACAAGGAGCGACATCAGAAGAAGAGGGCACAAGACGAAACAAAGAAGAAGGCGCAGGAAGAAAAGGCACAGAAAAAGCGCTGGGCCCAGCAATGGAAAGACTACTGTACGACTCACAACGTCAATGGTGCAATACTGGGTGAGACACCTTTGGAGTCCATCACGCAAACCGACGCGTGCCAGTTGTATTCGCTGAAACCGAATGAAATGGCTTGTCTTCCACATCACCCGCGAATCAACTTCAAGTACAAGAATCCCACGAAGCTGTTTGATGAAGACGAGGTACGCAGCCTCGCCTTCCGTCGATATGCCATGTTGGCTGGCGTTGAGGGCCCTGAGAGCGTCATGTTTGCACAAGGGAAAAAGCTGTGGGAGGATGAGTGAGTATCGTCCCATCGCATTCGCATTCGCGATCGCGGTCGCAACTAACTAGCTGCAGGGGAGAGCGTTTGGGAAAGAACAAGAGATTTGTGTCCGCGGGCAGAGGGGGCGGAGGGGGGCTCGCACGGGACGTGGACCAGGGTTTCGATGGTCATCGTGATGTGAACCAGTGGAGAGACCCGCGTGTGCTTCGTGCTATGGGCTACGCGAATGGAAGGCTTCCTGCCGGTCCAAGGGGATCTTCCACGCAAGACAACAGCGATGACGAGGAACCCTACGACTACTCCCACCATGAGGACTACTAGGAGGACTGTCACTGTCCGCGTGAACGTTTGTTCGACGGCCCGTGCATGCGGCTCTTACCGTGCATGGCCCACTCTCCACTGCTTCTTCAGTGGGACCTTGGCGGCCCCGACATTGTTGCCTCTATGATCCTAGTCATCGACTTGGCGTCTTGACCGAAATGTAGACTATTGATTGCGAATTCAAGCTTGCTGCTAGCCATTTCTCCGTTTCACGCCTCCACGCCAGTGTTTATCAGCATGCATGCAGACAGTCAAGAAAGCTACGCAGATAGCTTGACATCTGCCCGGTGCTCCTGGAGGTATTGAGTCGAGGTCCAAGATCATGGTCGTGAGAACCACAGTTCGTCTTCGCAGAGTTCTAGACTCTCAGAGGCGTCAAGCTGTGTGCGCCTGAGGAATTGCGGCCTGTGGCTTGGCAGCTGGCGGCTTCGTACTCATGCGCACGGGCGGTGCGGGAGTCAAGTTAGGTAATTTTCGCCATTGTCGCTGATTTGCTGGATGCGCTGTGCGAGCTTGCTCTCGACACGTGACATGTGGACTAGGATGCCGGATGCGGAACTTAATAACCAAATAGTGTTTCCAATTGCGTGTCCCGCTTACCGCCCGTCACGGTCCTCTCGCTCATCATTCCGCCTCCTTCGCGACCCTGTCAACTCGGCAGCCTCACCTATCAAGATCTGCATTTAATATATGCTCAGCACCAATCAACACTGCCATACTCGATGCGCCTTGTGCGGACCCGCACTACAAAAACTTCCTTACATTTTCCTAGTCGGATCTTGCCTCGATTATCTACCCTGTCTAGCAGCCGACATGACTCCACCCCCTGCAATATATCTGCTCAATATCAACATCAACAGAATTTTTTTTTCCTTGCTTCGGATACGGGGACAGCAGAACAAGCATGGCATTGACCATTGTTCCCCTTTCGTCAGTCCCGAGGCATTTGCTATGCGTCCGAGTTATTGCCTTCTGACCGCTCCTGGCCGTTAATCTTCGCGGGCGTACATAGAAAATCTGAAATCCTGGGGCGACTATATTGGAGAGATCTGCATCGGTGAGGCGATCTTATTGTATGTTCGCCGGGGGGGACGTTCGCCGAGTGCTACGCTCAGGGACTCACCGATGTTTCCTGCTTGCCCAACGGACGATGCTCTCAATCGGATGCAGGCCGGTGCTTGATACCAGATCTTGACAGTCCACCGATATATGGCTGAACTCAGTTCCTCTCAGCTGGACGAGATCTCAAGGTGGCTTTCGGTAGACTGATGCAAAGGAGAAAGTATAGCTACCGTATGACGTCGGGTACGATGACATACCGAGCTCCGAGCTACACATGGCATCGCTGTCCATGACCGCATCCCATGTACGTTGCCGGCGAGGGGAACGAACGGCCACCAACGTCTTTCGCCATTGGTGCCCGTCGATAATCTTCGATGACAGGCAAACCGACAATTCAACTTTTCAATGGTGTGTCCGGCTCCACCGTTCTGCCCCGGAGACTTCACCTGGTGTTGAGCTTGTGCGGTACGTGCACACCGGATGAGCCCATGGCATCATCCAACCTACCTTCGGGGCACCGGGTTTTTTCTAGTCACGTGTTGCCAAAACCTTTATAAGCCAATAAGAGAGCTTATTATAGCTCATGCACTAACTGTAATTGGCCCAGCTATCACGTGACTGAGAAAAGCCCGGTGCCCCGAAGGTACTAATGAATCACGCCGGGCGAACCGCTGAGGTCGACACGTCTAAGCACGCGATAAGGCGTTTCGGGTGCAGGCGAATTGCGACTTGCTCGGAAGGGCGATTCGAAACGACTCAGTCAGGCCGATGCAGTAGGCACAGCGCGCGTTCGGCGCGCGACGCTAGAAGGCCCCAAGAACCGGTGAGCGCGCAGCTCTAATGCGCCGCTAAAGGGATCTGCACGTCTGACTCGAGGCGAGACGCGCGCTAACGCCGATGGGTCATGGCTTCCCTCCCCGGCGGCACCACCTCTTCGAGGCTCATACGGACGGTGCTGTGGGAAACCAACCTGACAATTGAGGTTGAGTTTGAGCTTGAGCCAAGAGCAGTCCTGATCACGTATCTAGGGTGTTGCATGTTGCGGTGGAGGGGTCGAAACACGTCACATACCAGGCCTTTCGAATCGAGACATGGGGGGCATCATAGATCTCATGTACGATGACCCATGGTACAGTTTGTAGCTCTGGAATTCTCCAGATAGCCACGACATCATGCTTGCGAGGCCCTCTGCTAGATGCGCTCACAGCTCACCAGACAGAGAGAGAGTCTCGCAATCGTGCTGCCGTGGGCCATCCATACTAACCACTGAGTCCGGACCAGTAACCCCCACTTATCGAATCGTTCACCCAAAGCGGACCGTCCCCTCACCCCTAGCAAGTGTTTCCAGAGGATCCCACTCCCCTTCGCGTGACCCGCCCCAAGATAACTAACCATACCTCTGACACATCCACCGCAGTAGAACAGCAGCTAGAAGAATCGATAGAACACCACGGGGGCCCTGCCCTGCCCAGTGGACTAGACCATCGGCTCTCGGATGGCACACCCTTCAACCCCATGTCTGCGCACGCACCCCTACCTATGCCACGTTGTGCGCATCCCATCGCATCGCATCGCATCGCATCGCACGGGACGCACGTGGGTGGCACCGCCATCTCCAGCCGGGGTGGCCACGGCTACATACGCGCTGCAGTCGCCCGGGCAGCTGCGACACACGAGGCCAAGCACGCAGATCTCTGCCGTCGTCTGCGCGGCGGCCGGATCCTTGCGACGCCCACGCCACGCCCACGCACGGCTCTACCTCTAACGCATGCAAGGCGTGTTTTAGAGTGTGCAGCGCGCTAGGTCGCACTTGTGCGCGAGGCCGACCGGCTGCGTGCCCGAGGGGCGCTGGGGGAGGGAGGCTCTAGAGCCGGTGGCTTGCCGCGTTAGGCGGAGGTTCCAAGGGCGGTGATGCGCGGTGCGCGGCGCGGAGGCGATTGTTGGGGGTCATCGAGACGCTGACGAGGGGACTGGAACTGCTGGACTGGACTGGTGAGGGAGGTGATGGAGCCCGACGACGCGTGTGTGGTGGGTGGTGGTTCTGGGAACATTGCGTTTTGTTGTGGTATTATAATCTATATGTGGATATGCTTGCTACTTTCCCCCCCCCCCCCCTTCCGATGCTGATGCGTGCCACTCTATGCCTTCCCGTTATGTGTGCCTCTCTTCTTCCTCCTGTGTGTTTGGTACATGTACAACCCGAGCAGGCCGTGCGTGCTCGTGTAACTCTACTTTAGTCGGAGAACACTTAGGGCTTCCCCGCAAACGCCAGAGTGTAGTTCCATGGCCCACGATGCCCCACTGAGGCTGTAGATGCCCCGAAGCCTCCGGCGTGCTCGGGGTTGCTTGACTCGAGGCAGTCAGGTATCCCGACACAAGTATAAATACTAGTCGTCGCCGTTCGGTGCTGCGTCCTGTGGACGACGTCGTGGTGAAAGTTGGTTGGAGGCGTCGGAGGAGTCTTTTGTTATGAGCTGCTGTTCGTACTGGATATCGATGCTGGGTCGATCCGGTCCGGCCCCAGTCGGCGATCATGCTCAGGTGACTAGTGCCTGATCGCCATCCTCCCAATGCCACTGCTCGATAAGCTGGCGCGCTCGGTACTCGGTCGCCCAGCCAATGTCGGATTCAACTCCGCGGAGCAGACCAAGCACCACCTGGCGCTCGCCGATGTCTCTCAAGCACTGCCCGGCGGTGAACAAGGGCTGTACGGAATGGAGGCGAACAGCGTCGTCGGGGCGACCTAGCGAGATGCCGACAATCTCACGGCTGTGCTTCTGGCAAGCGTCCAGGACGGAGTGGTAAGAATTGAGGCGCTCGTATACATTGGTCGCTCCTTGGGTGGTTTGGTGGGGCTTGTTCATGAACAGCTGGATCTGGCTCATGTGGTAATATTGCATGGTGGACGCGCACATGGGGATGCTGTACCAGATCTCAGGGAAGAGAACGTTGGTTTCGCCATACACATTTGCAGGTCGGGAATCCACTCTGGCAGAGGGCTTGAACGTGATTGGCAGACTGTCGTACCACATCTGGAATTGCCGTTGGATCGTTTTCCAGTAATTGAGTAGTGTTTTTTGAGAGACGCCAGACCAGGTGGACCCAAGCTCCTCGCCGATGCTGTCGCCGTACGCCATGAAGTTGACGAGCTTGCTCATAAGCCATACAAGAGAGTTGCAGATGAGGTCTTCTTTCATCATACTGTCAGTGTCAGGAAAGGCGCTCGCTGCGGCATGGTTCGGGATGATGAAGCCATCGTCGTTGAAAAGAAGGCCAAATTCCCGCCATACGGAGAGATCTTCGGTGTCAAGTCTTGTCCTTGTCTTGTTGATGACTAGCACAGTTAGTCGGGATGTCATGTAGAGCTCTGGCGAGACTTACAAGCTGCGAGCATGTCCTGTCTAGCGATATTCCAAAAGGTAGCTCTCCGCGCTTTGGAGACGAGCCCAAGATTGGCAGAAGACGCCATGGAATCAGCCGCCATCATTCGAATCGGCGTCAATCGTTCCTGGGCGACGACCAAAAGGGATTTGGCACCTTTCAGATGGCGTGTCCACTCTTTGTCGGAGCCGTCGAGAAACTCATAAACACAGAGGATTGCAGAAGCAGCCAAGAGTTCGTCGGTGCTTGACGCAGCCGCACTATTTCCAGAGGTCCGTCGACGCTTCGGGGAACGATCGTCGAATCCGCAGGATGAATCGCCGCCATCCGAATCCGAATCCGGTATAGACAACGCATTGGCTTTGAGCGCCTTCAGCAGAAGCGACACCGCCATATCATAGTACTGTGTAGCTTTGTGAGACCAGTCCACTGAATGTGTGTCTGGGTACATCTCCATCTGTGACTGACGCGTTACACTGCCACCCATAACAGGCTTACGTCCTTGGACGCGTCCCAGGGCCTTGGCTGAGTAAGCAAGGGCAGCGTACTTGAGGAGCAGGTTTTCCTGGGCTTTGACCGGAACATATGAAGAGAAATATGTACCTAAGTCGAAAAGATCCATCCAATATCCTGGTCCTTCCGAAAACCACCGTAGAAGATAGGCAGTCTCGTAGTCCCGGTCAGACATGTAGTTGGTGCAAGATGGAGTTCTTCGACTTGTTGACATCGAGCCAGAGCGAGGAATCTGATCAGGGAGCTGACTCAATGGCGAAGCTAGTTGAGGGTCGATGGGCGGCGGTGTCATGGAGAGCGAATGATGCAGCATTGGTCGGAAATGGGTGGCGAGAGCCAGTGGTGGTGAGATGGGGGTTCCCACTGACGAAGTTGGTGGTGATTGCAGCATCGAGGTTGTGTCAAGAGCCGGGAGAGCCTCCAGCTCTGGAGTGTAACACATTGGTGGATTGAGCAAGGGTCCTGAGATTGGTGTGCTAGTTGCGGTGGAGAACTTGTTATGCGCTGGCCATGAGGTCACCGACCGTGGCTCGAACGACGAAGGAGAATCTGCAGATGTGATTGACATGTTGTCGAAGTCTGGATCCAAATAAGGATTGGTTGTGTTGATGAAGGTCACTAACGAGTCATCAGTAAGATCCCGTTGTCGGGATGTGGGGAGTGTACCGTTCCGAGGAATGTCGAGCCAGATAGTTTCCTCGTCGAAAGTATTCCGGTACGCGTAGAAGCCCTTGAGCGAGCTGTCGTCACCCGAGTCCTCGCCATTCATTGAAGCGTTGTGCTGATGACGAAAGACGATGCCTGAGCTGGGTACACATTCTCTCGAAGCTTTGCAGCATTGGGAACAGATAGGCTTCTTTTCATCGCACTTCAGCTTACGCTGGCGACATGTCAAGCTATACAGCGTGTTAGTATTGTTGTATGGTGAATAGGAGGTCGAACTTACCATCCTGTTCGTGAACGCATGGTGGCAGCTGTTGTGTGAGGTGGGCCAGCAGTGATGCGGAATGCTCGCTATTTCTTATCTACTGGGTCCGCGCGGCGGGTGGCACACGCGGATTATATGTAGGAGGACATGGTAACGGTGTCGTTGCAATCTTGCGCTGCTGGTGAATGCGGGGTCCCTGTATGGTTCGCGCTAAAGGGTCCACCTCTTCACATCAGTTAGCAACGCGCCAGCTTGCAGTGGCTGCGGCGGCGAATGCATGGTTAGCGTGCAAGGTTCTGTCAAGCTGAATCGCACTCGTCCTGTGTGATCTGGGGAGGTTGCAAAGATGCAAGCATGTGCCACACGGATCAACATTTCGATTCATGGCCGAGCAGGCGCCGTACATGCGGCGTTAGCGAAAAAACTATGCACGTGGGAAGACGCCGGAGTATAACCGATAGCATTTACCGCTAATTCAAGCCCTTCCCTAGCGTTCCAAACTGATCCTTGAGGCCAAGGCGACCCCTTTTTGCGAGATGCGTAAGGCCAGGGAACCTGGTCTCAGGCCACATCTAACAGAGCCGCCCGGAGTTGTCTCCAGCTGCTGTGAAAGCTCCTCTACCACCACACCATCGACACCGCATGTCCCTCATTCATCCAATCGCAGCTTCCGAACACCCCCGGTTTCGAGTCGAAATCTTCTAGAAATTCTACCGAATTATCGGCGAACCGTCGTCATCGCCGCTGTCAGACCATCATTTCGCCATCTTTTGCTTCTTCTTCGGTCGCTCCGCCATTGCTGCCTCAGCCGGCCCATCGCTGTCGCCATCAGCGTCGCCATCGGCGTCTGCCATTTCCTCGTCGCTGTCACTGCCGCTGCTTTCGTGGTTTTCATCGAACTCCTCGCCGACCTCGGATTCGGATTCGGTCTTGAAGTCTTCGTCGACGCTCTCATCATCCTCGTCTGCACTCCCACGATTGGCGACTTCGCCGTCACTAGAGGCGAGGTCTTCATCTTGAAGTGCTGCAGCAAGAATGGCTCCGGACTAGGGTGTATCCGTTAGCGTTGTTGGTGGTGCGCACGGGCACGGTCGGGGTCACTTACATCATCCGCCATCTCGTTCTTGGTTTTGATGCCCTTTGCACGGAAGAAATTCTCTAATGGTTGCTGTTCCTCACTGTAGCGCGTCAGTCATGCAAGGCTCAGCGCCACGGGCGGTTGCACATACCGATTGATGTTCGAAAACTGATGCTCATTCTGACCGTTCTTCATGGTAAAGGTGATGTCAAAGGTCCGGCTTGCAGCCATGGCGCCCCCAACACGGGACATAGTCACGGACGCGATCGAGTCCATGCTGATGTAGGTGGCAGGTTTGGGGACGAACATGAAAGCCTTGTCCAGACAGAACAGGTGTCCCTCATTGGCTTTGATGGAACACTTCACTCCAGACTGCTCGTGGTGGCTGATGAAGTCTCGCGAAGGCCTAGTGATACGTTTTCCGCTCAACCCACGGAAGATGTCAGATATGACTACTGAAATGGGGGCTTCGTAGTGCGACTGCAGTTTGTCTTTGTACTTTGTCTCGAGCAGGTCCTCCTTCATGTTCAGGTCCAGGTTGACCTCTTCGTCGCGCTTGAACTGCATGACTAGGAACGGGTACCGAGTCTGACCCTGCCGTAGCGGTGGGTCCAAGCCAATGACGATGAGAGAGTGCATGTCGTCGGGCTTCGGGAGCAGCATGAACTTCTTGATGGCATCAAATTGTATCTTGTAGTCGTATGTCTTTCCTCGCAACCGGAAGGAGTTCTCGTACATGTCGATGTCGAAACGTCCACGAGGCGTCAAATGTAGTATCTCCAGGAAAGTAGCGAATGTGTCTCCTGCAACCTCTCCAATCTCGGCCTTCTCTATGAGCGTCTCATAGAACAGATTGGCCGCGTTCTGCTCCTCGCCCTGCTCGCCGTCCTCGACATCTTCGCCGTCGTCGTTCTTCTCCTTCTTGGACGCCACGCCGGGGATGTAGAAGCGCATTTCCACTAGCTGGTCCTTCGCGCCGAGGGCCTTCTTGCCGCGGAACTTTGCGCCCCCGAGGGCCCCGTTTGTGTCGGCGCCGTTCTCGGTCGGTGCGGAGAAGTCGACTGCCACCTCGTTCTTGCCCGCCAGATTCGTATTTGAGATTTCGCTGTATGGCACCTCGAATGCAGGTCGGTTTGCGACGTTGAAAGACAGCTCCGCCTTGCCAAACTCGGCCTTGCCCCAGTTCCAGCCGCGGAGTGCGTGCTCCTTGCTCTCGAGGTTTACGCTGTACCAGACCTTGAAGAGCTTCGCGATGCGCTCGTAGTCCTGCCTGCTGTCAGCTGCTGCCACGCGGCGAGCGTTACATTGGGTTGCCGCCGTACATCTTGCTTGAAGCCGTCGAGCTGGATGATGCCCTCGTTGCTGTCCCGCGAGAGCACCTTGACCTCCCACCCCCGCGCCGCACGACTCCACTGCGCCGATATGATCTTAGAAGCATCGAGCGTGAAGGTGCCGCCCTCGCCGCCGCTTGTGGGCTTCCAACCAAAGCCGGACTCTGCGAAACGAGTCACGCCGTGCTTCTTTGAGAGGTTCAGGTAGATGTCGTTGAAGGCCTCCCTGTGAACACGCCGTCAGTCTCACATGCTATAAAGCGCACCGTATTACAAGAGGGTGACCTACATCTTGAGCGACAGAAATGCGCAGAGTTGACTTGCAGACGTAGAGCTGCGGACTGGACGCGCAGGCTGTAAATCGTGAAGTCGCGCAGCGCGACAAAACGCGCTTACCCGGAATGGAATAGAATGCGCACGTGATGTGGCACCCTCTACGCGGCAGAGGCTTCAGCGCCTACATCTCTCATTGTCCTTGGTTTCGCCTCTCATTCAAAGCGCGAGATAGCCCCTCTCACTAGTATCTTCTGGGTGAGCGAATGTAACCAAATATGTGTATCCTCAAAGCATGTAAACAGCTACAACACCATAGGTACAGTCACAGATAAAAAGCGCGTTCTTGATTTGCTCAAGGACTTCCACCTTACCACTCTCTCCACATACAGTCCATGCGATCTTTACTGACAAAGCCCATAAAATTTAAACTCAACAAATCTCTATCCAAACAAACTCAGTCTACTCTTCCAAAGTTGCAATGCACGCCGGGGATCTAAGGTGCACGTAAAGGTCAGCAACCCGGTGAAAGCATCCCAAGGCTTCCCATAGTACGGGAAACCAATTATTCAAGCGTCCTCGGGGATGGGCGCACAAACACAAAGCTCAACTACAAGCAACTCTAGGGACTGGCTGAAGCTGCTGATAAGTCTTTTTTCGGATTACCAACCATGGCCCTGCGCTACTATCAATTCTAGCATAATCTCCGGTGTCTTCTTCCAATACTGTACCCGATGTAGGCTGGCTGAAAAGTTCCTCCGGCCGGAAACCAAGTTACTTAAGTCCTCCATCCCAAGATGGAAGATTTCACCAAAAACTCTGCCATCCCGTCACTAATTCCCTTTTCAGATGCTGTAGTTACCGCACGTGCCGCGGCTTCCAGAAGCTCGCGAAGTATCATATTTGGTAGTTACCGCACGAGACACCGACGCAACTATATTGTTGTCATGTGTAGATGCATCCGCTGAAGTCCACATCGCCTTGCCGCGAGAACGTCTTAGTACTAACGTGGGAGTAGTTCTATTAACTACAGCATTAACTATGAACATCACCCTACCCATGATATACCGTATAAAATCAGCCGCAATAATACGAGGTACTTTCAATTGTACGAATCCCCCTTTGCTCGAGCCTTCAAATTCCTGTTCGGCCATCTATAATCTTGCAGTCGTGATATCACCCGGTGTACCTCCCCCAAACTTTTCAATACTCTGGGTAGTTGATTTCTTTCTCTACATGGTTCAGTTAATGTTTTTTATTTTTAACCAGATCATATACTTTTAACCATCTCAGGCATGAAACGAATTCAAAGTTATACTAGCTTTTTATAAATGTCTTTTAGTTAATATTAAGTATATTTGTACGTCCTTCCTTATGGACAAATGTCATTATGAGGTTAGGTGTTGCGTGGTGAAAGCACATGTACCAAGTTCCGCAAGGGGTTCCCCTAATTTCACAAAACCTCATATCTTCTCCATCACACGAGGTCTCAGCTTTGACACCGCTCATGACGTCGCCCGGCATGTCTTACTAAACTACTCTGCGGCATGTTGATAGATCCACCCCTCTTAATTGCGTGCAACTATGATAACTTCTGAGCGGATGACGCATGCACCACGGTTCTTCTCTCACACTAACTCAACCCCCGAACTTCCAACCCGACGACGTCCCAGAGCCAAGTGCCCACCGACACCGCCTGGACAGCGATCCTCATGTATTACCGCTGGCCCAACGTCTGTGCCGGCGAACATATCGTATGGAACGCACACCCGGCCAGCAACTTCATCCGGCCATCTCGCATCTAAACGGACCGAGTCAGCCCGGAGCGCCTCACAGCTATGCCGACTGAGCACATCTATGCATTTACGACCTTTGAACAGCTGGCCAGGCTAGAGGAGGTGGATAGGTGTTACCTCCAGCGCCTCAAAGGCCCGTGGCCATCTGCTCTAGCGGAGGCTGAACGGCATGACCCGGTCTCGACTGGTTTCCGGCAGGGTGGCAAGTGAAAGCATTGCTGGTTGCGGTCGTCTGTGGAGTTTCTCGAGCCGCGAATACTGTGAGCTACTACGAACGAGGCACATTAGCATTCTTCGAGTTTAGGACTAATGCAGGTATTAGACATCAATCTAGATCGAAGCCTAGGGGATGCTACGAGTCTCAGAGGGACAAGGCAGGAAGGAGATATTCATCTGGTTGTCGACTACCAGGGGCGTGGCGCCGGGCTACATACTAACATCGTAGAGCATTTGGGTGTCATTTCTGGTAAGCCAAGGTGCGGAAGTGAGTAGCGTGGAGAATCGAGAAGACCATGGGTGATGGTGGTGGCTGGCAATATATCTAGAGGTTGAAGACTTGTGCATGGACGGAACCGCATCACTGACAATGCACAGGCTGGGACTGACGGTGATGGCGGCCACCGCGCGAGGAGTGTATTTGAGCTTTGATAACGAACCGTGGGTCGGTGCAAAAACACCAAATCGAATGCGTGCAGAGCATCCCGAATGTACGCGGAGGAGATTGAGAGTGTGGTGAGTTGCGGGAGAAGCATGGGTTTTTGAAGGCGCAAAGAATGAGGAACTGAAGAAGAAGGATTTCGAAGACGTTCTGGAATAGATCGCGGGATGCCTGGACAGAGCCAGTAAAGGTTGAACAAGTGGTCTCCTCGTTCAAGGCCGCAAGATGTGTCGTTTCGAAGTCTTCGACCGTACGTAATGCCATTCATCGCTTGAGCGTGAGCTTAAGCGTAGGGATGGAGCGCTGAGACACGCGCAGCTGTCGTTGGTTGTACATCGGGTTATCCCGAATCCACTCCAGAATAGTTAACTATGCAACGTAGATGGGACGGCATCTCCAATACCACTCGATCAACCTGTCTACGTTTTACTGCGAAGAACTGCCCGTGGTGCTGTGTAGCAACCTATGACTCAATATTGAGCGCAAGTTAAAAGGCAAAAAAAGATCAGTTGAGTCGTCGAGGCCTCCAATAAATTGTCGGTGATAGTTATCGCTTTGACAGCTCTTGTGCCTTTGCAGAGACGGTGCCGGTTCTTCAATGATGATATTCCTACCAGGCGCGATGATTCCGTTGACTTTTCCAGTCAACGGTGGAACGAGGTTAGGTAGGCAGAAGGTTGACCGAAGGAGGACAGTAGAGCACCTATACTGACTAAACTGACAATTATCACAGCACGCGTCTCTTTAGAATAAATATACAGCGAAGAGTCGTGGACCCTCAGAGCTGTTCAACAGAACTGCACAATACCTCCTAGGTCAATTTTTTTTATACTTCGCGCGCTCGGGCAAGCCGCGACAAAACACAGTAAAGGAACTCGGTGGGGTACCAAAACACAAAAAGGCACCTCTTAGGCAGTTATAACGGTAGCTTTACATTGAAAAGAAAAAGAGTCGTGTCAGAAACTTTCCTATCTAATCAGGTGATTACTCATTCGACGTGGCAGAGTTTGACCTCCGCAGTCAAGACAGAGAACATGATGCACTGGTGAAAGTCGTCCAAAGAGCTGCTACAGTTGCGTAACGATGACGCAGCCAGGACCAAAGATAGGACAACATGGCGGGGAGGCCACGTGACGGTGCGTCATGGTGGGATCACAAAAGTACGCGGTGTGGAGCGGAGCAAGAGATTAGCGACCCTACTTCGCATTCGCATCGCACAACATCGAAGAACGATCGGGGATATCGATTTCCATGAAAACTCACTTGCATTCGTACCCGCCTCGTATCTAGGTATATGATCTGCAGATGATCGATAAGCGACCTCACGATCAAAGGAGTCGAGGAGAATCGGTCGGCATGCGAACGGCGAGCATTTTCAAGATCGGTCCGAACCGACAGACAGTTGCAATAGCCGACCCGACGCGTTGGTGGTGGAGGTGACTAGCAGTGCACGTCAGTCATGCAGCCGCTGCACATGCATGCTCGATAGACAACCAGGAGATCGGATGAAAACGTCACGGCCCCTGCCCCCGTTTATAATGTCTAGGGCTTGTAGACTATCCACCCACCTACGAAAAACGCACGGTTTTGTGAAACATCAGGTTGCGCAACGACGACGCTGACGACTTGGGCTGGGATCCGCAACGACGGGAGATCACCACGGCCGCAGGTGCATCGTCGATACCGGGGCACTTGACCGGGCAGGTCGTCGCGGTTGAGTGCGGCAGCTTGTGAGGAACACGGTCTCGCAAGCGTTCGTTTTGCACGAGCCACACGCCAGGCTCCAGCAGGCACGGTGGCCGTGCTGAGTCGAATGTTTATGTATTCTTAGCAATTCAAGATGAAGGTGAAGGCTTGACAGCCTTATGGGGTCATGTGAACGGATGAGCAGATGAACCCAACCACAGCCGCCGCATCTCAGCGAGACGGTCGGTCCAGCGCCTTCCTCCGCCACCAACAAACGGAACACGCGGAAGCGCAGCATTCACCGGGCATTTCTGCTCTGCTGGGCATGCCCACCTGCCAACACGCGTCCCGGCACGACATTCATCGCGAATCTGAATAATGAAGGTGCATCGCCAAAGACGCCCTTGCCCCACGCGCGTCAACCCCGCCGCTACTGTGTAGTCCCTGTCCCAAGCCGGCATCGTCGATCGCTGTGGGTCCAAGTGGGACAGCCCTGCAATCACATCGACTTTGAACATCGAGATACAACTTGCTACAAGTCCATGCCCGCCCAACGGGGGATCAGGAGAGTCATGGTGTGACTGTCGAATTTCGAAATTTTCGAAACGCAAGTTTGTGCTCCGAGGGGGGCAGTGCGCCGGAAAGGGCGAGCAACGGCTGCTTTGTTTGCCGGCACCGCCGCACGTAGGTAGGGACTGATCAAAGTGAAACGAGACAAACCCGGGTCGTTGTTGGTACCTGGCCGCATGCGCGCGTTGTACATGCGAGCCCACATTGTTTCGTTGCGCTCACACGCGGCGAATGGAGCCAATTTGCGGCCCCCTGTGTGGTTGCAGGCTACCGCGCACAGAGTTTGCGTGAAATCCCCGCGCATCGTCGGAAGCTTAACGGATCGTCTTTTCGTGACTGTTGTGGATGAGCTAGGCTGACATGTGTAGTGGAACGTCAACCCACCATCACGGCACTGGCGGTTGCCGAGGCATAGCGCGTTGGCAGATTGGGAATCTTGATTGTAGAAAAATCGTGAATAGGGTATCATTGCTTGGTAACTAGGAGCCGTAGCAAACGCGCAATAGAACCCGCTTTGCACTGATCGCTCAAACCCACTTGCGTCTTCATCCTCCGTGGGCTTCCCCTTGCCATTATGGCTGCCCGGATGACAGCCCTGCGTCATGCTCCCATGACGACCTCCTGTCCCCCCTGATCGTTCAGTCCAGTTGCGATACCAGTTGAGTCGAACGTATCGATGACAATGTCCTACTTGCTGGCGTAGACAGCCCGTCCTGGTGATTGCATCCTAGTGCAGATGACATGTTTGGCGAATGAGATGGTTGAGACGTCCGTGACTATGCAGGAGTTGTGTACTTTTCGTCATGTGCTTTGGTGTTGTGTTCGAGAGAACATGTCTTTCACCCTGCGCAGTAACCCGTCATCCTCGCGCAGTGGCTGCAATAATAGATGTTGGTGCCGAATTGGACCATGCTGCCGCCGGATTCGCGTCGGCAGCGACTGCAGCAGAGAGTCGAGGGGCTTGTTGAACCTGAGCTGGAGCTCGAGGCTGAACCGGGAGGAGACGAGGCCCCTTCTTGCAGTGGTTGCGCAGCAGGCCTATTGGCGGCAGATGTCTGCAACTGGAGCAGAGAAGAGTGATCAGATGCCATGTGGTGTTCGGGAGATAGGTGTCGAGAGGCAAGCAGTGGGTGGTGAGGATCCGGACGGATATCCGGCGAGTAGGTATGCAGAGGCGTTGTGCCTGGGGTCTCGATAGAGAAATGTGTCGAAGTGACGGGTAACGAGAAGTAGCAGAGAGCTTGTGAGGGTGTAGAGTAGGTGGCTGTGTTGGCGTCGTCGCTCATGGTATAGGCAGTGCTGACCTTTTGAAAAATAGTAGGAAGGACGGCCGTGGCGCGGGAAGGCGTTTAGTATATACACACTGGCCCGCGGGTGCATCACGATCAAGATTGGCCTCGCTAGTCCGGCGTGCCGGTATGCGAGAGATTCCACAGTTCGCGGCGATGGCCAGGCACTTTTGTAGACCGCGCTACTGTATCAGCTTACCCAGCCCTGAAGGGCTTGCCCAATCTGCACTGGCGGCGCTATCTCCGGGATTCTGGGCAGAGCGAGTGCCGTCTGCTTATGCACCCAGCCTTTCAGTATTCCCAGTATTGTATCCCTAATAGAGCCGACCGTGGTGCTCATCTCCTCCGCAGGCTGGGAAACGAATGGTGGCGTAACTTAGGTAAGAAACAAAAATTACCGATCCCCAGATGCACCAGCGGTAGCACTCGGCCGACGCAAACATCGAGAGCTCTACAACGCATCAGAGATCCAAAATCGCATCGACACCCACATTTCTACCCTGTCTTACATAGTCGTCATGCCTGCTGTCTTACATAGTCATCATGTTGTCTGGCATGTCTTGATGTTTTAATGTTTTGATTGCTAGTCCCCGCGGAACGTCCGTCTCAGGCAGCGCTACGGCCCTTGTCATCCCACTGTACGCCCAGCGCCACGCCCAATTCCAAGGCCTCAGCCCCTACTGCTTGCGCAACCTGTGTGCAGGACGGGGCTGCAGGGACGCGCATCAGGTTGATGCAATCGGAGCCTCGTACTTGCGCAGGAGCAGCCCACCGATCCGCCGATATCGATGCCCAAGCCCACACACAGCCCCACGTTCTTCACCGGACGCCTTCTGGTGCTCAACACCAACCTGCAGACCGGCATCGATCGCAACGTTTATTTCCTCGTCTAAGGAGTCCCCACGGGCTCTGATTGTCAACTGTTTCAACGGCCCGTGCCGGAAGAGTCTAGATTTTGGCCCGTGTGACCATTCATGCAGACACCTGGCACGGTCTTCCTACCGTACAACCTAGGGGCTGGGGAAAAAGGTTTTGGGCCGCTTCGAGGAGTCGGTACAGTGCTTGCCCCGCCTCCCAGTGCCTATGTAGTGGACCGGTGCATTAGTGTCCCCCATTGAATCCTCATCTTGTCCAGGCCCATGTATCTCAGCGGTATTCGGCGAACATCCTCACCTCGGTGGTCGCGTGAGCGTCTTGATACACCAACGGCGACCTGGTCGCTAAAGTAACCTTCAACGCGTCCCTCATGAACGAGCACTCGGGACAAGAAACCTCAAACAACCGAGACAAAACTGAAATATGCCCAGTTCGTGCCTCATTGGCTTCTGTCCCTTCCACCTGTTTCAACATCCAACCCTACGTATTGTGGTAAACTACCGCTATGGGGATGTGTTGATGTCGGCATTCCTCTTCGGTCACAGTCGGATGTCCACGGAGTGATTGGCTATGGCTACGGTAAAAAATGCCGACAAGAGCACGGTCTGGGGTTAAGCCCCGAACGGCTTCAGGGTCCAAGCTACCAATGCATGTGAAGAAACCAGACGAGGCCCAGACCTCGGCCTCATGCGACGGACAGCAAAAGTTTGCCCGCGGAGTCCGCTATCCGCTGGGTTAGAGTGCTCGCGATTCTTTCTGCAAGACTCGTATAATGGCTAACTAGCAGCCACGAACGCTGGCAGCCTTTGGGACGGTGGGTCGGCCCAGCCTCGCCTCTCCGTTGTCCAGCAGTGTCAACAATATTGCGCGATTATTGCCACCGCCTCGGGAAAAGATAGCACTTCGAACGTTCCACATTCCGGCTCTCGTAGCCGTGCTAGTCACAAGACCGTGCTCTTGCCGCGTGCTCTAGGTACCTGTACTTAGCGTACACCAAGTTGTATACCATCGCTTCCAACCGGCTCTTGTACCAAAGGGATCATGCGGGGAAGATAGCCTCTTCTCTTACCGTACACTTGGGGGATAGTCGGGTGAGTATGACCGGACTCTGACCCATTCGCCGAGAAGAACCACGAACTGAGAGAGTACGCCACCAGAGAGGCTCACTCCAGCCATCTCTTTTCGTTCCACACTGCTTCGGATAGCCACGAGCGTAACTACAACGACGTGCTGATTACGATGCGAGGCATGATGGTACACCTTGCGAAATCCAAAGAGTCTTCAGAAGCATCGGCCGGCTCGGTTTGCAAACGCACTGCGAAGGCCTTATCTTGCATACGCGGTCGAGAGGGAACCATGCCCACGTGTATTGTTCGCCAAGCTTTAACACCCAGACCCCGAGGCATACTATGGCATACACTAATTCGTCCAGTGGCTTTGTCCTCGTTTTTTCTATGATAACCCACCAAGATACGCTGGATACCGTAGTGCTACTGAGATCCGGACGCTTGCGGACGCAAGCTGGGGCAAGATACCTAACAATATGATGGCATGCATCCGCTGCACCAAGGTCTTCCGCCCCGACGTGATGTGGAAGAGCGCTTCGACTGGAGATGGCCCTGGGCAAGTAACCATTCATTCGTAAAGCTGATCGACAAAGCCTAATACCCCCCAGAAGAATCTAGTTTTTGCATGGTCGAACAAGAAGTCGCTCAGTGAACTCATCTTCGCAGCCCCCGTCAAGCTGGTATGCCATTCTCGGCCATTGTCGCCGTGATGTGGGCAGAAACATGGCGGATGTTCCGGACTGCCTTCTCTCTGTCCTTGCTTGCCCCTGAAAGAAGGTCGCCAGGCGCGTGGTAGAGCGCGACCAGGCTCTTGTCTACCGCTGCGTTCGTCACCAGACGCTCACGTGTTGCCAAAAATCTGCTCGGTTCACATGGCAAAGGCGGGGTTGACTAGCGTGGGAAGCGGTTTCGTCATATGCCCCTTCGATCGGCTATTGCTCGTTACGCGAACTGCTGCTGCGCTGAGGTGGTGCGCGTGCCTGTGAGAACACCTATAAAAGACAAGCCCGCACGTTACAGCGACTGGAATGCATACCTGGGAAGCCTGTGTGTCGAGAACAGCGTATGGCGGCATCCGCAAGTTAGGTGGCAGCGTGGTGCAGCCCGGGCTGCATCATAGCTGGCCTAAAGCGGGCGCCGGCGCCACAATCCGACCTTCACTTTACGAATGCTGTCATAGCAGCGCCCCATGTATACCGGTTGGCCGCTCTGTCCCTGTCTCCTCATAAGCCCGCAGAGACGCTGCGAGTCTCTCCCCGCGACCCTTTCACCAGGCTGACGACGCGCGACTGCACAAACGAACGACCCCACTACCGACTTTGCCTTGCCCCTCCAGCTCCAGCTCCACCCCACCACTCAACTCGCTTTATTATCGCGCGCACAATGGGAAAGCCCCCGAATCTTTACGCCTTCCAAGGCATCGACGAGCTTGCGCCGAGCCTCCGCACATACGTCCTGGACGCGCAGAATGCTGCGATAAGCCGCCATGGAGTCTTCCGCATCGCCGTCTCCGGCGGCTCGCTGCCCAAGGTCCTGGGCCAAGCGCTCCTCAACGAGACCAACGGCGACGCCAAGGTTCAGTTTGACAAGTGGGAAATATTTTACGCCGACGAGCGCCTCGTCCCTCTTGACCACGAAGACAGCAACCACAGGCTAGTCAAGGCGGAACTCCTGGACAAGATCCCTGCCGCGCTCGGCCAGCCAAAGGTCTTCCCAATCGACGTCAAGTACCTCGACGATGCGCAGGAACTCGCAGATCAGTACGAGCAGACCCTCGTCAGCGTCTTCGCCGCGCGGGACAGCGTGCGACTGCCCATGTTCGACCTGCTGTTGCTGGGCTGCGGGCCCGACGGCCACACCTGCAGCCTGTTCCCTGGCTCTCCGCTTCTGCGCGAGACCGAGGCGTGGATCTTGAAGATTGAGGACTCGCCAAAGCCACCGCCGAAACGCATCACGCTCTCGCTGCCGGTCGTGACGCACGGTATTAAGATCGCCTTTGTGGCTACCGGGGGAGGAAAGAAGGATATCATGAAGGACATATTCGACAAGGACGATGGACGGGAGCTGCCTTGCGGGCTGGTTAACGCCCAGGCGCAGGAGAGGGTCAGCTGGTTTGTCGATTATTCAGCTATCGAGGGGGTTTCTTTCCCCGCGCGCCGTGGCAGTCTCTAGCGGAGGCCTGCTTAGGCGAAACGAGAGCCCGATTTGACTTGTTGGTGCAAAGCGAAGGAATGTTTCGGTCTTCGGTCGCTAGGCATGATTGATTTAGAGCTCCCTGGTCTGCTGGACGTTCACTCGGTGTAGGTCACCCTATGAGCACCCAGCACCCTTTCCCCTTACTGGAGGCGTGATAGAACCTCATATCCCATAGATCACCACCAACTGGACCTTCAAGCTCATTCACTACAAACATTGTGTTGTGTTTCTTTAGGGTGAATCGCCGCTTAGTCAGCTCCGATAAGATAAGATCGCATTGACAACCGTTCGTTTGTTTTGACCCCCGAACCGGGCCGCGGAGCTCTACAGCTCTTCAGACACAATGCCGATACCAACACCCAGCTCTACGCCGAAGCCCCGAAGCCAGCTCAATAGAGCTAACAGCACCTACGCCCGGTCAGAAGTAACTATACTGTGCGCACAAGGTTCTTCTCCTGGTGCTAACGTCGCGACAGCGTCCCGGACAGGTGCCTTCTGACGCCAGCCGAGTTCACAAACGATCAGACTCTCAAAACAATGCCCTCGGAGATACAAATGGCGACACGCCAAAGCGACGGAGCTTATTGCCCCAGCGGGGGTTGCCGAGAGCTGTTGCAAAGGTGAATGGCATGGCCGAAGCCGAAACCTCTCAAGATGCTACAGGATCCAACACCACGGCAAATAGCGCAACGTCACAGCAAGCGAACACAGGAGACACAAAGCAGCCCCGTCTAAGACCACGATCACTGTACCAACCACGAACTTCCCAACAAAATACCGGTGTTTCGCATCCATCACGTCCCATGGATATGAACAAGCCGCCCGCTTCAGGGCTGAGCCGAACGCAGTCGCTGAAGCGCCCTGGCGTTGCATCGCAATCCATGCCGCCACCACCACCACCGAGCCGACTCCACAGCCGCACGCAGTCGACAAACGCGCCAATTGGCGCTCGTAAAGAGACGGGAGAAGCCGTTAAAGCAACAACCCGCGTGGAAAGGTCGAAGTCGTTACTGGTGGCGTCCGGTTCTACTAAGCCCTTGAGCAACGCTCCTACGGAGACATCTGCTGGTGTCATCCGAACCTCTGCTCGTCAGGATGGTTTGACACGCTCCGCTAGCACTAGAGCTAAGCCTGGGTTACCACATACTCGCGCGACAGCGAACACACCCCAGGAACCTGAAGATTCTGTCCTGGCGAAAGAACCGCGTGAAGCTCTGAAACAAGAACCCAAAAAACTTGGGCGTCCTGCCTTTTCCACATTACAACAGCACTTTACTCCCAGAAAAACTGGCAAAGCACCCACTTCTACCTTCATCCATGCTCCGGAGCCTGTGAGTCATGTTCTTCCACCAGAGATCGTCGCTCTTCAGAGTGAACTGTTACAACTACACTTGTTGCATGAGCCATCAGCCCTATCAATGAGACAGTGGGAGTTGAGCGCACAGAAGGTCTTGCGAATAAAGTTCGACGAAGTAGCAAGCCTAAACCAGGTCATGCAGGAAAAAGAACGTTTTGGTCAAGAGCAGAAGAACATTCTCGCTCTTCGTGAATGGAACGGATCCAATGCTCTTTCTGGTCTCGTTGCCCACATCCAAGCATTGTCGGCCCCTTTACACGAGCTGCCATCGCTTTTAGATCCTGGTGGCCGCTTCTTCCATCTTGTGGAGGCTTTCGGCAAGTGGTTGTCCCAAGCGGATCAAGTCTGGTCTGACCGTGGTGGCTCCGGCGGACACGGAGGCACAATGCAATCTCTCGTAGGGCTTGGAGATGCTTGGAAAGAAGAGCATGCAGCCATGACACGCAAACTGATGGCTTTCTCTCGGCACCTGGACAGTCTGCCTCCAACTGTACCAGGATCAAGTATTGCGCATATTGTGTCCAGGTGTCAGGCTTTAGTTGAAGGGCTATTGAGCGAGCTGCAGATCATGCAGGCAACGGAAGCCAACGTCGTCTCCAGAGAAGAGCATTGGGTGGAGGAGAGACTGCGAACAATCGCTCAAGACATTGTTGACGTAGACTCAGGGACAGAAGAGGAGGCGTGGCGGTTGTACTAAGACTACTGCACTGTCTTGCCTAGTCGAAGGACTGCAATTACGTGGTTGGTATCGCGACTTGTACCTTGCCGATCTCCGGTAGACTAGACTCGGCTTTGTCAAATTCGGAGGCTTTTATGAAGCCTATGGGAGCATTGTATCCGCACAAAGGCGAGTTTAGCGGTCGATGAACCGCTGATGATTGGCCCTGTTCTGGTCTAGCTTCCGATGTTGCACAAGTCTACATGTGTGCATGTTTCATGGTAGATCCGGGCAGACCGTACATGTTTACTATCGCAATTATGGTCGTAAAGGGGAAACATTTCCTTTCGATCGGGGGGAATAACGCCTCCACGCATCCAAAACCTACGATCTTGGGCGCATGCGACCACATCATCTGATTTGTTCGTGCATTTCGTGTTCCATGTTCCACGACAGCGACTGTTGCACGCCAACTCCCGTGAAGCAATAGATGTAGAGGGATAGAAGCCCCGCGACAGCGACGCCTCCCGCAAGAGCGCCGCCGTTATTGCAAAACACCGGCATGCTCGCGAGAGCTATCGATCTGACATCAGGCCACTCAGTCGTGCCTTCTTCCCGCCGCCGGGTGATGTTCACTAATATATGCTAGTCGGATATAGATTAGCGAAATCTGACAAAGCCTTGTCGTCAGCAGGGACTCCCTTTTAGACGACAATTATCGGTGGAACTGTAGGCCGCTGCCGGTCCAGCGTTCGCGACCCTGTCCAGAACATCGTGTTCTCAACGACTGGCTTAATCGGTTGCCATCTTGCCCCGAGGACGCTGTAATTGCTGCATCGTTGACGGTCACGCTCCGACCCGGACACCTGCAATAATTTGCGAACACGGCCGCACGCTCGCTCGTTCGAAGGCGCTTTGATCTCTACCCACTCCAGGTCGACTTACTAATTCCCAAGCATTGCAGTGTTTTGTACGCTTCGGCCATGGCATTTCGCCCTGACAGTAGTTGCTGATCTGACCCGGAGTCCGCTGCAACAACCGAATGGCGCACCCTAGACGCTGCTTTCATTTTCGACGGGTCGCTCCTACTCATGGACTTGGGCAAAGGAAGGAAGAGGCCATGGGAAACGGAGGACCCAATCGACTCACACACCAAGCGCCATGCCTCTCCCGCTTTGGCTACGTACGAGCCGCCCCCGCCCCCGCCCCCGCAACATGCCAGCCACCATCTTCATGACAGCAAGACCCCAAACCAACGAAGGCTACCTCCACTGTACCATCCGACCTGCAGCACTGCAGAATCGCTCACAAGCTCGGTCCAATCTTTTCTGCCCCCGCGTCACGTCTCCGAGTCCAGACCCAGCTCTCGATCCCTCCTCGACTCATCCCAGCAGCTTGTCGCAGGGCAATGGCCAACAGGCGCTCAAGGTAGGTTTGAATATCCACTAGCATTTGTACTTGTCTGTTTTTAGCGCGCTTACTGCTGTGTCCATGTGTGGTGGCACTTGGCGCACGCAGCAGTTCGTCCATCCAAAGTCAAATACCTGTGCATCGCCTAATCAGACATCGTATTCATAGCTCAGAGCTGATTACAGATTGCACAGGCTCAAGTCCCCGGGCGCTTGAACGGGATCTATCACCACAGCCCATTGGTAGCGGCACGTACCGCTCGCAAGTCGGCAATGAACACGCGCCTCGTGCGGCAGGGGCCGTGTCCTGCTGCTCATACGGCTGTAAAGGCCATGAATGCATCCACGCCCGTGCCTTACTGAACAAACTTGCCGCCGAACTACTATCCCTTGACTCTGGAGTGGGATTACTGTTGCAGAAAGACCATCGTCCATCCGCAGAAGTAGGTTTCCCTCCCGTATCTCGTCAGAACCCAATCCCCGTTGCCACATTCTCTACGAGACTTGCTTCGTCGCTGACCCCGCCACATCAGTCACCTAACCCTGAGGAAGTTCCTATAAAGGAGGTGCTTCAGTGGGCACTTGACACAGTATCATGGACTAACTCGAATCTACGGAACCATATACACGATTCCTATCTACGTAGTCCCAACCAGAACGCGTCTCAGCCTGATAAAACTTCAATAATGAGGAGAGGCCTCAACGACCCAGAGGCGCACAAGGAGCAGTTTCCGACCGCTAGACCCTACGTTCCTTCCTACCATGGATTCAATACCTTCGGGAATCCCACCGCTTTGACCGAAACCAGTCGAAGCAACCCTTACGGGAACGAAATACCGCCCACGAGCAGCTCTCCACACCACACGGCATCCCCTTCAGGCTCTATGTTCATGTCACCGCACTCGCCAATGCAGGCTCCCCAGCCTACGCGATCGGCAGTGTTACCATCTCCGTCGTCAATTCATTTCCTCAGCAGTGTCAGTCTACCTCCTGTATCACCACCAACGGCAGCTGCCACGCAGACTTCAGCGCATTCAGCCCTTCTGCAAGAATTGCAGCATCAAGTCAGCGTCAAAACAATAGCACTCCAAACACTTCAGAGAGAATACGATAGCTTGCTGCAGAAACTCGAGCGACAGCGCATCAAATGTGCGACTCTGGAAAGAAAGTTCGAAGTCAGTGATGTAGAGATCAATACTTTGACGGACGAGAGAGAGAGACTGCAAGCGCAGGTCACAACAATGGAATACCAGGTCGAAGAGCTGCAGGAAAGCAGGGACGAAAGCCGGCGACAGCTCGTTGCAAATGGAGCACAGTACATGCGAATTATGGAGATGGCGAATCGTCTCCAGACTCAGAGTACCGATGACAAAAAACGTTGGGACGCGGACAAGTCGGAACTACAGCACCGGATCAAAACCTTAGAAGAGGCAATGGTGACTGGCACAAATTCAGAGCTCCCGAACCGCAGCCATCCACCGTCCATTACTCTCGCGCATACTTTGGGCACCGCGAGTTCGTCATCAATCGAGACGATCAACGTTCTCAGGGCCGAGATCAGCCGACTGCGCATTCGGACGCAGACTCTGGAGACAGCATTGCACACAATGAAAGAAGATGGGCGATCTATACAGGAAGCTGCAAAGAAGCTACTGGAGTCTGGTTGCAAAATAGAGCAGGCCACTCAAGACGCTCTAGAGTGAGCAATCTCGAACTGGTTTACAAAGCACCTCAGTTGGTTTCACGATATTACTAGTACAGTGGCACGAATCACGGCAAGCACGATACACCTTGGACGTCAACGTCTTTTTGAGCCGTTGGTCATCAATGACCAACAACCCTTGCCACCGCCGTAGGACCACATCGACCATGGCCCGCACAGGCCATCGCCAGTCGTTTCAGCCACATTTCTAGGCTCTAGCACAGCTTCTGAAAATAGCCAACTTTACGCATACCTCTCCTCCGCACATAGACTGTTGCTGTTTGGGGGATATATCATGTTTCACTGTTTGTTTGATGTGGCCATCTCAGTTAGGGCACTTTCCGCAAGCTTGCTTGCAGACAGAGCTAAGCAGTACCTGACAAATATTGTGCCCATACTGCAGGCCTGCTCCAAGACCTAGCATGAGATTCGTGTGTTGCGAATTAAGAGAGCGCCACTATGTCCGCCACCGCCAGCTCCGGACAGTACAGCGCCAACGACATCCCTTCATTGGAGTAGCCTGTCAAATCTTGCAAGTCGTGGTATTACCGACCGTCGACTGACTGGTGGCCGTGGACCCTTGTGCCGATAGCCCAAATATTCGTTCTCTCATCAACTCATGGGAATCTTCTTAGCATCTGGGCGTCCGTCTTGCTCCTATCTCTGTACAACCTTCCGCCCCGACATATGCACCACTCTCCATTACGCCAACTCCAATCACACCTTAGCAATCTCGCACGTATTGCTATTAGTATACTCCGCGCCCCTTTCCCGGACATGCGATGGCGTGCGGTGGACCCTGCGTGCTCAGTAAGCCGTGGGCCACACACCACTGTGGCACATGGTTATATGTCGGTGCTGATCGACATTTCGTTTCCTCGTATATCATATCATATCCAGACCGCTGCGTCGTATCGTGTTCGTACATATAGATAGCATTAATATACAGAGCATGCATGTACGAGAGAGACACTGCATCCAGCCTGTGGCGAGCGTGAATGCCAGCGTATCCCTACGCATATGACCACATACAGCTTCCTGAACCGGGCACGGCGTGCCATCAGTAAGCAGGTTAGAGTTCGCGGCAGCGGCGCTTGCGCCGGCGGAGGGATGTAGGGCTCCGGGGCAGCGGCGCGGATACGAGATGCTAGGTGCTGTATATTGCTTCTGGCGAGGGTAGAGGACTGCATGCGTGGGGAGGCGCTCGAGTCTGCGTGAGGTGAGGCAACCTGAAGCGGTACCCTGGTCGACGGGATGCGCTGTTCACCGCGCTCACTTGCGTCGTGGCTTGGGTGGCAGCGCGGCTGATGCAGCCTCGTAACTTGCTGTGCTGTTCTCTGTGCGAGACAGTCGGACTCCGCGGTGAAGGGTAGGGCAGGGTAGGGGCAGGCGAGTCGAACCGTCCTGTCCTGTGCCGTCATGTCGCACGGCTTCCTTGGTTGATCTTCAGAGATGCTCTCTTTTGCCCCACACACACCGCGGCATCCCTCTCCTTCACCTCAGTGATCTGATTCTCCACTAAGACGCCCACGGCACCTGTGGCCTCCTCCTGCCACCCGTTCTCATCCCACCCGCCCAACCGACCGCACGCATCCTCACCTCGCACCCACCGATCCCCAACCGTCTACTAAGCGTAACCCAGCCACTTGGCAGCGCTCCCGACCGCGCGGTACGGGTAGCACATCACGCGGGGTGGTTCCTCGGGCGCCGGGCTGCTGGTCGAGGCTGCGTATAAGCCTAGTCTGGCTGGCTGGTTGGGTAGCTAGGGAGGGTGGCATTTGCTGATGGTATATCGACTGGGTAGGGTTAAGGATTGGAATTCAGAGAGGGGTGGACTTGGGACAGTGGTGCGTTGGGTTGCTGGCGGGAAGGGGGGATGGCGGGGGATAATGTAGACGGTGGGGATGGGGTCGATTTGGTGATTGGGTTGATGTGTGGATATGGGTATGTGGACGTCGAGCGTTGGCGGATATTCGAGCTTCTGTCCTCCGTAAGATGTGCATGGACAGCGGCTTCGCAAGCTACGGCATGCTTCGCTGTCATGTATCTGCAGAATAATAGGGTACATGAGAACACCAATGTGGAAGTCGTCGAAACTCTTGAGGCACTGTTGGTGGTACCTAGCGCTTTTCTGGTCTATATTGTAGAGATTCACTATGAGGTAGGGTGACTCAATGAAGTAGGGGGGACAAAAAGGCGCGTTGTGCTTTTGCCAATGCACGAACAATGGGGGACCAAAAAAGCGGCTAAGGCGCGCCCAGCGTCTGTGCGCAGGCTAACCAAAGAGGGCGTAGCGCAAAGCTAACCGAAAAGGAACTAGCGAAAGACTAGCCGAAACGGGCTTAGCGCGTGCCCGCTGACACACAAGAAATCCGACGATGGAGAGTCGACAAGGCGTCGAAAATTTTTGGTCTATGTACTTGAGTTTTGACTATCGTTGCCGTATAAGACGATTGTACTCAAGTACGAAGCCGGCCATGTGTGCCCGCTGGATAAAAGAAAATCTATAACTCTTAAGCTATTTGAAATCTTTGTATCTTAGCACCCTACTAAGTTCCTGTACTGTGTTTTTCCGCGGCTTGTAAAAGCACACGAAGAGTCAACAATCGAAGTACGAAGACAGGAGAGCTCGGTATAACTGTCTTTTGTCCGCTGCTAGGCTACGACTGAAGAGCTCCTTTAAATGATATCCGCAGCATTGACTGTTTGATTTCGTGATGCTGCTATCTGCTAAAGCCTGCGGGACCAAACCTCAGCGCCGTTTGTGTGGTAGAGGCGGTGGGTGGGTGTAGGAGGGAGTGGCAAGGGGGTTCCTGGTTGTGGTTATGCTTGTGAGACCGAGTGTTGGGTACTGTGCTTCGTAACATAAAACAGGCACCCCAAGATACAAGAAATATACAAGATGTATGTATCTGCTCGTATTAAAAGACTGCCTGCTTCCCTGGGTAGGAATAAGAGGATATACGTGGTAGAGATCTGGGCTACCTGCATGCTGCGCTCGGTATTACACTGGAGCAACATCCTCTCACAAAGCAGCTATGTATTGCAAGAGATAGGACGCCTAGGTAAGTGGTAATAGTATGTTGCATTCGTCATAGCTATTATTGGGTGGTTAGCTCTGTCTTCGTCCGCTTGGTTGGAGACTGGGCAGAGCGTTTGCAATCCTCTTACCTTCACTTCACTGCCTCTCCTCCTGCGCCCCGCTCCCCGCACCTTGACACGTCGACACGTGTCCTTGCGACGCGAACGCGAACGCGTCACGATGGAAAGTTTCGTTTGCTCCCAGCGAGGTTCGGCGGACTTGCTCTGCCTCCCGCTCTCCTCAGTCCTCAATCCTCTTCCTTCTAACTCACCCATTCTCTACTCTACTACTAGTGTTGCCCTTCTCTTCTTGTTCTTGCACACAAATTCGTCTTTTCGTATACTAGTTTACTGTCACAAGATGATAGGTGCTGGTACCTGGCAATCTTGCGACGCCGGAGTCGCGATCTTTGTGCCGGGCAAGAACCGCGCTTTCAGTCTCAGAGAGCCGTCCCCAGTAAACTATTTGATGTCCCCAATGTCAACTGTCAACGATTCAAACGGTAAGTGCGCCAGTTATCTACTGTAGAGTATATCTGCTTACTCAAAGGTGCTTGTAATAGGCCATCAGAACAAACATCCTGGGCACGGCATTCGCCCGCCACTGGCTGAGCTTTCGTCAAACATCGTCACAGGCTCGCGATCCGACTCACCAAGTACTTTCCGCGATGACAATGACGATATGGTCTTGACACCAACAAGCTCAGCGTCGAACAGCAGTATTGCATGGTACGAGCAGTTGGAGCGGCACTCCCAAGAGGGAAAATATTCGACAAAGAATATTCTCGCCTTTTCTGATCTGTCATCAACCGACTTAGGCTACGATTCTGACCGCACCGACTTCCTCATCAACGAACCAGATACGCCTTGTCCCAAAAGAGGTGTGTTCAGTGGTCAGCGGAATTCAATCCATAAAGTCAGCAAGTTAAAGAAGAAGGACGATGGCAAGCTACGACAGCCAAATTTCGGACGAAGCGCGGTTGAGAAGAGGTGTACTTCTATCTCAACTAAGTACTCGAAACTCAAACTGAGCGAAGCGCAGCGAGCTTTAAAAGACCTCAGAAACCTCGAATGTACGCAACGACACTCCTGGACAGAAGAACAGCGTTATGATCTGGCCATATTGTTCAGATTTTTCCAAGGCGATGCGGCTGACATAACTAAAGTCTTCAACAAGATGCACAGTCTGAATCTATCTACCACGAAGCAAGTAAAGCCTCAGGAGAGGTTCCTGCGGGACAAAGCTGAGGCTTTCCCTTTCTGCCACAATATCTTCACATGGCCGCTTAACGATCCTAACGATGATTTCTCTGCAAACAGGGCTGCAGTCACAGAAGCCGCTAGCTCGGTCGGAATCGTGCTTGAACGTCGGCGAGAAGAATCCCATGTATCCTCTGGCAATGCGAAATCCGCGCGATCAAGATACACCTGTCGTCAGTTCAAGCTGCTGATGCGTAAGGCCCGCTTCATGAACGATCATCCACTAAGCTATAACCTGCAACTATCTCTTAGCACAAGTCGATGGAAGCTTGGAGGTATCGCAATTCCTGTCCAGGAAGCAGAGGAGCATGAGGTCGACTTGGAGAGTTATGAAGGGCTTTCTCGTACACCGGAGACACCACGAAATCGTCCGCAACAGCCCAGTCATATCGCCTTCAGGGTATGGGACAAGAATTCGTAAGGAACACCCACTCCTTTATCTCTTAGCATCCATCTAACCAGCCTCAGACGTACATTATTCGATCCAGAGAGGGGGTTTGTTTCAGACATGCACTCTATATGGCAAGGCCCCTTGCTTCCTGCGCCACAGCTAGACACCATAGATGGCAGACATTGCCATCTGCTTCTAACAAACATCCATCTCAACAAGAAAGGCAACGCCTCGGCATACATTTCTTGCGCAACGTCATTGATCCAATGCCTCTCATATGCCACGTAAGTACACACAATCTAGGTCAATCGTTGCTACAGTTTCTAACAGCCCTGTTTCACAGCAACATGATCGACCCGCAAATCGCCCTTATAGATCTTTCAGCTGCCAGTCTCCAAGAACCCTGGAAGCAGCTCAAAGCATCGGACACCCTCCGAGAGTTGAAGTCAATAGGCCAAGTAGGCTGGGCTCGCTACCGTGGAACGGCCGAGGTCCTGGTACAGCATTCTCAGTTCAAACAGAACAAGACCAAGGCTAACTGTACTTCCAGATCTTCGGCTCCATCCCAATGGCTGCAATCCTCCATCACGGGTCGCTATCCGAGCTCGCGGCTGCCGTTACGGCCCACCCAGCTGGCAACGTCCTCCTTAACTCGAACGATTTCAAACCAGATCGGACAGTGTTCGACTTAACCAACGCACTGAAAGCCCAGGGCATTACACTAAGCCACGACATAGCCCGTTCGATGGCGGTAATAGCCAAAGGCCTTAATCTCCACTCTTCAGTCGCAAGAGCAGAGTACATAGCAGAGTTCTGCCAGGTCATGGTAGATGGATGGTCGCTTTCCGGCATCCCAGACGACATCCACACCCGGAGCTCCATCGCCCAGGCATTCGCTCTAGCTCTTGGTTCACAGACTTTGCTCCTCCAGGATGTCATGCAGGCCTTCCTCACCGGATGCGAGCGCGGTGCCTATAACATCGCCTATTATTCAAGTCGCCGTCGTCCCGGCTTTAGACGTCGACGCAGCTGAACAAATAAAGTCACTTGAGGACCTGGAGGAAGCGTATAGCTGACATTGGTTCTGCACCGCAGACGGGACAACAAAGGCTAACTCTGGATATTCAACTCTCTTGTCAAGCCCAGGAGAACTCTTTTACGGAATTACACTTCTTGTACGATACAGAGATGCAGACTATACCGGACTGTATCTTCTCGTTCTTACATCCAAAAACAAAACCCCAAGACACTTTCTTTTCTCTCCTTCCACTATACGTACATACCCAGACATCTTACCCAAAGACACGCACAGCGCGTCCTACGACCCAAGCTACTGTTCAAAAGTAACACAAGTACGAGTGAGGAAAGCTTTTGCAAACCGCGGCAAAACGCCGATGAGCGAGGATGTGTTTTCCCAAAGTCTTCTAGATCATGTAGAAATAGCAACTAATAACATTAAAAGAAAAATTTGCGTTCTGAACCGCTGACACGTTTCCCAAATCCACCGTGACCACTGACATAGAACGTACCACCTCCCACCACCCACTACAACAAAGTCTCACTCCAGCATCCCCACCAACCCACGCTCTTCACACAAGTAGGTCGACGCGCGGTCAGGACAAGGGGACATGGCAGCAGGACACCTTTAAATACTTGCGCCTAAGTTGCAGTCAACACAAAGGGTCTCGGACATGCAGAATCCCCCCACCTCTTAATCACAGCACACACACACACACACACACACACATCACACGCACAGGCACAACACAACGCCAACAATGTATAAAACGCATGTCATTTCTCCAGCCCGACAAGACACCCATGGTCCCCCATCCCGTAGCGTACATCCCCGCGAGACCCGTCTCAGTTGCACGCAACACTCGACCAAGCCAAAGTAAAGCCGACACTAACACTAGTAAAAGAAAATGGAAAAATTAGGAAAAAGAGGTGATTGGTTGTTGGTGTGGTTAAACGACTGACGTGGAAAAAGGCGCCCATCAAACCCGGAAGTGCCATGGTCGCCACAAGAGATGAACCAAGAAGCTCGCAAAACCATCGCCGCCCGGCCTTCAAGTCGCTAGCTGTTGCCCTCGTCTTTCGCAGCCCTTGGCCCCCATCCGACCTTTTATATGTCTATATGAAAGTCGTAAGGTGCCCGACCGTAATTCGTGTCTTTTGAAAAACCCGGCAGAATGCCTCCCTAACAGGAAGACGTTCTTGAACACCGTTGCTGCTGCCTCTTTAACCGAACCATAAGCGCGAGCGCCGCTCGAGCCATGGCCAATGTCAGCATGTGAATGCAGTATGAGACAGCTAATCGTAGCATCCGTGCCGTAGTCGCGTAAACGTATTCGAAAGAGACTGAAAAGTCGTGATGGTCGGTGGGGGTTGGGTGCCGAAAAAGGAAGGTGGGGAACGATATCGATTGATGCGGGGACGATTTTCGCTGAGTATGATTCGGCGTCCGACTCGGGGAGGGCGTAACAATATAGCATCGTTTATCGACGCCCAAACCTGCTACACGGGAAGTTCGTAATAGTTCTGTGATGTGGTGTGGACTACTTCTGGGATTTCTTGGTTCGAGGAGACATCTGTCTGCTGCCACCGAAGCTGGAGGGTACGTACTTCTGTTTCTTCTCCGCGGGTTTTAGGATCTGACGCATGTTAGCAGATGCATTGCGTGGGTGAGCTGTAGCAGAACTAACCTGGAAGGAGCAGAGCAGACTCTCGTCGACGCTCATCATGGCACCTGCGTTGTCAAACTCGCCGCAGTAATTTGGTGCACTGAAAAGTGTGACAAGCTGACGCTTCGAGAAGAACTCGTAACCGTCTTCTACGACCTGATGCGCGCGGCAGATAAGGTCCATGTCGTGCTTTTGTAAGAAGCGCGATACCACGTCTGGACCAAACGTAAAACTGACACCTCTATCGTTCTCGCTCCACCCAGTGATGTCCTTGTCGGGATCGGACCACAGGAGATCGCACAGAAGACCACAGTCAGGAATCTACGCTTAAGTCAGTATGATCCCTTGACATGGAAGAGACTGGCCATCCAGGATAACTCACATCAGTTGGACGCATGACACGTCTAATCTGCTCCATCGAGTTCAGGTCGGGGCTTAGACCGCCGTGCATGGTGAAGATCTTCTCGTCGATGATAGCGGCAATGGGCAGGCAGTTGAAGCAATCGGTGAAAGTCTTCCATAGCTTGATGTTGTATCTTCGCTTGCACTCGTCGTAGAAACCGTAGATGCGGTTGATGCTGGCGCACTCGTGGTTGCCGCGGAGAACGAAAAAGTTCTCGGGGTACTTGATCTTGTACGCGAGGAGTAGGCAGATGGTCTCCAGGGATTGCTTGCCACGGTCGACATAGTCACCAAGGAAGAGGTAGTTCGCTTCAGGCGGGAAACCACCGTACTCGAACAGGCGCAGAAGATCGTAGTACTGTCCATGTATATCGCCGCAAATCTGGACATGTTAGAAAACAGCCCGGAAGTTGTTGTTGCGCGAGAAAAAGTTGCACTGACCTTTATGGGCGCCTCAAGCTCGAGGAGAATGGGCTGCGAGATGAAAATCTCACGAGCCTTGGTGCAAAGGTACCTGATCTCCGTCTCCAACAGCTGGACCTGCTTGCCGGGCCTGCTGCCACGGACTTCCAGCAGCCTATCTATGATGGAGTCCAAGTCCACCTCGTTTTCCGCCATAGCTGTGACTTGCTACGGGCTCGGGTGTGATGATGGAAAAACCTGCGAGCGAGGGCGTACCTCGCGCGGGGTGAGGGAGGGTACTGACGCGGGAGTGGTGGTGTTGTGTTCCCTGTGGTGCGCGTTAATAAGTTTGTTATGAAAAAGAAGCGTTGGGTCGCGGCGGAAAATCGCAGCCCGGCGACCGTTAAGGCACGGACGCAGCGTCGCCGAGTCGTGGGCACGTCCCTCGTGCCCAGACGTGCTGCGGTGAATGGAGAGCTCAACGTACCTCTAGGCTAGATTCGCGAATGAAACACTGGAGTTGAGGGTCGCTCGCGTGCAGAGAGCAGCTCGAAGGCCGTCAAGGGCGGCAGTGCGGTATCGCCGGAGGCACGCGACTTTGTCGGCAGCTACGGGTCGAGCAGATCAATTGCAGATGTCAACCAGGAAGATACCTGAGGCTGCCCAGTTGCCGAGGGCGGGCGCGCGAGGGACGTGGGTGCGGGAAGCGTTGTTGTCGAGGGAGGAGCCTGTCGGGGTGGGCTGCTGTGACTTCACCGCCTTTGTAGGCGTTGCGGAGGCTGCTCGCGACGGAGTGCGTTGGGGGCTGCTTAGGCGGGCTTGCTGCTGCGACGCTGAGTTGGGTGTGAGGGTACGGTCAGTTTGGGGTTGCAAGTTTGGGGGGCGATCGTGGGCGCTGTGGGCTCACTGAAGTTGGGCGAGGTTTGGTTTCGCGCTTCGGGCGTGCTTGGCAATTGTGAACTAGACCTAAAGGCGGCGCTGGGACTCAAAAAGAAAACTGTGAATGCCGCAAAACACCACATGCCAGTTTTGGCTGTATACACAATGCTCGTACAGCGCACGCTGGACAGTCACCGTGCCCAACCGTGACTCTTTCGCGCCGTCGTCTTCCCTTATTCCCACGAAGTGCGGCCGCATCAGACTTGCCCTAACCCACGATTCCCACGCCCGCCTATAGCTCACTTACAATGCCACATTACACACGCCCGCAGAAAACAGTGGAGCGATCAGCACCTGGACGCGTAAACCGGCCTCTCTCCTTCCCCCTGAGCCCTTTGATCCTTCCTCGCACGATCCAGATGATTGTTGTTCTCCCAAAACATGCAGTTCTAGCCCTCTGCACAGCCGCTTATGCCCCGTCCCAGCGGCGGCGCGCGTTCCATGGTTCTTTGCTAGGCACCTAGAGAGCCCCTTAAGACATAGCTGCATGCAGCTTCAACTATCGAAATTCGCTCACCGTTGGTCTTTGAAATCAAACCCGAGCAAGCTGCATATGTACACCTGGTCTGGAGAGTACTTCTGTATACATTATGACGTCGTAAATCACGTGCACGGCTCTTCACCTGGGCACCCACGTCCTATATACCCCTGTCGGCACTTGCATGTGGGACGAATCGCCCACCAATTAGCGCATGCTTACAACTGATGCGCCTTGCATCCGATCACACACATTGTATCTGACCGGTCGGGGCTTGCGTCTGGTTCATCACTCCCACACAAGCGTCGCAGTCACTGCTTCTCCTCATTTTTCCCAGGGAACCAGAATTCTTCTTGTTGATGCAAAAGGTCTACCAATCCGAGCGCTATCCACCTCAACTCCAACTCCTCATTATGCACGAAACCACATCCTTCGCAGCAAAAAACGCCTGCCACCTCTTGTCTGTATTCCACTGCTTGTCGCAAAGAGAAGAGAGGCCGTGTAACATTGCATCTAACACATCAAAGAGAGACCGCAAACAAGAACGCCGGAAAATGATACAACCATCGTTATCGCAAAAGAGCAAGAGAAACAACCGAGTACAATGCATCAACCACGTGCTGGAATGCAGAAAACGCCAGCCGAACAGTCCTTTTTGAGAAGAATGCCGCCAACGAAACAAGCGCAAAAGAGAGCATGATTATCGATACAACGAGCGTGGTCTCGTCGCTCGAGAGAGGAACCCTGCCCACCCAACACCATGCGAACACAAAGATCTAGATGACCGAAAAGAACTAGACGCAAAACATCATCCACACATGACAACTCGAAAGAGCCAAGAGCGCATAAGATGCAAAAAGCAGACGGGGGGTATCGCTAGGTTTCAAAAAGGGCCACACAAAGTGCGGCTAGAAAGCACAAAGTTTCCGGGTATGTTGTGGAGTGGGCAGCTAGCCAAGTGTTCGTCCCCCAGAAACGATGCCTTGACTAGGAGTGCGAGCCATGGCCGGCCTAATAATGGGCGATGTGAAACCGCTGTGCGTAGAGGGGATGCTGGCCACGGATTTGGCATCCCAGCCTTCGTCGCCAAGCGCGCTCAGCCAGTTGTTGCCAAAGTCTTGTCGAAGGGCTTCAATCTTCCTCTTGTACAGGTCGCTAGTGACATCGAACTCTGGGGGGCTTGTGGCCTGCGCCGTAGTCCCGCTAGGAGCTCTGACTCCGGTGTCCAACTGTGGAAGTGTTTTTGATGGATCACCTGGACTGGTTTCGCTCTTGGGAGCCTCCAGACGTGGTGCAGACTCTGTCGATACAGTTGGTTTGGGCTTTGATAGATTGTCGTCCGTGCTGTAACTCGGTGGCGGAGTGACATCGGTTGTCTGCAGGGCCTCCCCCTGTGTGAGTTCAACGATTCTTCGCTTGGGCACCTTTTTCTTCCTATGTGAGCCTTGTCCACTCTTTCCACTCTTCGATCGATGGAGCGAGGTGCGTGGACTTTCGGCCAGATCGGCAGCATCAAGCGCCTTCACAACCTTGGGGGGAGTGGGAGGCGGAGGCGTTTCGTCCTCTGGTGGAGGCTTCACTACAGGAACACTGGGAAGCTCCGGTACTCTGTCCACTAGCTGCTTCCGTTCGGCGCTGCTAGGGAGCGTGGAGTCGATCTTGATATCCTCGCTGTAGCCCGGAGTCTTACGGAAGAGGTTGAACACAGTGACCCTATAGTTACTATAGGACTTACAGAAGGGGTTCCTGTGGACGAAGATCTCAGTAATGTACGGCACGCCGGTGAGTCTGGCAACCTCGGTCGGATCGGTCAATTTGTTATCCCGTAGATCGATGCGCTCTAATGACAACAGTCGCTCGATGCCGGCAAGCGATGTCAGCCGATTAGAACGCAGATTAAGTGTCGTGATTGCAGGCAGCGGGTTCCGTCCCAAGGAATGCAAGCTGCTTATCATACAGTTGGATAGATTGAGCGCACGAAGGCAAGACAAAGTCGCAAGGCTATCCGGTATCTCGGCAAAGAGGTTGGCTGAGATATCGAGCGATTGCAGGGTGTTCGCCAAAGGTGCGAGACTGGCCGCTGGAATGTTGGTGAGAGCATTGTCAGCTAGACTCAAATGCCGAAGGAACCGCCATTTAGTCGAAGGAAACCAGCCCAGCGAAAGGAGGTTGGACGAGCTTCCACGTGGAGTAGTCGAGCGCACGCTAGATCCCGAGCTACCGGATGAACGGCGGATGTTGGGCGCGCTGTTCGTGCCGTAGAGACGAGTCGACGAATGGCGAGAGCTCGCCGGTCTCGAGGGCGAAACGCTACGTTGTCGTTGCACAGAGGCCCTGGATCCATCTCGCATCAAAGCCGAGTTCCGTGGACTAGTAGCTTGCTTACCAAGTGCGGTAGGTGACGATGGAGGTGAGTCCGAACGTGCAAGCTGAGCATGTTTATTGGCGGGACTGCCGGCTTGCCATGGGATAGCAGGCGAGGAATGTGTTTTGGCCGAACGGCGGCGTCGCTTGTCCATGTCGTCGAGAACGATGTTGATAAGAAGGTCGGCAGGATCGTCAACGCCGGCTCTCTTGACCGTGAGACTGCGCAGGTTGTCCGCAAGACGGTCCCATCCGTAGAATTGGCGGAAGTCGACATCGTAGATTTCAAGAGCCGTGACGTTTTTGAAAGCATGTAAAGGTACTGCGCTGTCGAACGGGAACTCTTCATATCCAGCAATAAGGCGCGCTTTATGGTCAGGCGCGAGTCTTAGGCACGGTATCTTTGTAAACGCAGAGTATAGATATTTGATATCCTCCTCGAGTTGTGCTTTCTGCTTTTCCTTCTTGGCGTCACTGTTGGATGACAAGCGGAGAGATGACCACAACGAAGACATGCCAGACATCACGCTACGTATGCTGGAGACGGAGTGGATCGAGTCGCGGTCGGAAGGCCGTTGCTTGTTGCGCTGGGCAGTGCTAAGAAACGACACGTAGTTGGTCGGCGACGCATCAGTGTGTATGTTCTCCAACCGAACATTCATAGGTCCAACGGCGATGTTCAGATCCTCGAATTGGGATAGAAGGTAGAAGAGATGGTGCGGGGTGAGGGTGAGTTTCGCCGGCTTAAGCGTGGGCGACGTGAAGGTCAGCGAGGGGAGAGACAGCGCGGCCGCCCACACGCTGGACGTGGACGTCGTAGAGCTGGTGCCCGTGGGCAAGGAGACGGAGTTGCTCTGGCCATGGCGGGGCGCTTGGCGTTGCAGCTGCAGGGCATTTGCAAGTGCCTTTTCGTGAGTCCGTACAAAGTACGCTAAATTCTATACTGTTGTCAGCCAAAGTCTTGAGTACCGTACCGCGCGGGGCTGCTCAGCAGGGTGGTTCCACAGGAAAGTAGCGGGGTCTGAGTTCCTGAGTCTTCGACTCCTGTCGGAGCAGTGGCCCAATGCGCCTGACCCCTCGGGAAGGTGTCGTTTCCAAGGACTGGACCCAGGTATGCAGTGCCCCGCGTTCAAAGTAAGAGCGCATACCTTTATGAAATACTGTCCATCTTCTGTGTCCATGGTTCTTCGCTAGCAGACAGCAACTGCATGTAGGGCCCAAGGCTATTTCGAGGGCAGCGGTCGCGGTATGGCCACGTGTGGCGGCGGTGGTGGGGGTCGAGGAGGGACTTGAGCGTGTGAAGAGGGGTGCGGCCGCGTTTGTTGTTCCGTGGAGGCGCGGGCGTTTTAGGGTCTGCAACCGCCTGCAAGCCTGGGAAGGTCAGTACGATGCGCGTGCGTAGTTTGCGAGATTCTGTCTGGCATAGTAGACGGGGGTCGGAGGTGTCTCGCAAGCTGGTTGGGGGGTTTGAAGAAATGCGGTAGGAAAAGCGAGTGACTAGCAGCACGACGTCAAACCAGGAAAGCAAAGTAACAGCACGTACCGTTGAGAGCCTCCCGCTGGCCTAGGGGACGGGCCTAGGTGACGAGCAGGAGACGGCGGAGTGCCCAACTAATATGCAGCAGCGGCGCAGGGAGAGAAGCCCACTGGGCGGCAGGTGGTCCTAAAGAGCAGGCCAAGCGAAGCGCTGCGAGTGTCGACCAAAGAGAGGTGCAGCGATAGCGAGCGTCCAGGATGATGCAGCGGATAGGGCCTTGCCGCACACACACACACACACGCACACAATCTGACGACTGCAGGGGGATTGTCAGGCGGTGGCAGGCGTCGAAGCTCCGACGACGACGACGACAGCAACAACAACAGCAACAACAACAGCGAAGGCCGAGGTGCGCGGCGGGGAGTGGTCGTATGTAGAGAAATTAGATTGGCCCTGTTCCGAACGGTTCGAGAGGAAGGGGCTCCACACGACTCGAGCCTAGTCGAGCAAGTGTGCACCAGACGAGTGCAACGGGAGCCGCGGCGAATGGGCCAGGAAGATGCACGCTGCTGCTGCCAGCCTCACCAGCGGCCTGGAGTCGTTCTGCTCAGTCGCTACAACCTTGGCCCGTCTAGTCATGCCGCATGCGCCAACCACAGGCCTCGCCCGCGCCGCCGCAGTGCTGGAGGCGCTAGCAGCCCGCGGCTCCCTGTCACCAACCGAGCCTGAGCAAAAATCCATCGCGCTACTGTGGACACTGTGGACAGCTCGACAGCTCGACAGCTGGCCTGCTCAGTGCTCGACCGCCTGCTGCCCGCGCGTCCCACCGCTGCCCACCACTGCCCGCCGGGAAACGCTCCTCCCTACACCACCCTCGCGCTCGTTGCCCTCCGGTCGACGGTGCTCGTGGTGCTCGGCAACCCTGCGCCGGCAGTAAAGGACACAGACAGCAACTCCGGCGCGGCGCCGTCCATGGGCCTCGCGTGTGGTCAAGCTTCCCTGCACTCCTGCACTCGCAGAGCCTTGGCCGCCGCGCTAGCCAGTATCAATCTCCAATGTGGGACGGCAGCACACCTACAGCAGCGGTACGTGACGCCATTCTGCGCTGAGAACCGTGGGCGCAGTCTGATCAGAGGGCCAGCATGCACACAGTACACTGTTGTGGCTACCCAGCCTGCCCGACGAACGCGCTGCGACCAGCCACCTCGCCGTTGCACGAGATGACGGTTCCTGTCCATGGTCGCATCGCATGGCATGGGCTCACCTCCTTTATCGGCTCCCTGGGCGTGCGCGAGGGCGAGGGCCGCCGTGGGCGCTTTCCATGCCGCCGCATCGAAGAGGCCAGCCTCTGCAAACACTCTGCACGCCCAGGCCCGGCATCCCACTCCCAGCCATCAGATGACCTCAGGCAATCAAACGAAGACAGCAGCATCACCACACGATGATGGGGAGCATGGAACTTGTCTCCCTACTGTGTACGCGCTCGTGCGGCTACCGCGGTCGTCAGGGTGCACCAAGCTTCGCGCTTTGGCGAAGAGACCCTTGAATCTTCTGCCAAGCGTCCTTTTCGTCCCGATTCGACCGCGCCGCCATACGAGCCGACCACACCCACCCACGTCCCACAGCCTACGCGGGCATCAACGCCTTCGTTTTCTGACAGTAGGTTTGGGCCCCTTGCGACACAATCTGGCGATGCGTGCAACCAACATGGCTTGCGTGGTACTGGCACGGGCGCGGAACGACGGCATCTGCACAGGTGTCGATATAAAATCCTCGACCCCACTTGCCCGTTTCGAAAAAGAAGGAAGGCGCTACTGCATAGCCGAACTAACTCCACCAACCGACTAAGCCCGCACCAATGCCCCTCAACACCATGCCAGCATCGCGCCTTGTGCGATACCTCCAACCCTTCCCGAATTGCAACTGTTCGACGGCTGGACCGTGATACTCTTCTCAGTTGTGCCACTCTCGACGACAGCCCTTCTCATCGACGCCATCGAGGCGGTGCATGCTACGGTGCAGGCTACCGTCTTCCTCATCTGGGGCCTCGTCCAGCCCATCGCCACGCCCCAGCACTCCTTTCAAGAGCACACCTTCAAGTCTCGCCTGCCGTGCCATATGAGATGCTTCGGCTTAACAGCATGTCTCACCGCCAATTTGACCTGCAGCGGATTGCCCGCGCGCGGGGTCCGTCCGTTTTTCGACGCTTGTCATGTACGTGATTGTTTGCGAACCGTGCAGTATCTTGTCAAGCCGCGCACGGACTTGAACATCCCTGTTTCTGGAGATCCCTACCATGTTGCGCATCGGCAGCCGAATACGATCTCACCACCACCACAATTCTCATTCTCCTCAAACTGCATGGCCACGGCATGTACAGTGTTCCGGTACCGACTTTGCTTTGCCTAGCCATCGTCTTCTGTGACTTTCATCTGACATTCTGGGCGTCTGCTATGCCTTGAGTCTTCTGGAGAGATGATAGCTATCTTAATTCAAGCACATGTGCCGGAACAAGGATATCAATGCCGTATTTGGTAACATCCCAGCGTCTGTGCAATGAATGACAGACGGAGTCAACGCTGTTCTCGTTCATGAAGGTAGTAATCCGGCCACAACGCGTCTTGAGAAGTTCAGTTCCCACTCCCACCAAACTCGGGTGATCCCTGCTAACATCGCCCCCACTCTGCTGACCGCTTCCGTCTCACCGTTGGTGCCGTCTTCACGTTCTCAACAACATCTGCTACTCAAATCTGAGCCTCACCTGCACCGCCGCCAACTCTCCGATCTCCCGCGCGGCTAACTGACTGAACACGGGCCATTCCGCACTGGCCTGTCTGTTGGTCAACGCGTTCGAACGCGCCCAATGCCAAGGACCCCGCGGTATCATGCGTTGGCACATCGTTGGGCGCGTAAAAAACCCATGCTGACATCATTGCACACATGTAGACCCACCCTACTCCTCAGATCTCGCGTGCAACGTCCCTTGGTACGGTGCAGCGTGTGAGAGCCCCACTTGGCGCAAAACAATGCCACCAATATCTATCCATCTCCGACGTCGTCCAACACAAGAAACTTGCTTTTGAAGAGGAACACGCAAATCCGGAGCCACTCGGCGCTATGCAGTGCTGGACAAGAGCCACATGCTCGGCAGTGGTGAGAGGAGCATCCGACACCACTCAGCCTCATTCAGGTACCATGAGGTCTGACCGCTCAGTCGCAGCACCGCCGGCACCCGGTAAAATGCGCGGCCCAAAGGTCACTTGACAAATAACATCTTCCTCACGCGGTGAAGAATCGGCCCTTTGAAGATCTCAGGCGATCCTCACCTCAGGCGTGGATGAGGCATGCCATGTTTCACGTACGGACATCCCCAGCGCTTCCACAAAAAGCCGAGGGTCTTCCGTCAATGGCATTGCTGAAAAACGAGCCGGATTGCGAATTGGAGCAGATACAGATTCATGCCCGAAGCAGCTCTATATCACCCAAGCGACTTCGAAGGAATAAGGCTCGTAGATCTCATAGTGGGCTTGAATTTGGTTGTTACCTCTCGATAATTGATGGTGTCGCATTTTGAGGCTGTCGAAGCGGAACGCGTCACTGATGTATCCTCACCGTAAGAACTATGTTGTTAGTGAGATGGCTCAACTTGGACATACTCCTTCGAAACCAGTCAACAGCTACCAGCTCTACAGTTATCATGACATCAAACCGCGCGGTCCTTATCGCCAGGGGAGAAGCGTTCTGAACAAAAGCAGCTGCGGATTTTGCGGGGAAGTGTTGAAATCCAACAAAGGCTTCGTAACCGAAGATACAATGAACTGCCACTGTCTAAAGCTGTATTGCGGATTCCTTCGCAATAACACTTTCCTCGCACACCCTACCCCAACAACCCCTCAACACTAGCATGGAACCAAGAAGCTGCCAGACTGGCCTTCTCCTACGTAACATAACGTAAGCTGCTCATGGAATCGCTAACAGAACCGCTACCGACCCAGCCAAACTAGCGCGATGTAGAAGCCCCCCGGCTTACGCACCTAAGCTCAGCTATGGTGGCTGTCTGGGCGGCGCGGGTGGGTGACGTCAGTGACGCAGTCTACGGTCCCGGGGCGGATGGACGTCAGGCCGCCCGTGGTGTATTCCTGCTGGCCGGGTGTTTTAGTACTCGTCGTGTAGCGCGGATGCTGGTGGTGGAAGAAGACGGAGACGAAGCTGACAGCGGCTGTTTTGCTCTCTGGCTGGAGACTAGTGTCTTTCTGCCAGGGGCGGTGTATGTCGGCACTGTAGCGTGTGGGGTTGTTGTTTGTGAGGTGCGGGGGGTGGATGGAGATGTCGTGATAGGTGGGAGGTCTGCGGTTCTCGTGGCTGTGGTGGTTGGATTGACGGATGAGTGGTGATGTGGTGAGCAGAGACGTTTTTGATGGGGGAAGGCAGGTACAGTGGGTGTGGGTTTGGTGGCAGAGTTGGCGTTTTTGCTGATGGGCTATACGGGTGGAGGGCTTGGTCGAACTTTGATGGTGGCTCTAGGACGAGCTGGTGGTGGTTCTGGCTGGATGTTTTTGAAAAATGGCCTGGTAGCATTTCTCTATAGAGAGATTTGCGAAGTAGCTTATTTAATCACCCGTCACTCTATCGTGTCTATCCTACATGTGCACGGTGCCTCCGCGGTGTTCATATGCGGTGATAAGGCATAAGAAACTTGTAATATAGAAATCTGGCATGTGCATAGGGTTTCTCGGTGCGGAGATACGAGTGATATATCCAGTCTTACTTTTCTAGACGCATCGCCTATGTAGCGCTAATTGAGGTTCCATACGCAGTGGAAGTGTGGTCGAGATCCCATGAGATAGAAGTAGGCTATATTACTAATGAGATACACTTTGTAGTTTCAGAGGGAAGCTCAACGAGCGCGGCAGCAGTGTTGACCTTTGGAAACTGAAGGTCGAGAGTATATAGAGTCATTGATCAAATCTGGACACGGATGCTCGTTCTCCAGTGCATGATGAAGGTTGTACTGCCACCCGGCGTCTACATCACCGGGAAACCATGTCTGCATGTAGTCCCCAATCCCGATCACGGCCACATCTGTGAGGCAGCTGTGCAAGTACAGCGATATTCCGTGTCCACTCTACTGACCACGAAGACAACAGCGGCGTACATCCATGACTTACTTCACTTGAGAATCGACCCATCAGTTCATATACAAGACAGCTTCACATTGTGTGGCCGAAGCCCTGACTATGCTACAAGATGGTAGCCCGAGCTATACAAAACAGCTTTTTCCGCATCTACGGGAAACGTGTCCCCATACTCTGCGCAACATGTCCCGCCGCACGGCGTCATGGTCAAACAGCGTAATGCACACGTGAGACTGAGCCTAGCAGGAAGCAGCACCGTGACTTGCTTCAAGCGGCGGCCGCCCTGACGCTCTCCGCGCTAGACATGGACTGCAGACACCGTTGCGATTCCGGCCTCGTCCTGACCGTACTGAGCGGTATCGGGGCTTCAAAACCCTGCATCTGATTCGTAGTCGAGGTATTGAACTTCTTCTTTTCGTATGGACGCCGGTTCCGGGCGGCCCTACGGCTGGACAGCGCGTCTAGGGAGTCGGCTAGAGCGCGCTTACATTCGGGCCACGTCGTCGAGATGTATATCATGGAGTTCCAGAAGCCTTGGAGAGGCAGGACCAAGGCGGAGGCCAAGTTCAGTCCGAAGATGGAGTGTTCCTTGTCGATGAACTGCTGGAGGCGGTTGACGGTCGAAGGCACCCAGACGATGAACAGCGCGGCAAACATGAGGAAAGCTACTTTGAAGTAGCCCCATGCCGCAGCGTTGCCCTCCATCGCAGCAGTCCGACGCCGGTTGGGGTTGTGTTGGGTGTTTGAGAAGGACCGGGATTGCTTCACGCGTGCGCCGGGTGCCTGACTGGTAGCGAAAGCGGTAGCTTTGTATCCTGTGCGAGGCCCATCTTCGCGCCGGGCAGAGGCTTTTACGTTATCGAAAGAGACATCTGCTGGCTCGGACAATTCCTTGGTGCTGGAGAACGAGCCACGTGAGGGCGGGTACGCCGCGAGCGACTCCTGGTCAATGGATGTAGTTTTGTATGAAGTTTCTACCTTCATCTCGGTTTCAACCTTGATGTTTCGGAAGTCCATTGCGGTGAAAGGATTGGTGAGCGTGCTGCCTATCTCTTGATCGGGTATCTTGGAGAAGGATCGAAGCTCCGCACGCTTTTTGAAGATTTGACGTCCGGTGGCGATATAGATGCACATAGTGGCGCCAATGATGACCCTTTTTGCTGTTAGATGACATTGAGATGACGGCAGTCGGTAGTGTGCTTACCAGATAGGGGCGTAAAAGAAGGCGATTCGCATCCATTCGACATCTTTGCCAACCCAACACCAGATGGTTGCAGGACCGATTATCTTCTTCGCGTTCTCTCCATGGTGGTTCATGATTATGTATGCGATAGCGATGACTCCGGGTCCACCATAGCTGAAAATCAGGTACCACTTTTCGAGTCGGAGTAGCTGTCTCGAATCATAACCACGGAAGAACACTAACATAACATTCAGCGCCATGCTAAAGACCCACAAAGTGTCTGCCATCATGAACCTGAAGGGAGTCAGCAGGTATCATGACGGGGAGATGTCAACGGACCATTGGATCAAGATGCCTTGAAACTCGCACAGAGTGTAGAACGGTGCACTCTGACTGGGCAGAGCGGAGGTTGAAATCAGAGTGGCGATGTTGGTTAACATGTTGCCGAAGGATGCGTAGAAGACCAAGCGGTTGATAGGCTTCCGAAAGTAGTGCCATCGAAGGAAAGTGGATATGATAAACAGTGAACCCAAAATACTCAGGACGGACATGGTCCGCTCAGAGACCTGAATGGCCAGCATCTCTCTGGCGGAAAGGACCATGGTGAAGCAAGGAGTGGGCCGGCGGAAAGCGGTGGGAGACAGTGCTCGGTCGAAATTGCTATCGCCAGAGAGAATGGTGTGATGCAATGAGCGGCGGCAAGAGTACGCCGGGCTCTTTTCAGGTGACCGGACACATGGACCAGCGTGTGAGTGTGTGCTGAAAGGTTCCGTGCGATGGAAGGTTGGCTGACTCTGCGCGGTAGGGCTGCGGTGAGGTTGTTTGTGACTCGGGCTGCCGCGTGAACGAGCGAAGCACGCCAGCAAAGCTTCCACTGGTCGCGTCTCTCGAGAAGGGCGTGCCCGGGAGGTGTGACAGCTTACTTGAGAGCGCTCACCTCACGTGCGTGCCGGATGCCAAAGAGAGACAGGCAGCTTCAACGATCGAGACAGGCGGCTGAGTGAAAGGGTCGGCGGTAGTTCCACACGCGCAGCCGGAATGTGGGCCACGTTATGCCGCGAGCGTGTCCTCGAGGAGCGTCTGGCTACCCGGTTTGGGGTAGCGCGTGAAGTACAGCGCAGGGAGTGCGTTTGCGGTAACGTGACACAAGCAGCAAATGTAGCTGGTGGAGGGAAGTGGCGCTGGCTTTGGTGCTACCTGGGCAACGGCGAGAAAGGTGGACAAGGTTTTCGGCGCGTAGAAAGAGAAGCTCGTCCAACAAGTTGCAAGGCTCACGAGCTACAGAAAGAGACACTGCGGGAGTAGCACTGACCTTGCGACACTCCAGGTGTATACATATACACGGAGCACACACACCTCGTCCCGCCCTCACCCATGCCCGCTCGCGCTTAACATAAGCCGGCGTCTGCACTCTATCAGCATGACCTGAACTCGACTGGCGACATGGTGGGTATTTCGACCCTATAGCCGTGCAATGGCGTCGAGAGGCTTGCGTTGGGGGCACTGCCATTATGGCTGCAGGCAGGCCGAGTATAGAACAGCTAACCAGGTTCTCCTATGACCGTTGCGAATACGACCATCTGTCATCCAGGCCAGCCGTCTGTGAGGACAAGAAAACCGACAACCAAGACGTTGCTGCCAGCTCACCGGCTTAGTGGCTCGCTAGGAGGATTGCCATTGGCGACGCAACCCGTCCGCGCAGACCCTCCCATCTATTCATATCCGCCCAACAGCCAAAAGCAAAAGCAAAACCACACTCCACATTCCTTTGTTACCTCGACCATCACCATCGTGCTACCAGCTGTGCTTGCAACGCTTCATGCAAAGACAAAGCGCTCCTGTGCGACGTGTTCGCATCCCCCGTCGCCGTGCCACCTCAACGCTTCGCTCTGAGCTGCTTCGGCACGGAAACGACTTCGGCCAGCCTTACCGCATCGTGATACGAAATCTTTCCGCATGCATAACGCGTCGTGCTCACTCATGTCCTGGGGCGTTCATCTCACCGACACGCGGGCTATGCCATCACCCTGGGCCTCTTACCTGCCTCGTCCACACACCATTGTCGCTTGCCCCAGCTGCCCGGTGGCTCTATCTTATCCCATGCTCGCGGCATCAGGCGTTGCCAAACCAACTTCGAAATGAGTTCGTGCGGAAGGGTGACTCGTCCAGGCATAGGGCGTTGCCAGCTCTCGACGCGTCGCCCGAAAATTGACTTTCGGCTAATACTGTGTTCATGACCCAATGCTGCAGTCAGAACTGCTGTCCATCCTTGAACTCTTGAGGCCTTAAGAGCATCCTGTTGTGATGCAAAATGCTTGTTGTGCAGGACAAAGAATTGTTCGACCATGCCATTGGACAGGAAAACGATAATTAGTTTGCAGGGGCCTCGCGAATTCCTGGTCGACTGGGCCGTGGATCGTCTGCACCCCGCATAACGGCTCGGATTCGCCGTCAATTCCCTGTTCACTGAGGGCTTCCTGCGCTCGTATCTGAATACCCGCAACCGAGTGTTCGAATACACACGTACAAGTGGCGTGACCAGGGTCGACAACATGAAGCAACAGAAACGCCACACGATCAACATACTGTTTTTGGGTTTGCTTTGAGCCTGTGACGAACGCAGCACATGCGTATGCGCCCGAGCATCAATATCGTGATTCAATGCTCAGCATCCTCGATACCGGCTGTCTCGACCGTACAATGGTATTTCTGCGGAATCGAAATCCAATTGACATTGTATATCAAGCATTGATCTCGACTCTGGCATCGTGGTGTCACTTCAGCAACCATGACTCATGGACAATCACAACGAGCCAACGACAAATCCAGCATCGATAGCGATTGGATATCGGCTACTTGCTGTTTCAAGCGGATGATCATGGCTACCCTACCTACTCTCATCGAGGGACGCGTGGTGGTCAGAATCCCCCTAGGATACGTGATACCGTTCATGTTTGCACAACATCTGCTCACGCCACAAGTACCACGAGCTGAGGCTCCACCTGGAGCCAGAAGTAACCGCAACCAACTAAACCTGGAATGGACAATCGACCATGGATGCTGCTTCCTATAACGAATCCTTGGCCGCACGCCGCGTAGTCTGGATCTTGAGAGGCGTGATAAGTTCGTTTCATGAAGCGGGTCGGCCATTTGCGAACTCCGTACCATGTGCGCGATACGGCCTTTACAGCGGGATGATCACAGTCCTTGCACGAGGTATAACGCTTGGATCACTTCCGACTGCAATTCGAACGACCTCCACGGGAATGATTACCTCCATGGCTCATGCATCTCATCACACACACATGGTGAGGAGCGAGGGGAAAGCGCACATGTTACTGATATGCTCAGCTATGAAACAATCACAAATCCTACTCAGAAACACCCTATAGTCCAGCCGACCCCGTAGCGCACATAGTACTGATTTGCTAAGCTATGGAACAACCACAGAGGCAACACCCCACCACAGCCTACTACTCAAGCCTTCGCAACCTCCGCCTCCCTCCTCTGTCTCCCAGAAATCAAATACACATTCGCCCTCACATCCAACAACGGATCCTTACTGGTCGCGACCCCCGTAACCCTCGGCACAGGATCAAAAACTATCTCCTTCTGCTCCCGCAGCGACTCCTCCCCCTTACTCTCCTCAATCCCAATCAGCCCCAACTCCACAACCTCCCGGTCCTCGGGCCACAACACCGTCGCATCATCCGCCCCCGCAACCTGCACCGTCAGCCTAAACACCACAGGCCCGCCCGCCAGCCGCGGCACAAGCTCGTCGAAGAGATAGCTGGCGTCCCTGCGCGCGAGCTCCGCCGCCGCCAGCGTCTGCACGCCCGCCGCGGGCTCGATCCGGTACCGCACGAGCGTCTCGCGCCCCGCCGCGTCGCTGAAGACGTACGCGTTGACGCCGAAGTAGCGCTCCGTGGCGAAGGACGCGGGGCTGGGCTTGGCGTCGTGCACGAAGCGCACCGTCTCCGGGTAAAGCGGATGGCGAGGCCGCGCGGGTTGGCCGTGGGCTCGGTGTCGGGGATCGAGGGCAGGTTTGTGGAGGAGGAGAAGCGGACGGTGAGGGAGGTCGAGGGGAGGGCGAAGTGCGGGGCGGTGGAGAGGGAGGAGGGAGGCCTGCGGCGTGGGCGTGGGCGTGAAGGTGCCGCTCAGGAGGTGGCCCTTCGCGTGGGCAGGTCGGAAGCTCTTGGAGACGTTAACTGCCTTGGGCGCCGCGCATGGCATCGACGAGGCCGTTGCTCGTCTCGAGGGTTTGTGCGTCGGTGGAGAGACGCATGGCTCGGGATGTTGTACGTGTGTGTGGTCTTCTTGCTGTGCTTTGTGGTTTTGCCCTGCTTGCTTTGCTTGCTTGCTTGCTGCTCTGTTCTGTTCTGCTCTGCTCTACCACCCTCACCCCGTACCTCCCCTCTATATACCCACCGCTTACTCAACCTCCTGCCTACCCTTCCAAATACCCCTCCAAGAAACCTACACGTCCGGACGAAGCTATCACGCAACGAACAAAGCAGGCCTCCGCACTAGTCTCATCGCCCCGACGCGATTCGCCAGCCGCGTCTTTACGCCAGCTTATTCAAGTCTGTCGTGCAAGCGAGGCTTGCTGTTGATTAGTCTGCTGCAGCTCGTAAGCAGAACGTGGGTACCGTAAAGGCAGAAAAGATTGGGGGGGGGGCCGCGCTGGGAGGGACTTGGTCGATGCAAGCCATCCAACATTGGGACCGCGTTACAATCGAAGCAGGACAGGGAAGCTAGCACGTCGCCGAAGTCAGAGACTGCATCGAACCGAGGAAGACGCAGCGAGTAAGGAAGCGTCTGTAAAGATTTGTATTGCCCGATTAATGCTACCTTTGCCCTGTTTACTAAGATACTAGCCTCGTGTTTTGAAAAGAAACCGCAATTGCGCAGATAATGCTCGCTGCATGCCTATGGATAGCGTGGACCGTGACACGGAAAGGGTACTCCAAAGGACAACTCCATAACGCCAGTCCTCTTGGGGAGTAGGTAGTCTTATCGAGGCCTTTCGTATAACAAAGACTGAGTGAATGATGCCTGTAGATGATTTTTCATCGTTCGTAAAGCCCGGGTCGATGCGGAGAGGTCGTGATGTCAAGAACCACTGGTGGGTCCCAAGAGCAACGGCACGTAATCAAGGAGTGCCGACATAACATGTTCCGCGTCCCTAGGGTTACCGGGACCCGAAGTAAAATTGAGTAAAGGGGCCCTGTAGTGGAGATTGCGTCAAAGAATCTGAGAACATCCCATTAGTCAACTCTCGAAGGTTCAAGAGTGACAACTCAGCGCTCAGTAGGCACCTTGCGGAACTTGGTAGCCTCCCATCTGAGCCTGTTGAGCCTGTGCCTGCGCGGCTGCCATGGCCTGAGCATGCTGCTGCTGCCGCTGCGGTAGGTCGTTGAACCAGGGGTGGTTGAGGGCGGCAGAGGCGGATATCCGCATCTCAGGTCGTAGTTGGAGCATGCTGTTGAGGAGGCTCAAGCCGACTTGGTCGATCTGTGGCAGGATGAGACGCAAATCTTGGGTCGCGTATACAGGGAAGTTAGCCTTGTATTCGGGGAATTGCGATATTCCGGGCCATGAGCGTTCCGAAGGCGTGCCCATCAGGCGGAAGATCTTCTGCAGCTGGTCCTCGTTTGTGGTTCCTGGGAAGAGGGGTCTACCCGTGTACATCTCAGCCATGATGCAGCCCGCGGACCAGATGTCGATGCTGGTGCTATAGGTTCGGCTGCCAAGCAGAACATCGGGGGCGCGATACCATAGCGTGACCACCTCGTTGGAGAAGGTATTCACGGGAATGCCAAAGGCCCGGGCAAGACCAAAGTCAGCCAGTTTGAGCACGCCCCGGGTGTTGATGAGCAGGTTCTGGGGCTTGAGGTCGCGGTGCAGAACGCGGTTCTCGTGGCAGAAGGCGATGCCGCGAAGCAGGTGGTACATGAAGGACTTGATGGTGGGCGGGTCGAGGGCGCCCCGGTCGCCGTGCGCATCCATGTACTTCTTAAGGTCCTTGTCCATGTACTCGAAGACCAGCATCAGCTTGTTCTCGGTGTGGATGACATCGTGCAGCAGGACGATGTTCTCGTGTTTCAATTCCTTCATAAGGGATATCTCACGGATGGCCGTCGACGGGGTGCCCTCTTCTGAATCGAGGTGGATCTCCTTGAGCGCCACGAGCTCGCCCGTCTGGCGGTTGCGGCCTTTGAACACCTGCGCCCTGTCAGTCTCGGGCCATGCACACGCAGGGCCATACGCACCGTTGCATAGGTGCCCTCGCCCAGCTTCTCCAGCTGCTGGAAGGAGCTGGGGTGCCTGCGGTTGTCCATGGTCGGGGCGAAGGGCGCTGTCTGGCCGCCACCGAGATTGCGGACGCTGATGGAGGAGTCGGTGCGGTCTGCAACCGAGAGGGTGCCGGCGTGGGTCGGGCGGAGCTTGCTGGGCGGCGGGCGGCTGGTGTGCTGCGGGTCGAAGAGGATGGCGCTCGCAGTGGTGAGCTCGTTCGCGATGCGCAGCTGGGGTGGCGTTGCGTGAGGGGCGGCGTCGGGGGAGGACGTTGGTTGTGCCGTGGTGGTGGAGGGGAGGGAGCGCTGCAGCGTCCCTGGGGCCTTGTAACGTCTAAATACAAGCAGTGGGTCCAGCGGTAGCAGCGAAGATCGGGCGGTGTTGGCGCGGTGGATGAGTCTTCGACCTTGGTTTGGCGGGGTAGGAGCGCTTGCTTGCTCCGCCGAAGCATGCTCGTGCCAACCACGCTGCCGTCATTATGTACAGGCACCGGAATACAAGCAGAGACGACGGCGTCGCATGCTGGTCTGGTCCGTCCGTCTATAGTGTACCTGCTGCGGTACGAGCGCATGTGCAATGTCTGCCTCTGCCTGTCTGCCTCAGCGCAGCCACGGACCTGCAACGTGCTCCAGAACATGTCCTACATCTTACATGGACATTTCATTACACCCAAGTTTGACCACGCATAGCTACTCGTACAAACACAAACACGCATACTCGCATAAACACAACGCCCGCCTTTGAAGCCTCAAGCGTTGCCAGGGTCGATCGTGGTGCCGACTTGGGGCGGGTAGCTGCATGATAGCAACAGGGTAACCCTGCCAGCCATCATCGTACACAGAACATTCACATTCCCGCAAAGCGATGCATGGACTTTCGCATTCCGTGCGCCATGTGCTCCGTAGACCTGCCAGCCTCTCAAGCAGCACTCGTAGGAATACATCCTAGGCAGAGTGCTGAATAACCTTGAAGTAGGAGCGTGCCACAGAGCGGGGAATTAGCGGAGCTCTGGAACTGAGGCGGTGGATCAACCATCAACGTCACAGCAGCTTCAACACCACCACGTCCAGCCTCCCGCCTCCTGCGACACGCACCAGCCCTGTGAGAGCGCCATGCGTGCACCCCTCGTCTGCCGCCGCCCCCACCTCAAACGCGTCCCGCCCGACTGATTCTCTCACCTCGTCGTGAAACTTGCTATCGTGTACCTTGTTCTCATCTTTCTGTGGCCTTTCTGTTAACCTCCACCTGCGGCGAGATACGTCTGCGGCGCGGGTCGCGAAGGACACACGACACACGCTTCTGCATCGGGATCTGCGAGCACGCGGGGAGTCCTCTCGCCATGAAATATAGCGTATACGACCGCCTGTTGGAGCGGGAAGTCGCCACGGGTCGAAACAAGAGGTATTCGAGCGTGCTCGGCTTGTACGGCGACAGACAATGGGCGCAGGACATGGACATCGTCAACGAGCTCGAAGGCCACAATGGATGCGTGAACGCTCTCTGGTACTGCTCCACCCCTCGATCCATCTACGCGTTGTGCTAACCGTTCCAGCTGGTCAACGTCTGGCCGTCTGTTGGCCTCTGGCTCCGACGACCACCGCATCAACATCCATTCCTACCAGCCCGAGTCCTCCACATCCCAATTCAGCCTCACCACCTCCATCTTGACGGGCCACCAGAGCAACATCTTCTCTGTAAAATTCATGCCCTACTCCAACGACCGCACCATCGTCTCTGCCACCGACGACGTACGCATATTCGATATTGAGCATTCGGGACACTCAGCGTTTGGTTCTGCAGCTTCGGGTCGCTCACAGGGAGCGAGGAGACGCGTGGGTATTCAAGGCGCGCCTGATGGCCTGACCCTGACCGAAGGAGACACCAATGCGAAGGCATTCAGAAGTCACAAGGACACAGTGAAGCGGATTGTAACCGAAGACACACCCTTCTATTTTCTCACCTGCTCCGAAGACGGAGATGTAAGGCAATGGGATGTGAGACAACCTTCGAGGGTCTACCCGCCACAGAGGGACAGCATGATGCCAAGTTGGGCTGCAGGTAGCGACGCATCTGACAGTGTCCCTCCGCCCCTGATATCGTACAGTCGGTACCACTTGGACCTGAATACAGTTTCATGCTCGCCGTCACAACCGCACTACATCGCCCTTGGTGGCGCGCACTTACACTGCTTCCTCCACGACCGCCGGATGCTCGGGAGAGATATGTTCCGCGAACGCGGCGCAAAATTCGCGAGTGTCGGAACGCAGCACGATGATGAAATGCTGGGCAAAGCCACTCAATGCGTCAAGAAGTTTGCTCCCAACGGGCAGCAGAAGATGAAGCGCCGTGACAACGGGCATATTACCTCATGCAAGATCAGTGATGCAAACCCAAACGAGCTGATAGTCAGCTGGTCTGGAGACTACATCTACAGTTTTGACATGATGAGAAGCCCAGACGCATCAGAAGAGACGGAAGAAGCTGGACCTTCCAAAGCGCCTTCCAAACGCCGGGTAAAGGACAAGAGCCGAAAACGTAAACGAACAAAGTCCAGTATCTTGTCTCTAGATGGCGCGGATCGGGCTGGATCACGCCAACGTACAGAGAGCTCGGAAGAAGGTTTGGCGTTGCGTGTCAATTACGCCAATGGCCAAAGCGAAGAAATCCGAGTAGAAGCTCCGAACAGTCCTTTGACGACCAGCGAGGCGGCAGCAGTTCAGGATACTGATCACTATCGCATCGCAAAGACCACCATCGGGATTCTTCCTAAGATGTTCGATCTCTCGGAAGTTCATGGCGCTGAAGCCGGCAATCCTGCGGCTTACAAGGCGGTTTTCACTTCTGTGCTTGGTTTTGCGGCTTCTGTACTACCCGATATGGATGAGATATCCAGAACTTGGGGCTATCCGGTTGATCCTTCACCAGTCGATGTTGCTGTACAGAACAAACTTCGTGAACAACGAGGCTCGTTCCGGCGTTTCGTGCAGGCTGCCGGGACGCTTGCTCGTGTACTTGGAGGCCAGCTGCGAACGGGCGGAGACGCCAATGTTGTCATCGCCCAATACTTCGCCTTCATCCAGCACATACCCGGCGAAAGACGCGTACCTCGCCATGAACAGTTTGCATACGACTTTCTCAAAGCCATTCTCTTATGGCTTGATAGCGGAGTGCAATCTGTCATAGACGGTTTTGCAAGCCCGAGCTCGAACCCTCGCATGCCGCTTCCACCGGATGCTGACTCCGATGCAATTGACGAGATTCTAATACCGTACCTTCTCCAATTGGCGAGTGACGACCCTATCGTCAACGTGGATGTGTCAAGGTTTGAGACGGATGAAACACGTCTGTTATACTCGTCCGAGAAGGCCGCCGTCATCGCGTTTAGCAGGGCTGTGAAGATTCCGTTCGCGGATCTGACCGGGGCACTCGCACCTGCGTCCGGCGATGTGGCAATTGAGGATGATCTACAAGGGCAAGATCGCACAGCCGCAGTGAAAAACTGGGCATTCAAGATTGGCAGGGGTCTATTGCTGAATGCTGCTAAAGGAATCTGTTTCTCTGCAGTAGATCGGGCTTTCGGCGGAAGTGGCTTAGCACACCCAAGTATCCAGACCGAGGAAAATGAGCACCGTGAACGCCAAGAAGACATCGACCCGCTCGAGGAGGACGATGTTGTCGTAGATGCTGAGCTCATGAGTCGCGCTTGGGCTGATGAAACGATTACAGACTCGGCATTAGTTGGGACTTCAAATGCTCAAGGTATCGGTAGTAGCGAGAACAGCGGTCTTCCGATCCAAGAGCCCGAGGAAATAACGGAGGAAGAGTACGAAGATGAAGAAGGGGATGATGATTCCGACGGTGACGTTGAAACAGATGTTGAAGAAGAAGAAGATGAGGATGATGTCGACGAGAATGGTCTTGCACGGACACGAAGTGGTCGCGTTCTATGGCGCTCCGACTTTGATCGCAGCTATCTTCGGGAACGCGTTGAATCCCACGTACCTTGCTCACCGCATACCCGCGTCTACACCGGACACTGCAACGTTCGAACCGTAAAGGATGTCAATTTCTTTGGTCAGGACGACGAGTACGTTGTCAGCGGCAGCGACTGCGGGCACGTATTTATCTGGGACCGGAAAACAGCCCAGCTTGTCAACATATTGGAAGGCGATGGTGAGGTTGTCAATGTGGTTCAAGGTTGGTTTTTCTACCAAAGCAGACTCCATGCATGCTAATTTAGACAGGAAACCCTTACGAACCAACAATGGCGGTTTCCGGAATCGACCATACGATCAAGATATTCTCGCCAGATGCTAACGCGCAACGGAATGCTCGCAAGGGCGTTGGTGTTCATTCTGCCGATCGTGGACTCTCTAGTCTGGGGTTTGGACGAAGACGACGACCGCGACGTCCTTCTGCTACCTCGCCTCCCGCAGTACCTCGCGATCCTTCACTCAGCGATGACGACGTCGACGATGACGAAGTCGCCGAGAATGGGCTCAAGAGTCGTAAGGCTATGCATGAGCAGTACCAAATCACGTCTCAGAATGACATGGATAGGAAAGGTGGTGAGTTATGCCTTGAATCTACAGTGTCCAAGGATGTTAGCTGACCACAGCATCTGTATAGGTCGGGAAGATGCGTTCATAACAAGGGCGCTACTTGCTCAATTGGCGCAACGACTGCATGGCCATCAGCAAATCGTTCTTGGTGGTGGTGGTGCTGGTGGTGGCGAGGAAGACGAGGATGGTGAAGCGACTATTGTGTTCAACAACGAAGAAGGCTGCAACGTCCAGTGAGGCATACAGTGACTTGCCCGGGGATCATCGGGCTTGTTCGGAAAAGCAAAAGCAAGAGCATTATGCTTGCGCTGTCTTGGGGAGGGTGTCAAGGTATATTTGCAATGTATTGCTGCACTGTCGCCGTGCTGTTCAGAGCAACCCAACACGCACATGCGATTGAAGTTACAGTCACATCACTGCTTTGATGAGAGCCAAGGGGACTCGAAACCAAGTTCAGATGATTGAAGGAGTATATCGAGTATCCCTTGCCACCCCGACGCCCAACTCAGATTCCCAATGACATTGTACGCCAACAACCCTATGGATGCCAACGTGTCTCCTCTAGCTTGCCTTCTTCTGCTGTGCCTTGAGGGCCTTCTTGCGGTTGCTCCTTATCATGACAGTGGAGAGGAAGCTGCCCACAACGGTTGTAGCCAGTACAATGAGGATAACTGGAATGCGGATTGCCCAAACGCGGGGGAGGAAGAAGGAGTGGAGGATGTGGTCATCGTCAACGAAGGGCTGGCTTATTGTTAGACAGGGGGGATGTGATTTTAGAGATTGGGAGGAGTCGTCAAGTAACGCGTGAAGAAGACAGGTGAGAGAAGGGGTTCCGTACCATGAACAGTGTCCAGATGGTGTAGTAGACGAAGACAGTGGTTGCTGCGATGAGCATGCTGAGGCCTACGAGTCGGTCGGCCTGGGTTTTGGTCAGCGTGAATGCCTCGGATGGCCGACCACGTAGCTTACCATCTTGATTGTTTGTCTTGTGTCGCGAACGAGTAAAAGCGGCGTGTTGACTTGCGGTCCACAGTGAATGTTGATGAGCTGGAAGTTCGGGCCCGGTTCAACCTTCTTCCGCGGTCTTGGCGCGTCATGGCCTCTCCAAAGTTTCTTGCGACAGCGACATCTCGCCATCACGACTCGCAAGACGTGACCAACCCCAGAACTATCACCCTCTTAACTGCACCCGTGGTGCTCTGATCGGACGGCGATCTCCGGGTTCCGAAAACAACAGTTGAGAAGCTTCAAACACGACCAGCTGCACGATGGAGGTTGCTTCGGCTGTCCGCATTCCCTCGCCGGAGCCTGAAATAGAGCTTCCAGAGCCACCCCGAAAGCGCGACCGCTCACCGCACGATGCCGGGCCCTCGAAACGCTCGCGAAGATCCGACCGCGATGAAGAAGAGTCCGACCGTCCCCGGGATCGCGACAGAGCACGCGACAACGACCATCGCAGAGACCGCGAGAACGGCCACAGGCGGGAAAAGAATGGCGACGATTCGCGTCAGGATCCCGGTCAGAATGTGCAAGAAGACGACTCGCGGCTGAAGCTTTTCCAGAGCGCCTTTAGCGCAAGCCGGAAGCTCCCCATCGACGACTCGAAGACGCGAGCCGGTGGCGCATATATCCCTCCTGCACGCCTGCGCGCAATGCAAGCCGCCATCACGGACAAGAACTCGCCCGAATTCCAGCGCATGGCTTGGGAAGCGCTCAAGAAGTCTATTCAGGGCATGATCAACAAGTGCAACGTCGGGAACATCAAGCAGATTGTGCCGGAATTGTTCTCTGAAAACTTGGTTCGTGGTCGCGGGCTGTTTTGCAGGGCGATAATGAAGGCGCAGGCTGCGAGTTTGCCCTTCACAAACATATACGCGGCGATGGTGGCTATCGTGAACACAAAGCTGCCGCAAGTGGGAGATTTACTGGTGCGCAGGCTCATAATGCAGTTTCGGAAGTCGTTTCGGAGGAATGACAAGGCGGTTGCGGTGTCCAGCTCGATGTTTTTGGCGCATTTGGTGAATACGCAGGTCGTCAACGAGATTCTGATCGCCGAGATTCTCCTGCTACTGCTCAACAAGCCGACGGACGACAGCGTCGAAATTGCAGTGTCAGTTACTAGGGAGGTTGGCCATTTTCTGGAGGAGATGAACGCTGCGATCTCGAACGCCATATTCGATTTGTTCAGGAACATCCTCCACGAGGCGGATATCGATAAGCGAACTCAGTACATGATTGAGGTTCTCTTCCAGGTCCGAAAGGACAAGTACAAGGAGAATCCAGCCGTCAAGGAAGAGTTGGATTTAGTTGAGGAGGAAGACCAACATACCCACCAACACCATTTAGAGGATGAAATCAAGGTTGAGGATGGGTTGAACATATTTAAGTTTGACCCAGAGTACGAGGAGAATGAGCAACAGTACAAGAAACTGAAGGCCGAAATCCTGGGCGAAGAGGAGGGAAGCGATGCCGAATACACAGACGAATCTGACGACGACGACGTAGACGAGGAACAGAAGGCTGAAGATGTGAAGGACCAAACGAATGCCGACCTCGTGGCCCTGCGCCGGACGATATACCTAACTATCAAGAGTTCTGGTGGGTTTGAGGAATGTTGCCACAAGCTCATGCGAGTCAATCTTCCACACGGCTTTGAGAACGAGCTCACCACGATGATTGTCGAGTGTGCGTCCCAGGAACGAACTTACGAGAAATTCTACGGCCAGATAGGAGAGCGCTTCTGCAAGGTTAATAGGATGTGGCACGATCTCTTCGAAGACGGGTTCGTTCATTACTACGAGACCATACACCGCTTTGAAACGAATAGGCTCCGAATCATTGCTCAGTTCTTTGCACACCTCCTCTCTACTGAGGGTATTGGGCTCCACGTCCTGATGGCTGTCAAGCTGAACGAAGAGGACACTACATCCAGCTCTCGTATCTTCATCAAGATTCTGTTCGAGGAACTTATGGCTAGCATGGGACAGAAAACGTTGGTAGAGCGGCTCAACGATCCAATGCTCCAAGACAGTCTCACAGGCATCTTCCCAACGGACGACCAAGCGAAGACGCGCTTCGCCATCAACTTCTTCACAGCCATTGGCATGGGCATCCTAACCGAGTCGATGCGCGAACACCTCAAGAACAATGCGCCCAAGCCTCAAGCCCTCCCCGAGCCAGAGTCCGAGTCGGAGAGCGTGTCCTCGCGCTCAAGCTACTCGTCCTACTCCTCACGCTCCAGGTCACGCTCCAGATCGAGGTCCAGGACGCCTCCACGAAGAAGAAACCGGTCCGCCTCCAGCGACCGCTCATACAGCCGCAGCAGATCCCCCGCACCAAAGAAAGTCCGCGGCCGCACCCGCAGCCGCAGCTCCTCATACAGCGCTGCTTCTGACTCTCGCTCGCCGCCTCCACGACGCCGACACTACTCCTCCAGCCGCTCGCCGTCTCCCGCACCAAAGAAGCGCGCTCGCTCCCCCAGCCCGGTCCGCCGCCGTGGTGCTAGTGCATCTCGGTCGCGGAGCCCAGCCCGTCGGCGCGCTGCTGATACGTCACGTTCGCGCTCTCCACCCAGGCGGGCACGCGGATCAAGCAGTCCGCCGCCTCGACGCGCGCGCCGGACAAGCAGCCCCCCGCCCAGAAAAGGCGGGCGGAGGGATAGCAGCGATCGGTCGCTTTCGCCGCCGAGGAAACGCGGGGCAAGGGCGCACAGCAGTGATGTCGAGCGTTCGCCGCCGCCGCCGCGCCGTAGGAGGGATTCGTAGGCTCGGAGCGGACTGGGAGCGTGTGAGGGTTTTGTGTGTGATGTCATTTTCAGAGCGTTGAGGGAATTTTGAGTTGTACGGGTGTGGAGGGAATGGGAATGGGAGGGAAAGATGTAGAGGCAATTAGGACAGAATGCTTTCCTCGTAAGAGGCGTGGGGGCTGTATCGTACCTTATTTGTGCACATTGGGTCTCAAGGGTTTGATGCTGTGATCTTGCTTTGTATGATGGTTGTGATTGTAGGCGGTCGCCGGGGATGTTGGCGTGGTACGTGTGATGTAAGGGGTGGGCAGGTGGAGGGGCGAAATTGAGGAGCGGGATATGCACACGTTGCTGGTGACGGAGGAGGGATAATATATACAGTTTGTCTCCCCACGTCGTCAGCTTTTATCTCGTTCATCGCCTCTCTTTCCCAAAGAAAGTGCCTCGACCGAGTACTTTTCCACACTCGCTCACTTTACCGCCTCGTCTGAGGCGGTCCCGCGATCCACTGCGCCACGCGACATATCGACCTCAGAACGCCCATCTTGACCCTCTGCACACCCCCGGCCCGCGACCACCACAGCGTCGCTCCCACGGCGGCAGCCAGCGCTCCCCCCAGCACGCCGTTGAACACCGTTGCCTGCCAGTGCGCCCGGCGCTGCACCTCAGAGTACCGCATGTTGCTGAAGGTCACGCGCGAGTACTGCGTCGCCCAGCCGAGCGCAGGAACCCACAGATCCAGCTTCTCCTCGGCCCACTTGCGCAGCAGGTACACCCTGCTCTTCACATCCGTGGCCATCTCTCTGTAGTTGCCGAGCGCGAGGTCATTGATGGTGTGCGCGTCTGGGGTGCGTGTGGCGGAGTACTGCGCCAGGGCGGTTGCGCGGTCTGACGGGTATCTGTCGAGGAGCGTGAAGAGGGCGTAGACGTCTTCCAGCCCCGCGTTCATGCCTTGTCCGTAGAACGGGACCATGGCGTGGGCGGCGTCGCCGAGGATGACGCCCGTGGTGGTGTAGTGGTAGGGTGTGCATTTGATGGATACGAGGGAGAGGTGGGCGTTGTCTGTGTACTGCTTCTGCAGGTCCGTCGCGGTGATCAGATCTGGGACGACGGACGGGTAGTGCGTGTGGAAGTAGTCTGCCACTTTCCCTGAGGCGTCGAGGTCTTCGAAGCCGGTCCGCGTGTGGAAGAGGGTTGCTGTGAAGGTCTTGTCGAGGTTGGGCAGCGCAATGAACATGGAGTCGTCGTGCGGCCAGATGTGTAGGTAGTTGGGGGGTAGGCGGAAGTCGCCAGAGGGGGCGGGTGGGATGTGGAACTGGCACCATAGTTTGTCGATATATTCTTGTTGGTATGACATTGGGACGAACTTCATCAGGTGGTAGCGGACGGCGGAGTGGGCGCCATCGGCACCGATCATGAAGTCGAACTTGATTTCGATCTCGGTCCCTCGTTCTTCGGGGGCTTCGGACTTGTTGTGCTTGTCAAACCAGGCGAGCTGTTTCTTGAAGTCGACGGATAGAAGCTTGTGGTTGAAGAAGAACTTGACATTGGGCATTGATTCCAGGTGATCGAGGAGTGCTTTGTTGAGCTCTGCTCTGTCAAGAGCAAGTAGGCTCTACCAACTTTAGTCTCCAAGCAGGCGTCAAGATCATGGCAGTCATCTTACCTTTCCTCTTGGGTCATAGAGCTGCGGTATGCGAAGATACTCGCCCTTCTTTTCGAGATGGATCATGCGGCCATGCATGGGGAACGTCTCGCCTAGGACTGCATCGGCCAGATCGGGAAGACCGGTGTGTTTGAGGGCATTGATGCCCCGTTCAGACAGCGCAAGATTGATGGATTTGTTGAAGTTCAAGGCTGTGGTAGTGGGGTCTCGAAGATCTAGCGTACTCAGTATACATCACGCATGCATGGAGTGGCGAGCGTACCCGGACGCAGCTCGTAGATCTCGACATCATGACCTCGGGCGGCAGCATACAAAGCTGCAAGGGATCCAACAGGACCGGCCCCTACGACGACGACCTTTTCGGCCATACTAAACAATGTCCAAGAACAGAGGCTGGCGGAAAGGGCATGTACAGCCCGATACAAGAGGCGTGAAAAGGTGGTTGCGTGCAAGTGTAGGTACAGCGGTGGAAGTGCGCGGCGGGCGTCAGTCTGGATTACGAATTCATGCACATGAAACAGAAACAAAGCAGGAGGAATTGCCAGGGAGAAGAAAAGAGTCAAGTCACGTTAGCATGCGCAATGTCACGGAAAAGGAAAGCGCGCACGAGCAGGTCCAAGGCGGGCATGCACGATTACCTAAGCGAAGACGGGCGGCCGGGGCAGCGGCGTTGGAGGCTAGAATTCCGTCGCAGGGTGCCGGCGTTCGAAGGAGGGCAACTTTTTTGGGGGCAAACCGCGAGTCGCGCCAGCCAGGGTCTTGGGAAGCAGGAACAATACCAAATAGTCCACACTACGCCTCTTCTTCTGCCCTCCTCCTTTGTTCTTGCCTGCATACTCAACTGTCCCTCAGCTGTTTCTTTCCTGCCCCCACCATCGCCATGGCTGGAGACGCGCCCGCCGCGCGCAAGTGCTCTGGCAAAGACTGCGACAACGACGCGAGCCAGCTGCAATGTCCAAACTGCCAGAAGCAGGGCAAAGAGAGCTACTTCTGCTCGCAGGACTGCTTCAAGCGCAACTGGGTAGGTGCATAGTAGGATCCACCCGAGCGCCAGACCTGCCCTGCTAACACGCCGCGCAGGCTGAGCACAAGAAGTCGCACAAGTCACAAAGTACTCTTCTCTCCAACATCTTTACTCCTAAAGTCGTTTCTTACCCCGATCCAGCCACCGGTACCTTCAATCCCTTCCCTGCCTACCCGTATACCGGCCCCCTCAGACCTGTGTACCCGCTGTCGGAGCGCAGGAAGGTCCCTGCCAGCGTGCAGCTGCCAGACTATGCAAAGGATGGCATACCTCACTCGGAACAGAAGTTTGTTGGCAGGAACAAGATTGCTGTGCTGAATGCAAAAGAGATTGAGGGCATGCGCAAGGTCTGCAGATTGGCCCGAGAAGTGTTGGACATTGCTGCGCGAGAGGCAAAGCCTGGTGTGACCACTGATTACATTGACGAGGTGGTCCACAAGGCTTGCATGGAGCGAAACGTGAGTTCCTTCGGGTAGCCGGGCGCCGTGATGCTGATTTCGCACAGTCATACCCGTCCCCGCTGAACTACGGCCACTTCCCCAAGTCAGTATGCACGTCGCCCAACGAAGTCATCTGCCACGGCATCCCCGACCAGCGCGTCCTCAAGGACGGTGATATCCTCAACATCGACGTGACCCTCTACCACGGCGGTTTCCACGGCGACCTCAACGAGACATACTACATCGGCGAGAAGGCACTCGCAGACCCAGATTCGATCCGCGTTGTCGAGACATCGCGAGAGTGCTTGGACAAGGCTATTGAGCTAGTCAAGCCAGGCACGCTCTTCCGCGAATATGGAAACGTTATCGAGAAGCACTCAAAGGCTCAGAATTGCAGCGTCATCAAGACATACTGCGGACACGGTATCAACCAGCTGTTCCACTGCGCACCCAATGTTCCACATTACGCCAAGAACAAGGCTGTGGGAGAGGCGAAGCCAGGCATGTGCTTCACTATAGAGCCTATGATCAGCTTGGGTACACACAGGGATAAGACCTGGCCGGACGACTGGACCAGTGTTACCGCAGATGGAACTAGGACTGCGCAATTTGGTAAGCAATTTTCTTCTTGCGAATCTCGCATCGCTCTCGTGCTAACTCACGTTGCAGAGCATACTCTGTTAGTAACAGAAGACGGCGTGGAGATCCTCACTGCAAGATTGCCAGACTCACCTGGAGGCCCTGTAGCACGGATCGAGGCATCTAACGGTACAGTAGCAGCAGCGTCATAGCAGCGTCCTCGTAAATAGACAACAAAGCATGAAGCGATGAAACACTTAGCATTTCCGTTCGCGAATCTTTGCTGCGTGTGCGTACCTGAAAAGCTTAATGTGAATTGCTTTGACAAAGGTTGAACCGGATCACCCGAACACCAATAAGCCACCAGCAGTCAAAACACGGAGCTTCTCTGTGTAGGAATCATACGATGTGCGTTCTAATCTCGCATCCTACCAACCCCACTTTCACTACGTGCAGTTAGTTCCGCACCCATAATTCCGTATATATCTCCGTGCTCGCAATACCGGAGCGCATTATATATAGGATCATAGCGATCGGAAGCGCAGATCACTGCTTCCTGCGCATCCATCGCGCCAGCCTGCGTGACGCTCAATCACTCCATTTATCACCACTAGTCCTCCACCAAGCAACGCGACGCTCCATGAGTCACTTCGACTCAGGCAAGTAAGAAGGACCTCGAAAAAGCACGAGTACCATTGCCGCCAGTAGTAGATCAAAGAAGCCAAATCGACGAGAACGTGAAACCCCCCCTCCACAAACATGGCCGACCCCAAACAAGATGCGAGCGCAACCCATGCGCAACAGCCAAACGCCGCACCACGCGTGTCCAAGCCCACGCTCCCAGTCGAAGAAAAAAACCGCCTCAAAGACGAAGAAATATGCATCGAGATGTGCACGATAGACGACATGCCCGCCATCGTGAGATCTAACCCTTTCCCCCTCCCTCTTCATGTCCAGCAGCGCACCTAACGAAACGGTCAAAGGCCGAGCAACTGTACATCTGCTTCCCCGACGCCTTCTGGGATAAAATGGAGCCCCCCGCGCTCCGCTCCGCCGATGCGGCCACGCGCGTGAGACGCCTGGCCACGCGGCTGAGTCCGTCGTTCCACCTGCCTGAGATGAAGTGGATCAAAGCCGTGTATAGGCCCACGGGGAAGATGGTGGGTGTGGCGGGGTGGATGGTGCCTGGTATGCATGCTCCTCTTTCCCTTTCCAACCTCCAACTGCTCGAGACCATCGCTTTGCGGTTTGCTACAACTACTGCGTTTCCCTCTTCGCTTCCACGTGGAGGATTGGTGTACATGACAATGAAGCCATGATACCCTGTTTTCACTAATAGGATATCGCGAAGGCATGCCCATCCACAACGTCTGGCGGCGCAGCGCAACCGACTTCTTCGGCTTCGCACCCAAGATGAACTGGTCCGACGCCGACATCGAGGAGATGTGGCGCGGCGTCGACATAGCCCAGTGGGATGGCCACATCGGCGGCAACGACGACATCCGCGCCGCGGTGCTGGGCGACGAGCCGCACTGGTTTCTGGCGCCTCTAATGACGCTGCCGGAGTGGCAGGGGAGAGGGGTTGCGAGTAAGTTGATGCGCTGGGCGATTGAGCAGGCGGATGGGGAGGGCGGGCAGGCCATGTATCTGGAGAGTGCGCCGACGGCGAGGAATGTGTATTTGAGGTTTGGGTTTGAGCCGCTTGGGGAGGCGAATATGATTCGGAGGGGGCCGAGGAGGGGTGGGGTGGGTGGTGTGGAGGCGGGGGAGAAGGTTGGGTTGGGGGTTGTGGAGGTGGAGGTGGAGCATGGGGCTGTGAGTTGAGGATGGGAGAGGAGTGGTAGTAGAGGAGTTCGTGAATAGAGAATTCGCGAACGGGGCTACAGAGGAAATGGTTTTGCGTTCAGCGCGTCTCCTTCAGGACCGGACTTCTGCACCTTAATCGTGTAGTTGTCGTGAGCCCATCTTTGCAGGTGTATAAACTTCTCTCTTGTCCCGCCACCACTATGATTCTCATAGAATGGAGCCCAAAAGTATATTATGAACATAAACCTGTCCCGAGGAAAGTGTTTTTAACGTCGCACGATATAGGTATGCATGAATAATCCTCCGGAGAGTCAGTGGGATCATCTTCACTCCGCCCAAGCCAAAGGGGGTGCTCCACGATAAGAATCCAACATCTGGTCATTCTGAAACGATACAGAATCGTATTGCCCCGACACTCAGGGTTTCCCAAAAACCCTTGTTGACCGTACTACACAGAACGCCAGACAACCTAAGCGGCGTATGTACCATTGTTCAGCAAATAACCCGCACAAGCGACCACGATTTTTCCAGGCAAAGATGCAAACGTAACATATTGAGATTGCCAGAGGAGCGATGTGCCTCTATGTGGAGTCTCTGTTATACATGTTATACAAGACAGCCATCTTCCAAAACCCATGCCATCCTACCGTACCCTGTACCTTTTTACGAAACTTCGTCCCGACTCAACCCAACGTACCCTTTCCTAGATCTTACACATACACCCATCCACATATTCCTCTATCATACACTGCTCTCCACAATCCCTCCCTCTAGCCCAAAAGATCCTCACTCCCCGTCTCCACGCTCTTCTTCCGTCCCTTCCTTCCCCCACTCCCCCTAATCTTCCGATCCGCACTATACCGGCCGTCCCGATCGCCCCTCCTACCAATCACCCTCGCCCCCTTATCCACCGCATCGTCTCCCCTCGAACCAACATCCAGCTGAATCGTAACCTTCTTAGGCGTCCTGATGCGCTTTCCCTTGCGGTCGAACTCATCCCGCGGTTTCCCGAGGCGCACGTTGCGCGGGATACGCGTCTTTGCACCGAGCGCCCACAGGTCGCCCCATCGCGCTTTTCGCGCGTCGCGGAATGCTTGGCGGCTGAAGGAGCGCGGGACGGTCCAGCGCTCGAGGGTGGCGGCGGGGGTGCAGACGTCGAGGATGATGTGGCCGCGGCGTTTGAGCGCGGGGAGGATGAGGCGGGGGAGCGTGAGCGGGTTTATGTCGTCTGCGGTTGTAAGCTCGAGCTCCTGGCCCTCTTCAGCGTCAGGGTCAGGCTTGTATTCGTGCCCGGAGAATGCGGCGTCTGTGGCGCTTGCGCCCTGCACGAATCCCCTGCCGAGCTTGTCGTGTTGTGCTAGACGCTGGTCCCGGCCGCGTTGCACAGCGAGATAGCTGTATTGAATGTCTTCGTGGTTGCGGTCTGTGGCGTTGAGGATGCGCTGCAGATACGGCGGCCTGATGTAACGCTGGCTGAAGAAGCAGAAGTCTTTCCTGCCGTGACTGATACCTGGAGATTGGTACATAGGGCACGTGCCGTGGTTAGTGCAGGGCGCAATGATCATGCCCGTCTCCTTTTCAGTGAACTGAGTATCTTCATCGGGCTTGGAGACCTGTTCCTCCAGGGGGATCTCGATGTGTGTCGAACCTGGCGAGGCGATGTGCTTAGCAAGGAGGAGCTCGCGGGCAGCGGCTATGACTTCAAATCCGCGGGGCAGGCCCTTCTCGATGAGGATGAGTACGCCACCCTTGGGATTGAGGAGGGACCAATACTTCTGCACTTGCTCCTTCCGAAGATATTCCTGCTTCAAACCCCAGAGTGTGTGAGGCGCAATGATCACGTCGTACAATTTCCGCGGTTGTTGCGCGTTGACCTCTTCCTCCTCTGGCGCAGTATCAGGCAAGCGAGGGATAAATGTGGTGTTCTCTAGTAATTTGCTAGCACGATGCCGCAGGGTATCCGGTGCAGTCAAGACAGTGGCTTTTCCAAGTGGTGCACTCGTCTGTGATGTCTCGCCGGACTCTTCTTGCATTCGCTCCCAGTCAGCCTTCAGGATTTCATGCCATGCGAGGATACCAACACCGCCAGAGCCAGCATCGAGCACCATACCCCCCTTCTTGTTTGTTACGAGGTTCTCAATCCACGAGGAGCCCAATCTTCGCCTGACCTCGACTAGGGAGCTCATAACGCTGGCGTACGTTCCGGGCTGTACTGAAGCCATGTAAACATCCGCCTCAATGTTTCCCATATCCGAATGTGAAGGATCGAGTGGTATCGACTTCTGCTCCTTGCCCAGACGCGCCGCGGGAGTAGAAGCGGAATAAGGAAGTCCTGGACCTCCGAGTATACGATTTGACGATTCGGCAAGATGCTTGATGTTCGCTCGGGTAAGTAGCTCCGTGGTAGGATCAACAAGAGTTTCCTTGGGCAAAAACACGGTCGAGGGCGAAGGCTTGAATCTGCCAGCGATAGTCAAAGGATGCGCGCGCATGAATTCGTCCTCCTCCTCCTGCTCAGCGCCCTCTTCTTCATCCTCTTCAATCTCTCTCGTGGCTTGCTCGTATACGGAGTTGTGGTAGTTCTGCTCCTTCTGTTCCCGCAGCGCCTCCCATTCTTCCTTTGTCATGGACCCTCCCTCCTCTTCGTCGGCCAACTCTTCCTCAACTGCGTCAAAGACTTCGACTTCTTCCAGTTCGCCATCTTCGCCCTTCCTTAGTAGCACAGTCGACCCATCCTCACGTTGCTCTTCGAAGATCTCCTCTTCAATCTCTTCCACCTCCAGCAGTTCCTCCGCAGTGTCCACGAAGATCGGTGCCCCGTACAATCTCTCGTACACCTTCAACTCCTCGTCGCTCAGATGCCCCTTCGGCAGCGCATCCCCAAACAGTTGTCGCGCCTTCCGCGCATTGACCTCGATGCTCAATCGGTCGGCCGGCGTGGGCGGCGAATCGTTCGCGTTTGCAGGGGAGCTCGTCGAATGCTCTTCCGTTTCTTGATTCAAGCGCCAGGTTGTTGAGAATGGTCGTCGCTGAGAAGCATGATGTGCGACGAATGCGCTCGTCCGCGGGAATCTGTTCGACTGTGCTAACGGCGTCCGTGACCTCGCATTGCGCGCTTGCGCCAACAGAGAACTAAGTCTGCATGAGTTACAGATGGAATGCAAACTCCTCCCCGGGACCATGATTGCGAATGGGTGTTGTGAGGCTTCAATATCGAGCGCTGCAGAAAAGCGGCCTCCTGTACTTCCAGAACCGCGCTAAGATGATCGCCGGCCAATCAGGGAATACGCGTTGCAAGTCGACTCCTGGACTGCGAACGGGTCATTTGAAGGCGCATTATGCCTGCATACCACTTGGAGTTATTAGTAAAATTATCATCTACTACGAAGGTAGGCCGCCATTCGTAATAAGTACTCCAATTGAAGGGAATTTTTGGTCAGGTGCTAGTGTCGGACGTTGCAGTCAGCGACAGCGTAGCTCTAGCATGAATTTGTAACCATAGCATACATCACAAAGAAAAGGAGGCACAGATATGAGGAAAGTCATGATTGAAGAGCAAATAAACTACCTGAAACCATCTGCGCCCCGGACGCAGTGATAGCATGCTAGATTTCACCTCCCCGGAAGCGGCCCCTTCAGTCCGGTCTTCTCAAGGGTAATGTAACTGGCCAGCCGCCCCTCACCTTCGCCCTACCCCTTCGGCCACCAACACAACCAGCTTCTTCGCCCTCATTTCGCAATTTATGTGTACTCGTCCCCTTGAACATCAAACATCCCCACAAGCTGGCAGACCATCCTCGAAGGGGGGAAACGCACCAGGGGTAAAGAAAAGTTTTAGGAAATCGCGACAGAAAACACAAGGGGCAGGGATAGATATTACGAGTGGAGAACCGTGAATCAGACCAAGTGCCAATGATCACTCGGGCATTGTCCGGTAAAACCGTCGCAGTCCAACGTTCCTAAGATAACATCCAGTGCAAGCCAAAGAACCATCCCTCATCGCTGGTGTTCAAGGATGTATGGGTCGAAAGACTGTCGAATGGTACCGTGGGACAAGCCGAGACCACGGATCAAGGTCGCCAAACACAAAGGCCATGGAAAACGCAAGACATCGAAAGAGTCGGGTCCAGGTCCAAGTCCGGTTTGACGAACAACGCCCGTGTGCAGATCGAGGAAAATGACTGCCGTCCAGAGTTGTACGAGGACGGCGGTGCCGCGTTTCCCGAGATTGAGCGGAGTGACGTTGTTTGAGTACACCCACGTCCGCTAAAGAGATTGGAGATGACGAATCGAAAGCCGCATCATGCTCAGTAGCCACCGGTTGCATACTGATCACCGCCACGCTTGTTAGACGAACGAAGCTGCCTGGACAAGGAGACAAAGATTAGTAAGGTCTGATTGGCAATCCCCCGCGCCCAGCGTTATGAACGAACACTACACGCAGAGGAGAGGAGTCCCTTACTAGGATCAGATATGTCGAACTCACATTCCGGTGCCCTCCTGGCGCGCATTGACCGGACGGCCTCCCTTGGTAGCAGTACCTGTTCCAGTGCCAGCGTTGGCAGCGGCAGTGGTAGTAACGTGGCGACCGCGGGCCTTGTCATCTTCCTCGCCCTGTCCTTGGTTGCCGGCGGCCTGGGCAATGGCCTGAGCATTCTTCTGGTATTTGTAGACGGTCCAGTCGAACACGTAATCATACTGGAACCCCTCACGGACGAAGAGATCACGGAAGATCTTGCGCAGGTACGAGTAGTCCGGCTTGTCATCGAAGCGCAGGGAACGGGTGTAGTTCAGGTAGATGGCAAACTCGTTAGGGAAGCCACGGCAAAGGACCTCGGTGGGAGTCGTCATCTTCTTCTCCATAATACGGTCGTACTTCTGCTTCTTGGTAGCGGCCTTGAGTCCTTGCCAGGGGAGGGATCCACGGCAGAAGTAGAGCATGACATATCCAAGAGACTCCATGTCATCACGACGGGATTGCTCTAGTGACCGTTAGTGAGAATCTGCAGGTGCCAGAATCGGCTCAACTTACCGACACCCAAGTGGGTGTTGATGGAGGCATAACGAGCGGTACCAGTCAAGTTCTTGTTCTCACGGTATGGGATGTGGAAGTGAGTCTTCGGGTCACGGTACTTCTTGGCTAGACCAAAGTCGATCACGTTGACCTGGTTGCCGCGCTTGCCGATGCCCATGAGGAAGTTGTCCGGCTTGATATCACGGTGGATGAAGGACTTGGCATGGATATACTCGATGCGGGAGATGAGCTGGTCCGCGAGGAGCAGGACGGTCTTGAGCGAGAACTTGCGGTTGCAGAAGTTGAAGAGGTCCTCTAGACTAGGGCCGAGAAGGTCCAAAACCATGGCATTGTAGTCGCACTCGGTACCGAACCAGCGGACAAAGGGGATACCGACACCACCGGCAAGGGACTTGTAGACGCGGGCTTCATATTCCAGTTGCGGGTGCTTAGCCTTGACGCTCTCGAGCTTGATGGCAATCTCTTCGCCAGAGATTATGTTGGTGCCTATCCTCGTATTAGTGTCATGTTGAAACACGAATACATTGCAAATACCTACCCAAATAAATGTCACCAAAACTACCACTGCCGATCTTGCGGCCGATCCTATACTTGTTGCCGACACGGAGATCCTGTATGCCTGTCAGCTCCGGTCCTGCAGTGCGTGTGTGCTGTCGAGCGGGGTTGCTCGTACCATTGTCGTCATGTTTGCGGGCGGTTAACCTTGAGGAGGTTGGCCTGCAGATGCGGATGTGTGTGGGTAGAGGGGGCGTGCGAAGGTGCAGTCGAGCTGCAGTGGTTGCGTGGGTAAGGTTCTTAGCCTGCGCGGATATTCCGGTCAGTTTATGGTGGCTTGCCAACGAGGCGGTGAGTAAGCGGAGAGGCAGAGGAACACAGCCGAGGGCGGCTTGTGCGAAGAAGGTAGTGCCGGGTGAGTGGGGCAGACAGGTGATAAATAGGTGGTGAGGGTGTTGCGGAGGGCGTGAGGCCGATCGCAGGGACGACTGACTTACAGGGCGTGAATGGCAGATGAGCCCAACGGGTAGCGGCACTGTCCACTGTGTGAGGGCGGCGGGCACGGGCAAAGGGTTTGCTGCGAGGGCACTGGGTGCGATAAAGCGGCTGCACGCGAACAACCGGCAGAGTGGCCCAAGGATTACACTCGGGGCGAGTGTCTGTGGTGTGGAGAGATGGAGGGACGAGGGGAGCGTCTGGGAGAGGCTTCGTCTCGCCAGCCGCAGGCCTTGGAAGCGGAAGTCACGTGATGCATCCTAGCGTTGGCTAAAAGAAGCTCTTTCACCTAGACGTGGTGGAGACGCGGCGACTCTGCCAATCACGCCCACCTCAGTTCGCAGACCAGCCCAGTTCGTCCTTGCGGGCTCCCAAATGCCTCGCCTTAAGACGTTTCAGACGGGGCTCCGCTCCAGCACAGGTCACGGGCTGAGGCTGAGGAACATGTCTTCAGTCACGCTGCAAGCTGACCCCTTTATGCGCGTCACCCGCCCACTGTAAAAGAGCCCGCCGTCTCTAATCCTGTCTGACCTTTAGTGCACAAACAGGCGCAACTTTTGCTTGCAAATGGGGCCGAAAGTCCTTCCTGCGCTCGCTCAAGTTGCCGTGCAGCCGCCGATGTCATGCCCGGCGCCTCGGTCGCCCTCGATCCGATGGTGAAGATGATGTAGAAGTGCCCGCAAAAGGACCATCGTGAAGGACCTTGGAATCACAATGCGATTTCCCCCAGGATGCCCTCTTCGGCAACGCCCTACTAGTCCTTCTGGCGGTGCAGCCCAACATGGTCTGGCAGACTGGCTACGTAGGCATGTTTTTACACACGCATCCCTACACGTGCCGTCAGGCTTGACAGAAACGTGCCCAACGCTCCGCAGGGACACAAGTGCCCGCCACGCTGCGGCGATGTGGAGCTTGTCTGGAGGACCCGATCGATCGATCGAGCTATCCTTCGGCCCGCTACAAGCGGCTCTGAGTAAATACACCACATAATAGTATCTTCAAATGCATGCGATTGTAGATTGAACTCCATACACTTGTAACAATCACATCCTGGCACCGCAGATTTCCTATATATGATCCCCCGGACCATGTATCTTGCCAGCCCCGGAAATGCAACGGAAGGCTCCTCCTCGTCTTCCCCAATCTAACAATCCTCCAACCAACACCATCCTGCATGTATTTCACCCGTCCTCCAAGCCACAATCCAACAGTGATTGGTACCCAACTTTCCTTCACAGGCGCATTGGTGGATATAAACGTTGGTGTGCATGATGTTTGGCGGCAAGAATAGTGGCAAGACACGTGTAGCCCTGCAAACAATAGATCCACGTCGCGGATAAGAAGACAGCGAGGTATACAGCGTGAAACTGGTCTTCCATTGGTTGTTTTAGCATCCATGGCTCGTATCGACCCAGCTCACACGGTCCGTACCGAGAGACATGTGCTAGCTGGTCTTTGTGGCACTGGTGAGCGCTACCACGGCTGTATCCGGTTGCGCTTGTTCAGGTACAAACAAGCGATCGCCTACGTTGTAACATTGCATTATTGTGCCAGTATCAAGATCATACTGACAGATTTGCAAGCAAGCATCTTTATACAAAAAGTTACAAACGTTAATCAATTTTCGCACACTCGTCGTGGATATCGGTTTAGTTTTCATTGTCTCGCCAAAGCCCAACAACCAAGACCCAATGCCGTCTTGTCGTCTTTCTTACACCACAAGCAGCGCTCGTGTGAGGTCTTCTGTATCGAGGTAGCTCGGTTGGCCTGCAATCCATCATCGTGATATTCATAACCAAGGGTATCATAAAGCAAACGCCCAGTCCAAGCCCATAAGCTCTCTCTCGTCGACCGCCCGTCTTCAAGTCGCCACTATCATCCCTCAATCCTCAACCTCGAACTGCTGTGGCGCCGCCATGCTCATCCTCAACTGCCTCTCCCTCTGCTTGGCCTGCAACTCGAGGGTCTCTACCGCATAACTCAGCCGCTGCTTCTTCGCTCTTAACTGCTTGTACTTCATCTCTTGCACGGCACTTATGGGCTTCCCATTCGCACCTGCACTTCCCCTGTTCTTTGGCGTAAATGCTGATTCGGCATTGCCGTCCTGGGTGCCGAGGCGGCCGTCGTTGAGGTCGCACTTCGCAATTAGAGACTGCTCGCGGCGCTCTAGCTTGTCGAGGTGGTTTTGGACGCGGGTGAGGAGGGATTCGACTTCGGGACGTATCTCGGAGAGGAGAGCGGATTGTGCGGAATGCAAGTCTGGTTCGGAGATGAGTTCGAAGTGCTGACACGAGGTTAGTCAGGTTAAAAGATAGGACCGAGGTATTACATCTTACCCGGGTCGTGTGCAGCACCTTCGAAAGGCGGGGAAAGTCGTTGGTAGCTTCATCGAGGATGTTGATGGACGAATCCAGCAGCTGCATGCTGCTACGCAGCGATCCGACGCAGCCTTCGAGAGCCATAGTCAGTAGATTAACGGTTTGCTTGATAATCGCTCTACAGACGACTATACACTCTGCTGAATAACTGTGTGGCCGTGTAGTTGTATCAACTTGCCCAATGTTTACCTTCGCGCTTTCCCCACCACCGCGGCGGAACCCCGGCAAACGGCGTCTTGGCGGCGCGAAGATTCGGAGCACAACAGCTCACCTCCCATCCGCCATCACCACTCGACTACCACCCCATCCACTCCGATTCCTCCATCAACTCGCAAAGATGCCTGGTTTCCTCGGCCGCAAGTTCCCGGCGCCTGTCGGTACGTCAATTGGCTCGCTCCTCCGCCCTGCACGGCCGCCCGAAGATCGGTCTGCTAACGATGCATAGCTAAGCCCATGTGGCCCTTCTACGTCTCCGGTACGTCGCACGCGAAACACGATTGAGGCAAACAAGAGAGAAGAAGTTAGAAGCTCAAAGCGATGCGATTGCGGGCTAGGGGGATGATAGAGGGCCTGGAGACCAAGGCTTACAGAAACACAGGCCTCGTCATCCTTTACGGTGTAAACGCTGCGGCTGGTGCCATGATGACTGGTTAGTCCACCTTACGATTCAACCTCGCGCATCGGCGCCTTCGACACGAGAATACTGACATTGGGTAGCCGATGAGTACAAGGAGGACCCAAGGAACCCGCTCCGCAAGAACCCCGCCTCGGACAGCCATTAAGCGATACCCGAATAGTACGAATGTCAATCGGCAGGATGGTGGAAGCGATGTACAATAGCTGTGCCATTGGGGAAGGGGCCGAAGGCTTGGAGGCAGGGACTGTATAGATTCCATGGACGAATGAAAAGCCACTCTTCCGAACGACAAACCTAAGTCCGGTTCATCTCTGGCGTGCATTCTAGGAGGACTTGTTTCTTCTGGCTCCTATCCAATCGTTGTCTTGCCTTCTGTGCAGGACCGGGAAAGGCGCTCCAAGCTTCTCCGTGTCCAACGTCGATCTTTGGAGACAACAGCAACCCCTGAGCACACATTGTCCAGCTTGTTGGAATCCAGCGCGCGATCAACACACCAGAAACAAGTCCTCGCATACTGCTATACTTTATAAATACAACGATGGGCTAACCTGTAGCAAGCGCCTCCATAATACGTCTACAGACCCACACCATAATACCCATCCAACGTTCACACTGACGCGAACGCGTACTACGACTGCAAAAAGAAGTCCAATTTCCAATAGCAGTCGCTGCATTCACTAATCTCTATGTCAACTTCGTTTCTCCCCAGACGAACGCTACATCGTCCCGATTCCTCTTCTCTGCAGGCTACGCAACCATCCCACAACCAATGCAATTACTACAACCCGCAACAAAAAAGCTCCGTGCACGGATAAACATCCCATATCAGGTCCAGCCTCAAACTCTCCAGCGCTCATATCGAAACCCACATATACCGGAGATACCTCAGTGTCTGTCTCCAGCAACTCGTACTGCGAAAAGCTACTAACATTGGGTACCCTTCGTCATTGCCATTACAGGATATAGTGACGTCGCTAATGTCGTATCTGGCTTTTCTCGGGTAGAGTCGTATCCAATACATCTAGTATGACGTCGCGTGTCTTGATGCAGGGAGGGTATGTCATGCCCAAGAGAACAGACAGGTATGGTACATGTAGTGGGTATTTAAGGCGGCGAGGCTGGAGTTGGCAGGGCGTTGGAGGCCTCGCTTTCTCTTAACAAAGTCACACTATCGGGTTAGACATCAACATGATCGGCCTGCTTCGGTGAATAGGAAGAATGTCGGGGCCGGCCATCCTGACCTGTGCGAAAGGCCTGCTCAGTTGTGCTGTAGAAGAGCGCATCGCCCAAACAGCCAATTACACATCTCGCTGGGAAACGCGGGTTTAAGCTTCACGGTTTTGGGATCTCAGCCGCGCAATCGATGCGAGATGCTAAAGATAGTGGAGAAATTTCTTTGATTATTATATACACAATATCGATTGATCCGACAACCCGTCAAACGAAGTCGTGACGGCCGTTACACATTTTTCGACTCCATGGCTATGCTATGCTATGCTATGCATTTTGACCCCGAACTCCAAACGAAGCAACATCGACGCAGGCCTCCATCCCACCCGGTCCAATCTTCCAATAAACTTTCTTGCCGCAGGCACAGATCGTTACCTACTTTCAGCCAACCCATCCACTCTCCTGGTCCTCCGCCCGCGCCTTCCCTTTCCCTTTCCAACCCATCTTCGCCTGCTCCCCAAACTCCCAATATGGCTCCTGCGCACTTACATGAGGCTGATAAACCTGCTCACCAACGGCCGTCGCCTCAACCCCAGTCTCAAGCGCTCCTCTTTGCGTCCCGTACCCTTCATCCGCCCAGCCCATGCCCGAGTCCACTCTCTGTCTCTTGCCGTCCACCAATGCTACATCCCCAGTCTCAGTAACAGCCCGCTTGTGCGACGAGCCCTCGTAGATGTGCACTGCGGGCTCCGCATTGGGTATAGTGAGGTTCTGGTCAATGGGATAGCCAGCGTAGCCCGTGTAGAAAGATGCAGATGGTTGTTGGTGGTACGACATATCCATCGGGACCCCCCTGGTTGCTGGGGAGAGTTCATCGATCGGCGAAAACGATGGGGATGCTGAGGATGACGCAGATGCGTGGACCTGTGTTTGTATCTGCTGTATGGGTCCAGGTGACATAACCGGGGTGTCGCGGATCTGACGCTGTATCTGCTGCATGGCTGTGAGCTGCTCATGCGATAATGCATAATAAGGCATCTGGGGAGGTTCTGCTAAGCGCAGAGATTGAGCTGCTTGAGCATGTTGGCGGGCCAATGATTGCCGATGTTCCTGGATGGCGCGGAACCTGTGTGCTCGCAACTCAGCCCGTCTGCGATGCGATATTGCTGCTTCGAGGTGGAGTTGTGGGTTCAGCGCCATGGGCTGCTGGTCCTTTGATGGCTGGAGAGTGGTCTGGGAGATGCTGGGCGAATCTCGATCGTCCGAGCTGGTCGGGCTTTGAACAAGTATGCTATGTCGCTGCTGTGGCCGGAGGCGAAGGTTTTCCTTCCGTTGCATCTCGCGCATATTCTGGTCGTCCTCCGCCAAGTCGATGATAACTGGATCTTGTGCGCTTGCACTCTCCTCACATTTCGAGGTACGGGCCTGAGACTGAGGTTGGTGTTGAGAAAGAACAGTCCTCGGCCGAGCACAAGGAACGGAGTTAGCAATCTCTGGTCGCGAGCGCTTTGCAGCCTTGAGCCATGAATCCGCATCAGTGATGACGGGCGATTGTGAGCTTGAGCTTGACTTCGAGGGAACTAGACCGGAGTTAGATCCAACAATGTAAGTGTGATCCTCATCCCAGGAGGCTGGATAAACATCTACGTCCAACATCCTGCTCAGTCTCCGGTTCATATCATCCTTCTTCCGTTCCTCTTGCTCCAGATACGCTTCCCAGTAACTGATCAGTTCGTTTCTTAGATGCCTGAATGCTTCTACATTCTCTTGTTCTCGAGCCACTCTCGCTCGATGCAGAAATGCGTGGCGACCGCTACGCGCAGTCACGTCGATTACTGTAGCTGCAAGCCGAGTGTAGAACTCCTTGAGCTCGGTGAACATGGCACGGATTGGTGGCTTCGATACGAGAGATGTAGCGGATGCAGAAGCAATCCAGCGTTCCCAGTTGTTGCGGTATTCGACGAATTCAGGCTCGGTGCAGATGAACAAGGGTGCCTTGGTGGGCAGCTGGGGAACTGAACATAGTGGAGTGGACGGTCTAAGATGGGGTGATCCAACCGCAGCTATCGAGGAGTTTGCGGCATGGCTGGGTACTGGCAGGCTAATCATGAAGTTGGTCTGCGGTGTCCCTTCATACACGCCAAGGAAACGTGGCTGCCTGACATTTCGTAAGCGTTCGAAAGGCCCAATTAGAGTCTTAATGTTCGTGTATAGTTCCTCTTGGGTCCATATGAATTTTGAAAAGCCGAGCCGAACGTTGAGCCTGCATAGGTTTCTGGCTTTGCTGAGAATGCCGGAGATTACCACACCAATGTAGTCCCGAATGTCATAGATTTCCACCTCTTCATCCCAGGGAAATGTATGGTAGCCGCGGTTGGTGTCGTCCTTCCAGTTCTCTACCAAGATATCAACATTATAGTTCTTGACTGCGGCCCAGTTGAAAGTCTTTAAGAACCGTTCTTTGGTTTTGTCTACATCTCCGACAACGTAGTGAGAGGATCCGTCTGCCCTTCTTGGTTCTAGAAGACGCCTGCCGCACATGAAGGTCCCATCCTTCCGAACGTCGACTGTGAACGGGACGGTACTGTAAAGAAAATCTCTCACTTCATCGTGTATCTGCCGGTTGATCAAGAGCAAATTGATGAGCGGTATCGGAAATACGCTGCGCATCGTGGAGCGATCGAGAGGCGAACTGGATCGAGCCATATACGCATTTCTACCGAGACTTGCAGGCCCGGTACGCGTAGGGCCCGTCGAGTGGTACCAGGGTTGTTGTTGATCGGGGTCTTCGTCGATATGAAGTAGCGAAGTTGATGAGCCGATGGGCCTCGATGGAAGCAAGTGGCGGAACACTTCCAGGCGAAGTTCAAGAGGAAGCTTCATGAAATGGCACGGCGTGTCGGGGTGTCCTTGATGTTCTGCGCAAAGCTCAAAGTACGGCGGTGTCCATCGAAATAACCTCCCACATCTTTCGTCATCTTTTTGCATGAACTGACACCACCCAGCGTAGCTTTTTTGATCTCTGTGGGTGTAACAAGTCGGCAGAAATGTCGAATGGGCATTCTTGACGTGATGAGAGTTGCGGCCGATGATGGCACTGCATCGGACGTTTTTCTTTTTGTTGTACCCTGAACACCGCCGGAGGAAGCCTTCTGGGTCTTTCAGGCCTACATGCTGTGCCATAGTGTCGCTGTTGGCTAGTGTTGGCGTTGTTCCTTCTGTGGGTGGAGGCACTGGCTCCGGACTATGTTCAATATCGATAACTTCATGGTCCAAGACAACCACGGCGGTGGGTGACATGGCACCCGCCATACGACTGCGGGGTTCTGCGCTACCCAGCCTGTCCGATGGTCGACTGGGATCCAGGGACTCTGGGTATGACTGCCTGCAGGCAACCTTATATGGGCCCCTCCGATCCCGGCAAAGACAGCTTGCAAGGTCGTTACCTCCTGGAGAACCGTTGGTCTGCGAAGAGAGGTCCTGCAGGTCGCCCTGCAAAGCAGAGGAGGCTGTTGTACGACACGCTTGTCCCACAACTTCGTTCCACAGTGTCGTGAACGGTTGGCCACCATGAGCATTCGGCAATTTTTCCTCCAAACAATGCTCTGCTGCAAATTGGCCAAAAGGGTGGTGAAGCCAGGGTTCAAGGCAGGCCATATATACTCGGCAGCTGCACGTATGCAGCCTCCACCACGCCGCCAAACCGCCGCATTGCCCGTTTTCTGCACAGGCAACAATCGGGTGCAAAATCACTTGTGCAATCCCTACCTCAGGCCCGACTACTCGGGCGGCGATTCCTTCTTTGGCTGTTTCGTGCGGCTGGTAGCGTCGCAAATTGCACTGCGCAATGCACTCGCAATACTTTGCGACTACCAAGCGAAGCGCGGGACGATGCGACGACGTACGAGAACGTAGAGGGCGCTTTTTCGCGAGCGACCTTCGCAAACGATGCCGGGCGATCTGCCAGCGGAACCCGGAGCGCGGCGCTTCGTCTCGCCTGGCTTGCCTTGACCCACTCGCATGCCTGCATGAACATTCACCACTCCTCTGCATTATCCTAAACGGTCAGCGAGAAGCCATGGTCTTGTCATCTGGCTTCGCGCGACTTCGCTCAGCAACCTGCCTCGGCTCCACTTGCAGGCCCCAGCTGCGGCACCCATGCTGGGGCGAGCGGAGTGTCGTACGGCCGAACGAGTCGCGTCGCGGTGCATACGAAGCAGGCGTTCACCAAGTGCACTCCACCTACTCTGGCGGTGCGGCACTGCGCTACAAGTGGCCTCGCGGCTCGCGGCCTCGGTCATTGTCTGTCGCAAAAGCATCCCTAAACGGCATGGCCAATAGTAAGCCTCCAACACTCGCTCCACGTCCAAGCACGTAACATGCACTTCATCTGGATCGTCCACCGGTGAACAGCGTGCAGCCGGCCGTATGGGGCCGCACCTCTGTTTCTGCGAGCCTCACCTTCAGGAGCTGGCCGAGCAATCCTGACAGCGAACCCGCCATATGACCGCCTTCCTCTCGCCCGTCCGCTGTTTTAATCGAGCATCATTGGTCCACCCATTCTTTTTTTGGCTATTGTGAAGATGCAGAATACGCCCGGTATTATGGAGCCCGAGAAAGTGCGCGGCGGCCAGGCAAACTGTCATTTGCCTGATAGGTGTGACCGAGAAAGGATAGTCATCATATCGTCAGCAACCGCCGTGCATAGACAGATATGGTGATCATTTTGCTGACCAGGGGCCATGCTCCGGACCAAGCGAATGCTGCTGGATTGCGGAAGCCGTCTCTTATTGAGCCTGCGTCTGACAAAACTGCGGGGCATTAAGGGTCGGCCCATCAAGCAGTTTCTCTAGTCTGAGTAGAGGCGTCAAAAATAAGTCCCTGGCAGTCTTGCGCGTCGCCCATTTTCAGAGTCGCACATTCTGTGTAGTTCGTACGGACCCTGTCTTGTTCCGGGTTGAAGTTCTGCACACTCAATGCGACGACAATAACAGTCTTCGGGTATCAGCGATAGACGCGCTCTTGCTTCCATGTTCAGGGACACATACCAAGATACCTGGCGTATTCTGCTCCACGATAGCCTAATCCATATCAAGGGGCCGTACCCCGATTCCGGCTCCGGTCCCGGTCCCGACGAGTAACGCACTCATAGCTGAGTCAGATGAAGAATTGCCTGTAGATGAGGAGAGTACTCGGCTCCTGTGAGAAGCACATTATAGGATATGTGCTACGGAAGAAAGTCGGTGTTGGGATTAAGTTGAAGAATTGACGTCGAGCGTGGTCGCTTCCCAGTTAGCGCCTGAGGAAGTTGGGAAGTCGCGTCCGGCTGAACGACTGCGAACAACTTCGCCCCAAGACACACCGCCTTCAAATGCCTACTCGACTACAGGGACTGATAGTTATGAGAGGCTTTTTCGGATGGCTTGAAGAGAAATTCCTCGTTTAGATAACGCGGGTTACACTAACAGGGAATAGTTTCAACAAGGTGTTTCTTTGCTCCGAGATTTTAAAGGTTACCAAAGCAGGGTCCGAGATGTTTCAAATATACTGTCTATTAGAAGCGGTTCTACTACAGGGTGAAGTATCTTTCAGCATCGCCACCGAAAGGGTTTGCTGGGGTAAGATTCCAGGAGTTTCAGCTGCGGTCCGCTCGAACCTTGAGCCAATCAGAGTCTCAGTTCACTAAATCACAAGCGGTAGATGTTGAGAAGTTTAGCGTCGATTTCACCGCGATACAACACCATGGGATAGAAGAGCAATGGTAACTTAAATTCTTGAATTGCATCGTGGGTAGGGAGGCGCATCGTGAGTAGGAATGAGGATCGATCAGTGGCTAATCGGGCTAAACCGCAACAAGTACATATTGGGAATAATGCGCGTTCATCGCACCGTAACATGTTCCTTCAGAAACAGAATGACTAGGAATAGACGCATTTGGAGATGGATACATCGAAGAAACAAGTATACAGACGCAATGTAATGGATTCTGTTATCCCGGATTGTCGTATACACAGCACTCTTCTTCCGGCCTCGATCGTTCTTATCACTTCACTTCTGGACACCTCGAGTAACCATGTCGGTCAGAGCCATATCTGTGCTCTTTACACCTACTCGACTACTATTACACTGTGCAGGATTCACAATAGGTCTGACCTTTGCGCATCTCCCCTGGTAGACTTGATACCACATCGCACTTTACTATCAAATGTGATACTTCGCGAGCTTGGGCAAGCCGCGGCAAAACTCGATAAAGGAACTCGGTGGGGTGCCAAAACACAAATATCTCGCACTTTACTATGTACTGTCTAATGACGGTGATTGGTTTGTCTCTATACGCCTGGAGAGTTCTCAGCCCCTTTCGACGCGCATCGGATCATTACCTTTTGGTCACATCCATCCCATTGCAAGGGCTCGAGTGTCTCTCGGTGGACTACCTTTTTGCATCTGGATCTTGGGCTTGACATCGATAGGCTATTGGTATCCCGCCGAAAATAGATACTGGATGACCGAAGGTGCCTTGGTCAAATGGACTGATAAAATGTTCCGCGTCATCTGGATAGACATCACCGGCCATTGGTGCGATATCTGGATCGGGCTTGTGATACTACCTGTTGGCCAAAACAGTATCCTCTCAAGGGTGTTCTGTGTACACTCGTCAACATTACTGCAGGGCCCATAAAGCAGTTGTTATTGTCATAGCGGTGTTCAGTATCATCCAAGGTCTACTGGACTCCGTAAGTCTCCTTCTTCCCCATGTTCATCTTGCCTCGCTATCAGGCTCAAAGTCAGAAGCTAAGATCCCGACAGTCTTTCTTTGATGTTTTGGTCAGCGTCGACACCAATCGTGCTATCGGGTAAAAGTTCAACCCGGACAACCCGTTCCATACCTGGAAGGAGGTCAAAGCCATAGGTTCTTACGCATGGTTCGTTCTTCCGACGAGAGCTCTTTCCGGCCTCGTGGCTATTCCAATCATACTCATTACTGTCCTCTCTATCCTACGTCGCATTAATTACAACGTGTTCTGCTTCTTCCATGTGACATTGGCTATCGCCGTCATGCTTACAGTATGTCTCCACGCCAGCACAAATTTCCACATCCTTCTTCCAGGATCGACACTCTGGGTATGCGACTGGATCTGGAGGCTTCCGCACAACCTTTCAAAAACATTAGACGTAACCATTGAGACGCTGGAAGCGGCTGGTACTGTGTACATTTCTCGGAAGTCCAGTCCCTCTCATTCCGGTTGCTACATATTACTTTAACTTTCCTGAGATCAGCAAGCTCCAGCTGCACTCCTTCACTGTGGTAACCGCGAACGACCCAACCTCAGGATCGACCTTCCTTTTCCGAAAGAGTTCACAAGGTAACGTGCCAAAGAAGCCTGACAGTGACGTAGAAAGAGGAGAATGTTGGAATTGGTGGGTTGTCTTTCTTAGTCTTGAATAATGCCATCCTAAAAAGTCTTCAATAGAGTCCCGCCTGGTCTAGCTTTTTCTTTACCAATAATGAGATACTTTGTTCGCGCTGTGTCCCTGACTGCAGCTGCAGGATGATAGAAGCAAATTTTAATACTATAATGTACTTATAAGGTAATACATTAACCTGTTTTAAGTGTGTCTTCGATAACAATACTGTGTTCTACGGCAACTCTGCGTTCAACAGTTAACGACGTCAATCAATAGCTATTGCAGCGCTGAACACCAAGAACCTGCTGCGTCACATGCGTCGCCTGACTCTCCTTGATAGACTAAAAACTCGGCTAATATTATTGATGTGAGCAGCTTATCTATGGATTGACCTCCTCGCCGCCCTCCCCCTGATGACAGTGTCACAAACGGAAACATCACATTTGGCTCTTGTGACCGGTCAATCTTCGCCTACAGTCACTTGTTATGGTGCGACACGTTGACAAAGATATTGCTGGCAGTGTTGCTTTGCCCAAGCTGCCTCTATGTCACACTTCATGAAGAGATGAAGTTGGCAGGCCACATGAGCAAGAATGGTTTATTGGCAGGAACTACTACGGAAAACGAACACTGAGCACGCAGAGTACAATGTCAAGCAACCCTAGCAGTGTATCTCGGTGTCCACCACAAAAGCCCCCTCCGCACAAGCGACCGGAAGAAAGAAAAAAAAACCCTCCGTTGTCGGTAGCTACCAGAGAGGTTTCATCGATCAGAAGAGACGCAAGGTGGTGGTTATAGCAGCGTCAATGAGAAGACTAGCACCATTGATGTAACTCGCAGCTGGACTGCACAGAAACGCAACCACGTCGGAAACCTCCTCACACTCCGCTGCTCTCTTAATCGGCACTGCAGCAGATATCATCCCCTGAACTTCAGGATTCTTCTGTAGTTCCTCTTCAAGCATTGGCGTGCGAACCCAGGTGGGACACACTGCGTTCACACGGATACCGTCGGGTGAATGGTCCAAACCTATGACAACGTAAGTCACGCCGAGGAGCTCGACTTCAAAGCAGGAACTCTACGTACCGGCCATTTTCGTGATACCCATGGACGCATGTTTGGAAATGGTATAAGAACCTTTCCCGGGTAAGCCGGCAAAGGAGTTCGCGGAAGCGATGTTGATGATGACTCCACGGCCGATGTCACGCGTCCCGTTTCTGCTCGTCCATGTTTTCGGTGTCTGCTTACGCATAGCCGCAGCCTCGGCGCGCACACAGAGAAAGTTTCCCCTTGCATTGATGCTCATGACACGATCAAAATTCTCGATGTCGGTGTCGGCCAATGGCGCATGTACACCGTTGTCGACCTGAAAGATACATGCAGTATGTCAGCTTATGCGTTGTGTAACTCGAAGAAAGCCACGGAGTGAGGACGACTGGGTGCTCTGTTGTTAACTCACAGAGTTGAAGGAGTGTACGGTTATCTGTGTTCTGCATTGAGTGCCGAAGTAGTGGTTCACTTACACCTGCAGCATTGACGCAATAGTCCAGGCGCCCGTACCGTTCTATGACAAAGCTCACCATGTCCTCCACTGACTTTGCATCCTCGACATTCATAACAAACACGCTTGTTTGATAGTCCTTGCTACTGGCATACTTGGCACTCTCTTCGGAAGACGCCTTGGCCCATTCCTCATTCATGTCTGCAAACACCACAGCCTTTGCTCCCGCTTCGGCCAGGGAAAGTGCGACCTCTTTTCCAATCCCTCGCCCTGACTAGTTGCGGTTGTCAGCATGGTGTTGGCTGCAGCGACATGAAGGCATGACCTACCCCGACAACGAGAGCAATACCGTCTAGTTGCGCGCTGTTGATCATAGTGAATGGTTCAGGTTTTCAAGAGATGCGACCTAGTGCACCGAGGATGAGATGGTTGATTCGAAAAGACAGAGGGGATAAGGGTAGCCGTGAGGGTGAAATATCCACCGAACGTTCGTCCGTATAGTAACGGACATGCAAGCATGCGGCACCAGTGCTGTGCCTCATAGATCAACGTCCGGCATGTTATTATTGAGGGGTCAAGGCAACCGCGAACCTATGCATTGTGCATATGTTTTATTGGTACCACAGAATATGGTTACCCTCCTGCAAGTTGACCCCCAAATTCGAGCTTCACCACCTTTGATTTGGGGAGGCGATGCCGAAGTGAGTGGGCGGACCCCAAGTGTTAACCGTGCCCCAGTACTGCGGTCACTCGCAGGCTAAATCAAACGCTTTTGGCGAACCCTGGTCGCAGATGGAAAGCTTTCCTTGATTCCATCACGCCTCGCAGGATGCAGCGGGTGCGGCGTTGCCTACTTACCCTTAGCCTGGCCCCACATGATTGTATGGTATTCTGACTTAGAGGACGAGTGATAATGTGCAAATCTAACACAAGACTTCCAAACAGGGCATTATTGATAATGGCACCAGACGAATACATCACCTACGTAAACTCACAAGATCCATCAACTATCTAGCCTCCAGAATATACAACAATATCCACGAAAGAGACAGCGTAAATCAGTCTATTGCTGCTCACTTTGAGGACGTGCCCACACCGAATATCTTTTCGCGCTTCATGAACAAGGAGAGTATCAAAGACAAAGCAGCAGCAGTAGCAACCAAGATAAAAGCGTCAGCGATACTTTCGATGATGGCGGTAAGAACTTGCTCCCGTTCCATCTGACTCAGACTGGCAAAAAATGAGTTTCCAAATCCTAAGATGGCTTGTTGAATAATTGTGCGAGCTGTGTCTGGGAGTATTCTCGTTACTTTGTCCGTAGCTCGATTCAGAAAGATGCTGTTTGATGTCATGAGTGCCAGTGTGATGCCTCCCACTTGGCCGATTGCTATGAACGCCACCGCTTGCTGGAGCTGTTCTGGTCCCGCCTTCATTTGAGCGACTGGAAACCCAGCCTGTGAGAAGAGTCCAACCCCGAAGGCTGCAAGAACCGAATACCCGTATATACGAGGCTTGGTCGTATCCATGTCGACGGTACAGAGAAGTGCACTACCCGTCAATGCGATGGCAGAACCAATTGTATACCATGGCATATAGTAGCCAAATTTTGCCATCAGAGCACCGTTGAGCATAACAGCGAATACCAGTATCAACACGAATCGTGCACGCCACTTTTCAATGCTGTGAAGCCTTTTGCGAATTGGAAGTAAAGCGGAATGAAGTAGACGGGAATGGTGACGATGACCTGGGCACTGGCCATTTGCGCAAACAGGATATCCATCTCTCAGGACTTGAGGAGTGCAGTAGGAAACAGGCGGTTATCCACAGTCGTTGAGAATGCAGACCATTGTTGGAGTACGAATGCTGTCCATAGGACCCCCGTGGAGACGAACAGTCCAATAATTTGTCCGTTATTCCAGGCATAGACACCTCCGCCAAATGAGATCGCCATGACTAAAGTCGTAATGACCCCTGTACTGAGGACGGTCCCGAGTATATCCAGTTGTTTCACTCGATCCATGAAGCGGAGGTTCTGAACAGCGGGCGGAGTTGCGGAAGGAAGAAGGAGCAGGTGTGCCGGTGCGGCAAGTCCGCCAATGCAACGGTTGATATAAAATGACCATCTCCATTTTGCAGAGCTATCGGCGAAAGCTCCACCGACAATGGGTCTTATACTATAAGTGTTGATGTCAGAGAGATTCTAGCTTGCGAGTTAAATCGAGAGCTTACATTGTGCCAATTCCCCATGTCAAACCAACGAAGCCTAAGGCCCTAAGTATATAGGTCGTTCCGTCTCGCTTGTTAAAGCAGAGACCATGTTCATCGTTCCCAAGTAGATTCCTATCCCTCCAATACCACAAATCGAACGCCCAACGATGAGTGCATCGAGGGTGGGGGCAGCTCCGCACACGGCTGAGCCAACTTCGAATATCACAACACTATAGATAAAGAGCAACTTGTTGTCGAAATAACAGTAGAACTGTCCCTTGTAGCTTCGTAAGCTTCTGCGGTGCGTTGGTAGGTAACTTGTAAGAGTGAGTACCAGAAGAGGTTTGTGCTGACGGCACCCAAGGCAGTTTTTCGATACCGCCTAACGTGTAGATGATATTTGCTTGCATATCGGCAACGATAGTGTTGTCAAGAGCAAATAGAAACAGCGCTGCTAGTAGAGAAAAGATAATAAACAACCATGACAGCGGTCTTAGCTTATGGGGAGAGTGGGCCTGAGCTGGTATTGTGCTATTTATGCTGTATGCGAGCTTGGGGTTTGATGTCTGCGCGTCGAAGAGGGATTGATCGTTCTCAATAGATTTCGGCTGCTGCGAGGTGACTACTTCTGGGCGTGACATGATGGCGTTGCTAATAGAAAAGATAGATTCAGAAAATCTTCGCACGTTGTGCAAGAGGTGTCGCGTCACGATAGTACAAGCGGGCGCTGACCTTCAGCTTGACCCAACGTGAAAGATGATTGTTTTCCCGTCTGATTTTGCATATCTAACGCTTTGCAGACAAAATCGCTACTCCAGTCCTATGGTTGGGCTCTGAAATCGCAATATCCGTAACCGGTGTCAGCCTCCCTAGTCTGTTGTTCCTCGCACGAAGAGTCTACAGTGACGTTGAACCCCGCTGCACCAATGCGGCGTAAAAATGCGCAAAAGTCGACTCATCAACGACAAACGGCACAGTCCATGCATGCACTCATCGAAAACAAGTTCCGGTGATACAAATTGGCCCCATACAGTTTGCAGGCTGACGCCTCGATGCCTCAGAGACTAAATATCTTACGTCTGATTGCGTTTGCTAATTCGACAGCCCATTCTTGCATGCTCGGCCCCGGCACCTCGTGTCCCCCACCGTGAGCATAGCAATACTTGTTCTGCGGACGACAGATGTCACTAAACGGCTGGCCTCCTCGGAGCTAGCCAAGTTTTCAGTCCCTTGGCACAATGTCAGCTTCGATGACAAGGCGATATGACTCGATCATAAGGTACTGCTCCTTCGAAAAAATCGTATGTGTGATCCTCGCCCAGCTCATAGCGCAGCGCTGCTGCGCCTCTTGTTAGCAGCGGTCACATGGCATGGCAATTGTCCAACCATACCTGTTTACAATTCAAGCATCTGAGAAACGCCGGGTAAATCAACTGCTATTTTTGGGGATATCAACCCCAAAGTCTGGGAGGAGATGAAGGCTTACGCCCGCACAATATTCGCTCCTCCATATCTCGAAGTCCTCGAAACCATCTCCTCGCCTTTCGTCCATCTCATAACCGACTATTGCTCTCCTCGTGCGTGTTTCTTCGGAGGGAAGGCACTACTCGTTGGCGACGCATTCTCCCTTCTGCGACCGCACATTGCGTTCTCCACGAACCAGGCTGCGTACCAAGCTTTGATAACGGAAAGCTTCGTTAAGGGCGAGATCGGTCCGGAACTGTGGGAGTATCAAGTGACAAAAGCGGCTTATCTACATTGGAGACGCAGTGTGTGGTTCGGGGACTTCTTTCAGAGGGCTTTCTACGCACCACTGGGAAGCGCTGTGTGTTATTGGGTCACAGCTGCTCTTGCAAGATTTCGGACGTGGGTAGGATGGTTACCGAGGCAGAGTATTTAGCGTGAGGACGTGCTGATGTTGTTGGGGCTTGGTTACTTAGGGGAGAAGTACAGAATGTATGGTGATGGTTATGCCTCCACACTTTGGACGGGAAATGATAGTACGGAATAAGCATATTATTATATAATGCTGAAGGGAGAATCTAAGGAGATGTCTGAGTCGCCGTGGGCTCAGTATGCCGGTACGCGTACGCTGCTCCTGCTCTCGCTGTCTGCGTTGCCGTCGGCGACGTTCGCCAATATACTTGTGCAGCTTCTGTTGTGGTGGTGGTGGGCGTTGGGTCTAGACACCTGCCAAACCAACCTGGAGTGGTGCATGTCGTTGTGGTAGTTGCTTCGCTAGTAGTAGTGGCGTCGCTGGTGGTCTTGTCCTTGCAGCCGAACCAGCCGGGCTAGCAATGTAAGCATACATCACGAACGTATTTTGAAGGTGTGGACTTACTGTTTCACAAGTACTCGTCGGGGTAGATGTGGTGGTGGTTGTTGGCGATGTTGTGGTGGTTGGGGTGGTTGTGGTGGCATCCCGGCATCCCCACCATCCTGGGGTCTTGCACGTCTCGGTGCGTGTCACAGATGTGGAAGTGGATGTTGATGACGAGGTCGTAGTAGTGGTGTGTTTCTTCGTGCCATTTTCGAACTTCCACAAATAGCAGTCAACACAGTTGACGTCCTCGTCCACGCAGGGTGCGGCCTCGTCATATTTGGCGTACACCTCGTCGATGGAGTAACGCAGTCTGTGGTATTGGGTACTTTGTCGCCAGCCCCAGTCCTTAACAACATCGTATGCGCATCGCTTGCCTGTGTGGCACACCGTCTCGAACGCGTAGCCAGCGATAGAACAGAAGCTGGATCCGCCATTGCAGGTTCCCATGTAAATCGGATCGGCGGTATGTCCAAAATGGAAGGCTCCAGTGTTTTCTCGAAGTGGTGAGTCTTGGCCTCTAACTGCCAGGCCGAGCCGAGCCGCAGCCAAAGCTTGTGGGTATGTTTCGAAGGTAATGGATGGGAGGCCATGTCGCAGACCGATGAATGATGCTAGGGCTCCTCCCAGGCTATGACCGGTCGTGATGATGTTCGCTTTTGGATACAACTGGATAACTTCATCGAAGAGCTCTAGAGTTGCTTCGTAGTAACGGTTGGGCTGTAACAGCTCATCCTTTACGCATTGCTCATCACAGGTATATGTTCCAGTCATACAATCGCAAACCTTGCGCCAAAGATACGGACCATTCTGACCACAGCAGCACGAGCCGAACAAGTTGTCGTTATCTTTGTCACGTCCCGACGTGCCGTTGCCTTCGAACATGGCTACAGTGGTTCCCTTGACGGATAGAATGACCGTTGAGTTAGTGTCATCGCTGAAAACATGGCCGCGGATTCCAGTGTCCTCCCAACCGAAAGGAAGCGAGCTTCCAAAATTCTTGCCCACATCAAGCCATTCGGGATCATCGCGGCTTGGTTTGTATGCGTCTTCAGACATATTGGCGAAATTCAGGATTGTCTGCTTGTCTTTGACATCTGGTCCCACGACATACTCTGGGTGCCATATGGGCGTCATCGGTTGTTGCTGCGACGCATAACTCTGCAGAGGTGACTTGTCGATCCTGACTGAAGACGTGCGGATGGGAAAGGGTCCAAAGTGAGCGGCCGAGTCAGCTTCGATGGCGACCCTTTCCGATGATATGTCCAGGCGTCGTGCCCTTGGTCCAGGCTGTCCAGCGCCATGATGAAAAATGTGACGGAGTTTCACTCCGTCTGATGCTATGTTGGCTGTCTTCAAGACATATTGTTGTGTTGATGCAGGTGGCGGCCTAGCGCCGATCAGGTAGTAACCGGCGAACAGCAACCCAACCAAGAAGAGTGCTTGGCTGAGGAAGGTGAGTGTGATGACCAGTCGAGAAGAGTTCCAATACGCGCGTTGCGGCATGTTATCCAGGCATATCTGGAGAGATGGAAGGATGAAGGAGTGACGGTTGTTATCGATGAGTTGGGGCTTGGCTGACGGCTGAGCCGCCGCGCACGCGACGCGGCGCATGACCGGAAGCGCTAGTACCATATTTGGCTAGATCTCCAACGCTAACCCTGATGCGCCTGAGCACATGGCAACCTTCAGATGGAGCTTCACGCTATAGTGATGGGCGAAACATGTCCGTCTGTAAATCTCTCGAAAGCCCGGAGACATAGCTCAGATTTCCCAAATCATATCGAAAAAATCAAAGGCAGGACGCACAAATTCGACGATATCGAACCAAAACAATTTAGGAAGATCAGATCTCGGGCAATTGCAGCTCAACATCAGTGAACGTCTCACACGCAAAACAAAGCAAGCCGAACCCGCTTCCCTCCTGACGCTCACGACCTTCCTCTACAACACCCCACCTATATGAACCCCCCACCGTCATCCCCCGCCTCCCCCCTCAACAACCTCGCAAAAGCTCCCGTCCTCTTCCGCCTCAGCTCCTCATACCCCCCCTCCTCCACAACCCTCCCCTGATCAAGCATAACAATATGCTCCGCAATCGCCATCATTTCCCTCGCATGCGTGATGATAATCACCGTCATCCCCTCCCTCTCGATCGCCTGGCTCATCCTCGCGCTCAGCTGCTTCGTAGCCTCCGTCGTGCTGCCCACGCGTGGCGGGAACTGCGAAGCGTTACTGGCTGTGACGGCAGGAGGGGGGTTTCGAGACTCGTGGAGGAGGCGTTGGATAGTGTCGCGCACGATGCCCGCAGACTCGACGTCGAGGGCGGAGGTTGCCTCGTCGAGGATGAGGATGTCTGGGGAGCGGACGAGGGCGCGTGCGATGGAGATGCGTTGGGCTTGCCCACCTGAGAGGCCGGTGCCGCCGTCGCCGACGACAGTGGAGAATCCTTGCGGAAGGCTATCGATGAAGTCTTCACAGCCGGCTGCATAGGCCGCGGCGCGGATGTTTTCCTCTGTTGTGTAGGAACTTGATAAGTCGAGGCCGTAGATGATGTTTTCTCTGACCGTGCCGGAGAAGAGGACGGGTGTTTGCGGAACGACGGCTATGCGTGAGCGGAGGGTCAGTGTGTGCAGTCTTCTGATGTCCTGCTTTGAGATCGAAATCTCTGGATTGCAGGGGTGTGATTTGGCGGTTGTCTGGTATAGTTTCAGGAGGAGGGAAGCGATAGTGGATTTTCCAGAGCCAGAGGCACCGACGATGGCTGTGCAGCTGCCTTTGGGAATCTTGAAGCTGACATTCTTCAGCACCTGATGATTCTGCCTGGTTGGGTAGGTAAAATTGACATTGTCGAGTGCGATATCGCCAACGACGAAGAGTTGAGAAGTACCGCTGAGCTCATGGGAGTCTTGAGAGAGACGTGCAAGACGCATGAGACGTGAGGCAGCGTCCTTGGAGACGTTGATCTGAGGAATGTAATCGCCGACGTGGTTGGCATGGGCGACGCTCAGCATGAGGACATTGAATGTTGTGATGATGTCGGTAGATGTGTATTGACCTTTCGACACGAGCCAGGCTCCCCACCACATCAAAGTTGCTGTGGTGAAGGCCGCGCTGGCATAATTGAGACCATACATCGACCCAGCGTATATTGCTCGCTTGGTTCCGATCGCGAGAGCGCTACTGGTCGCTTCCGCATACTTCTTTCGAAACACGTCCTCGAGAACAAGGCATCGTACGGTCCTTATGTTGAAAAAAGTCTCATGCAGGACTTGACCTACTCGCTCGCTCGCGCTGTTACTGAGGTTCTCCCAGCGATTGCTGATCGCGTGGAAAACTCGGGTAATGCAGAACATGACTGCAAGACAGCCAATGGAGACAAGTACGAGTTTCCAGCAGATTACCAGAGCCCAAACTAGTGCAATGACGACCGTGAAGACCATGATGATCAGGATGCAGAAAAAGCGTCCGGGCAGATTCCGAGCCTCTTCTGCGAATTGATCCAAACACTCTGCTAGTCGCGGCACACTGTTCTCTTCCCGATCGAAAAACTCCCGCGGTTGGAGAAGTATGCGTTTCACGCTCTCGGTTCTAAGCGTAGTGGCCCATCGCTGTGCCGAGATCTCAAACAGCACGTTGAAGCCGTAGTTAGCCAGACCGTCTGCTGCTGCAATTCCCAATATCGTGAGAGCATACGTTTGAGCCAACTGTCGCTGGCTACCTAGAGTATAGAATGTCGAGAACAGCTGAGAAAGGACGTATCCGAAGACGGGAGTAACGGCTGCATGGATCAAAGAGCAAAAGAGCCCTCCGAGCAAAGCGACTCGTGTGGGCCAATCGACCAGAGGCCATACCGTACGTAGTACCCCATTGATACTTAGCTGCTCAGTGATTTCGGCGGGCTTATCTTCATTCATCTGACTACGATGTTGTTTCCGTCTCTTCATCTTTTCGCGGAACGTTCTGCGAAAGGATGGATACTCAGCTACGCTCATTGGCCTTGGCGATGTGGTGGACGCGGGGACAGATACAAGCTTTGAATCTGAAAGTGGCTTTGACAGCTCGATATTTGTAGATTGGGAAGAAACTGCTGACGATGGTCGTGTTGCTGCACGGAGGGGTGACCGGTCTCTTACGTGGCCAATCGCTGTCATAGGACGTGGTCGGAGCTTGCCGGAGAAGTTGGTTATTCTTTCGCCCGTGAAGTCGCCAGAGGCTCTGTAACGTCGAGAGAACGCAGTTTCCACATCAGGGCTTAGAAAAGGTGAGAGCATCCCTGAACGTCTGATCATAGCAGAGTTAGGGCGGCTGGGTGTTCTTGACCCACTCCACGAATCCCGATAGAGTCCAACGATGATGTCGGTGTCATCCTCATAATTTTCTTCGTCGGATACGTCTTTCCAGTCCTTTTCAACCAAGAATGCGTGGAATGGAGAGTGTAGGACTGCCGCCATCTGATCTCTCGTGCCTTGTTGTACTACCTGTGCCTTGTCCATGACACACACCATATCTTGTGGAAGGATCTGTGTAATATCGTGTGTGATGATGATGGTCGTTTTGCTTCGCCTCCAAGAACGTATGGCTTGTAAGATGGCAGACCTTGTGATATAGTCAAGCGCGCTTGTGGACTCATCGAGAATTAGGACAGTAGAATCGCGGAGGCGCGCGCGCGCAAGTGCCATTCTCTGCCGCTGCCCACCGCTGAGGCTATTTCCTTGTGTTCCCAATTCAGTGTCGAGCCCAACAGGAAGGTCCTGTATCATCTGCTCAAGCATGGCGAAAGATACAACGTTGAGAAGCTCGGTACTGTTCACTTCATGGCCTGGCTTACCCAGAGCAATATTGTCTCGTATTGAACCGTCAAACAGGACGCTGTGTTGTTCAACGAGTGTGATTTGACTACGAAGCCAATGCACATCAAGTTCTTGGATCGAGTTTCCGTCAAGTCGGATCTGACCAGAGGCAGGCTGATAGAACCGGATGAGCAGCTGGCCCAACGTGCTCTTGCCCGATCCGCTTCGTCCTATCACGAAGGTGGTCTCACCCGCTGGGAAAGATATAGAGACATTGCGTAAGGCAACTTGATCTGCCCGCGATGGATATGAAAACGATACCTGATCAATTAGCTATCGCCTTTTATATCAAATCATCACGTACACTCTGAAACTCAATTTTGCCTTCGCATGTTGGTGGCATTTGATGGCCAGCCGTCTCGACGAGAGCATCATCTTCGGAGATCTGTGCTATCAGCATCCTAAGTCTTGCGCCGGCGACTTTGCCTTTCTGCAGCACGATGAACTGAGGAAGAAAGCCAGTCACCCCCTGCACAGCCATCATCGCTGCCCAGAATGTTGTAATGACCTGACCGATATTATTTTTTCCTTGGAATATCTGGTGTGCGCCGTACCAGAATCCCTGGAAGAATACACTAAGCGTGAAGAATTGCATCGCACCCAGTTGCAGAGCCCGGAAGTTGGCTTGTTTGTTGTACAAGTTCCCAGCTGAAGTCACCACCCTTGCGTATCTTTGAGATTCGTATCGTTCTCCATTGAAGCATTTGACGGTTTCGATGCGGTGAATGGTGTTGGTAAGATACTTCAATGCTTGCCTCAAGACGTCGCTCTGTTCGTGCGCACGTTGCGCTAACAACTTGGACAGATAGGCTGTTACGAGGTACATGATCGGGACCGAGGCGATGATGACGAGGGTGAGGTTCCACGAGGAATAAAAGGCGACGGCGAGAGCGCCGATAGTCTGAACGACGCACTGAACAGCTAATCCGAAAGGCTGCGAAACTGCAACCTGGAGGTCGTGGATTTGTCTACCACGGGTCAGCCAATGCGTCCATAGCATGCGGCGCTGTGCGTATTCTTACGTTTGCATAGCTGGCAGAAACGCCGCCATGCCCGTGTCTCGCGTATCGTACCAGGCCATGTCCTTCTTGAGCAACACACCGAATATCCTCCCTCTTGCGCTGCGTGCCTGCAATTCGCCGAACGTCACAAATGCGGCGAAATCTAGACTGTTGCCCAACCAACTGACGCCACCTATTGCTGTGACATATATACAATAAGTCGAGACCTGGTTCAGAAATTGCGAGTCTGACTTGTCACCCTTGGCAACAGATCCGAACTCTCGAAATAACAGACCGTACAGAACGGCCAGCGCAGGAAGCGTAAGAGCGGCAAGTGTCGAGGCAAATACGGCGAATGCGAGAACGGGCAAGTGTTTTCGAGTCGTAAAGCTGAACAGAGCCTTCCAGCCCATGTTCTCCACGAATCGCTGCTCCTCTGCATCCAGTACATCCTGCTTATCTGGTTCGTCGGCGCGATTCGAAGCTGCAACTGTCGCCATGACTGCGGTCGATTCCCAAAGGGACGCGTGGAGACGCGAGAAACAATTGCAAAGAAAGGCTGGAAGGAACTAAGGTGCAAGAGGAATTTGAAGTAAAGAGTGAGGTTGAAAGCTTAGACTACCAAATGCGGACTAGCTCGTGAATACCATGGAACGGCTTGCATGTCGCCCTCGCGTGCTTTGTCTTGCTCTTGGTATTGTTCCTACCCTTGAAGGTTCTCCGGCCCCATCATGGAAGCTAGTCTTGACCATCTACATATCAGAAAGCAGTTGATACGGTAAACACGGACATGTTGCAATTGACGACCTAATTTCAGTTGGGCGAGATTCGGTTCATTCGAGACCGCGCCGTCTACATGTGCACGGAACATCACGTTTTTGCTACCATCTGGCAACTTTGGTGATTGCCGTGCCGAGAACTGCTGCCAGACCATTTATTTCTTTCACTATCTTTTCCTCGTCGGAACGCGGCTGGGTATCATGGGAAGACGTTGCCAAGCGTGGAGAACATGTGCGGAATATCACTGAGCCGCCCTTGGACGTGCGGTGAGCCGTGGTCGTCGTCTATAAGTCGTGTAGCTGACTGCTGGACCTTGCGCTCAGTTTCCGTGCGCCTTGTCGTAGATCCAATCGTTGTGGCCCTCGCGATTCCTGGTCTCGTTAGTCTATACTTCCAGGTTATCCGTCTCTACCTGTACTGACCTAGCGATCTCGATCGCGTAAAACTGCATGCGCACCGACATCATGGTGGTGTCCGGGCCGTACTCGACCTTTGGCGAGTCCCGCAACATGGTGCCGAAGTTGTAGTCGTCGACCGTGTTCTTGTATTCTTCCATGAACGTGCGCCACCGCTCCTTTCCCTCCATGCTTTTCAAGGCATCCTGGTCGAGCTTGCTGCCCACGTCGATCTCGGGGAAGTCCTTCTTGAAGTGGGCGTAGATGTCGTCGTCGAACTTGGTGAGGCGGAGGCTGGAGCCCTTGACCTTCTCAAGGATGTTCCAGTAGGTTTCCATGTGCTTCCCCGCTTGCACCGCCCATTGTGCTTCGACCTAGGCTGCTGTCAGTGAGATGCGCTGAAGTCGCAGAGGGTTGTTGTCCTACGTCGGGGTTGTTGTCCTGCGCTCCTTCCGGAATAGCGCCCTGCGTTCCGAGAGACATGGCGATGGGTGATTGAGAGGGTGCAGCTCGATTGAGAGTTCCTGCGGGGCTGGGTTCTTATTGCTGGGTTCGTGGAAATTGCAGTTCGCAGTATATATGATGAATTTTCGAGGTGGCAGAAAAGTACCCCGCCTTGCCCCGCAGTCGCGCTTACTCAACGCCAAATTCCAAAGCAGATTTCGCGAGCGACTTCCAGCCATTTCTCCAATGGCCCGGAAGCTACATGTAGGCTTGCCTCTTTTATGTATTGCTTTGATCGTACTGACTGCCATAGCATGAATGTACTCGCGTGCCAATAACGGCTTTGATCGAATGCGGACTGCTACTCATCGTCGCTGAAGGACCGTACTTGCGCTTCTATGATCGCCGGGAGAACGTATTGATCTCATCAAAACGACTTTTCGAGGCTCAAGCTATACATGGAATTCGCGAACTTTCAAGTTCGGCTGATCATGTTCATCTCATTATCTGGGGAGGACTACTAATCCGCACGCTAATATTTGATACATTTTGCAACGAGGTTGAAGGCTGGTTGCCGCTCAATGTGAGGTGTTCCAAAGTCGCAAGAGCGCCTGACTGGATTCTGGACCTGCATCCGGCGCCCAAATCGCCAGACAATACCCTTCCAGAACGATGCGTTGCGGTGACCGCACACAATGCGCTCCTCGACATAGTACAGGGTCTTGGAGTCCAACATCCACATGCCAAATCTCCCGGCCCTCTATCAGTGAGTGAGCTCACTTCGAGCTCCCGTTCGATCCTCTACTCTGCTCATATGCTATGGGAGTCGAACGACTGTATCCTCGTTGCGGCTGGGACCGCTTTTGGGGAAATCATCTACTGGTCATGGGATCAATTGCGTCCCGAGGAAAGCAGATCTCGTATCCATCATGTATTCCTCGGTCACGAGGGATCGATCTTCGGAGTACAAATATCTAACAAGCTTTGCATTGACGACCGGACTTCAAGGCGGCTTCTTGCTAGCTGCAGTGACGACCGTACAATACGCATCTGGGATGTTAGTCGGGTCACCGCGGAAGAAGGGCGTGAACCACACGTTGATGACGCAGAGTCGCGGCGAACAAGACATACTGGCTTTAGTAATGCTTCTTTCGACGCTGACGTCTCGAACCAGGACTGCGTTGCAATAGGTTGGGGCCATACCTCCCGCGTCTGGAAGGTGGAATTTCTTGATAGTAATGTGACCCCTGACAAGATTATCCTCCTTTCTGCGGGCGAGGATGCGACGTCCCGTACATGGACACTTATCGCGAACGTTGAGAGCTCGATTTCCCCGAGCACGCCATCGTGGCAGCTTGAGCTTTTGGATACAGCACCCTACCACAATGGGAAGAACGTCTGGTCTATGTCCATCCCGAACGCTCCGTCACTTCACGGATCTGTCGCACTCGGGGGAGCTGATAGCAAGATCACAAAGTATTTCCTCAGGACAAAAAGTCGATCCACCGAACAATCACAATATGAAATCGAATACTTTACATCTATTCCAGCATCACCTGAGGAGAGCACTGTAGTTGCCAAGAAACCCGGCCACCGATCTTCCAAACAGACGGAGTTTTTGAGAAGCTATGCGTTTATGGATGAGCATTCTTTCATCTTAACAACCAACTCAGGTGGGGTCTTCCTTGAAACGTTGTCTCCTCAGCACAGTTCAAAAATAGACCTATCGCAATTAGTCGCCAAGCCCGAAGATCTCAGCGGATACTCAGTCTGTGCCGGAGAGCCCTCACTTGGTGTAGCCTTTGTTGCTGGAGCGAAAGGAAGCTTGTACACATACCACAAGGAAACATCAAGATTCACAAAGCTGCATACGGTCAACGGCAAGATCGGGGAGATTTTTACAAGGGTCGTCGCAGACTCGCTGCAGTCGAAGCGGATGGTCTTGTTGGTTACACTAGTTGGACAAAAGGTTGCTCAGCTACTCGAGGTTGATTTCTCGGGATGTAAGAAGCCTCAATACCCCTATAAAGAGTTGTCGGAGAGTGCTCGGCCAACAGTATCAAGTACGGCCATCATTCCAATTCCAGATCACATCACCGGACTCGTCATTACGAGTATGGTGTATATCGACACTTTCGATGGAATTTACGTACTCCTTGGATACCGACGTGGGTCAATTGCCGTATACCGCACTACAGATCATCGACAAGAACACGCCGATCAAAGTTCAGCGGAATTACTCGGAATCATGCAGTCTATTCACAGTAAAGAGACAGTCACCGCCATGTCCTGGGTTCCCAAGGGCACAAGTTCGTCCTCTGGGCATTTGGTCTCTACCGGGAGAGATGGCTGTGTTGCAATCCACCTCATCGACCTGAAGACCATGTCTTATGAATTAGTCCATAACATCATGCTGCCGGTCGGCCCAAACATCGAAGGTCTGTACATTCGCGACGGTGAATTACACGTGTATGGATTCTCACATAAGGAATTTGTTGTATATAACACCGGCACCGAAGAAGTAACGATGAGTGCCGAAACGGGTGGCGCGCACAGGAGCTGGTCATTCCAACCCAATGTCTCTGTGCCTGGCGGGGGCACTCTAGTTTGGACACGAGCATCAAGCATGCATGTTCTCTCGCAATCTGGGCCCGACCACGATGTGATCCGCTCCGGTGGTCATGGTCGCGAGATTAAAGCCGTCGCTGCTTCACCAGCCATCGATACCAACGAGAGCAAGATGCAGCTCATAGCCACCGGTGCGGAAGACACCGACATCAAGATCTTCTCATATACAGACAAGCATCTCACCTGCCTGCGCACCCTGCGCAAACACACGACCGGGATCCAGAGTCTTCAGTGGTCTGCGGACGGCTCATACCTGTTCAGCAGCGGTGGCTGCGAAGAGTTCTACGTCTGGAAGATCAGCCATCTTCCGTCTGAACTGGGCGGCATAGGCGTGGTGTGTGAAGCAAGCTGCCCACCAGAAAGCGAGCACTCCGACCTACGAATCATGGCGTTCGACGTTGCCCAGCACTCAGAGTCTGCTTTCGTGATCAGCATGGTGTTTTCGAACTCCATGGTCAAGGTATGAAGCACAGGTTCCAAATATTGTGGGAGAGGCGCAAGATGCTAACGTTCGAGTAGGTCTACGCTTACAACCCAACGCAGCCTGAACGTTGGCACAAACTTGCTTCCGGCCTATACTTTACCTCCTGTCTGACGCAATGCGTATTCCTCCCGACAGGCAAGCAGAACATGCCCCAAAGCATTCTCACAGCCGGTACAGACGGACATGCCGTTCTTTGGCCGGTTCTAGAACCTTTCACCGAAGAGCCGAAGACCATCACATACCAATCTCCTACCACAATCCACCAATCGTCCTCCAAAACCCTGGTCACACACGCTTTACCGAATTGCAACGGCAAGACGCTCATCGTAAGCGGTGGCGACGACGGCACACTCTCATTCCTCCTCGCCCGCTGCACCGCAGCCAACGGCGTAGAGTATGCCGGCCATCCAGTGACAGTAGTCCGCACGCATGCCTCAGCCGTGACGACGTGTGCAGTGGTCTCGTACAACAATCAGACTCTGCTAATTACGAGTGGAAACGATCAGTGGGTCAGGATGTGGGAGCTCTTTCTCTCGGACAAAGACGATAGGGAGGAAGGGAAAGATTGGATTGAGATCACGCGGATCGGAAAGGTTAAGACGAGTGTCGCGGACGTGTCGAGTATGGCTGTGGTGGGGGGTGACGAAGAGGAAGGGGAGGCTGCGGGAGTGTTGATTTGTGGTGTGGGGATGGAAGTTCTTAGGGTGAGGTGAACAAGGCAAGTATGTTTGAAAAAAAAAAAAAAAAAAAGGGGCGAGCGATCAAATACACGGACGAGTTGGTATAGTGTGGTACGCTTTCGAACGGCCTGAACACTATGGAGAATATGCAGCCGAACCACCGCAATCGATGCCTGCCCGATCGGGAAAATTGAGCTCGGACCCTCCCCGCTGCTTACCTCGGTGCTCCAAGCCTCCCATAGTCTGTAGTGTAACGCAGTCACAACCTCGCGGTCTAGCTCACGTGCGGTCTGGTATTCTTATCCTTCGCAATGCCCTGAGGAACTCGGCAGCGGGTCACCGACGGACCCAAAATGCAGGCTGAACCCCGCTGGAGCTGCACCATCCCCTCCATCCACGACGATACGCCACTAGGTGTTCGCATCTACCACCCCACCACACTTCAGTCGCAGAGCGAGAAGCCATGGAGGAAGCGAGGCATTGTAATGGCGCACCCGTATGCACCGATGGGTGGCTCGTATGACGACCGCGTTGTTGGCATTGTGGCCGACGAGTTCCTCTCTGCGGGATGGATTGTAGGCACGTTCAACTTCAGGTATGTTTCCCCCATCGTGGATAAACTCGGACGCCAACCTCGTATAGAGGCGCACATGCAGCGAAAGGACGCACGAGTTGGTCTGGGAAACCCGAGCTCAGTGACTACCACTCCTTTGCCTCTTTCTTTATGCACTACCTGTCCTACCTGCGACCGAACCCACTGCCAGACGCCGCCTTCACTCCAGATCAATTGCCCGTGTCGCCAACGACAGCCGCGCCACACCATCTGGACGAGCAAGCACCGATCGTAGTCCTGGGCGGCTACTCGTATGGCTCGCTCATCCTCCGAAACCTGCCGCCCCTCCCATCTATTCTCCAGCCCTTCGCCGCCCCACTTACCGGCTCCGCAGCCCACGAGATCCTCCTCTGCGCACAAAAACTTGCCGACCAAGACAACCTCGAGTTCATCAACGCAGCGCGAGACCACGAGCGCCGCCGGAGAAGAGGACACGAGCACAAGTTGTCTATCAAGATGGGCGGCGAGGAGACGAGCCCAGAGATGCGGCGGAGCAGCAGGGAGATCGGACGCAGTGTCGACGGAGGAAGGAGTTTGGACATAGTCAGCAGGCTGCGGAGTCTCAGCCACGGGCATCGGCGAGGAAAAGATCCATCGCCGCGGCCTCCTGCTGGACCGGGGAAGAGGCCCGCGATTCAGGTTCCCGCGGTACGCTATCTTCTCGTGTCGCCGATTACACCCCCGACGTCTACGCTCGCTGCACCTGCCCTCGCACGAGGTTTTTGGAGTAGGCCTGGGAACGAAGATGCTACGCTCAAGATGCACGAGACGCTGGCGGTGTACGGTGATGAGGATATGTTTGCGTCGGCGAAGAAGATAAGGGAGTGGACCGCGAGGATGGAGATTGAAAACCAACGGGGCTTTGGCGGCGTGGAGGTGTCGGGTGCGGGTCATTTCTGGCACGAGCAGGGCGTAGAACGGCAACTGCGGGAAGCGCTGCGGCTTTGGGAGAGGCGTGTGAGGGACTGATACTAAGGGAGTGCGAAGACAAGTTTGAAACCCATACGAAGAGATTGATTATTGATTATCGAAATAGTCCTGTCATGTCACGCATCGTCTACACGTACTCGGCCCACGGCAGCCCCAGCTTCTCTTGTATATACTCCATCGCCTCGATCACCTTCTCATCCTCGTACCGCCGTCCCACCAACTGCACACTAACAGGCGCGTTGGCGTACTTCTCGGGCGAGTCTGTATCAAGTCAGCTCAATGTCCCACCACGTTCCCCCTTCGACCGGACGGAAAACTCACACAGCCCATGGTTATACCTATCATCCTCATTCCTCGGGACGTAACTCGCATCCGCGGCATCACTCTCCAGCACCTTGGACACGGGCGCCACCAGCGCCGGATAATCTAGCAGATTCCACTGCGCAGTATACCCCCAGTACCGCGCCGTATCCAGGGCCGGTGCCGCCCCCGGGCCCACGGGACACAGCAACACATCTATCCCGCTGTCCTCCCAGTGCTTCGCATACGCCGTCCTATACGCGTCGCGCTTCGCCGTCCACGCCCACACCTCTGCGACGGACAACGCCTTGACGTTTTTATTCTCCTCGAGGATGAACTTGGATAAGGGGCGCCACGGCTCGCCCGAGGCCGCGATGGCGGCTTTCTCCTCGGCCCCGCCGTCGGCGAAGTACAAGCTGGATATGATAGTCCAGGCGGCATCGTGGTCCAGAGGCGCAAAGGGTACGACATCCACACCCTGCACGCTCTCCAATTTCTCCGCCATGGAAGCCAGCGCGCGGCGCACAGGCGGATGCGGCCTCACGACGCCGTCATCCGCAAGCACACCGACTCTCACCTTCTTCGCCCCGCCCTCCAAGGCCGCGAACTGGCTCTCCGTCTTCCACGGCAGCGGCACAAGCCCCGGCTCCCTTGTCCACGGCCGCGCATCCACCAGCGTCCGCGCAAACACCTTCACGCCGCCTAGACTCGTGCTCAGCGGCCCCACGACGGCGGGGATGTGCTCCGCGCTCAGCATCGTCGCGCTCATCCCCGCCATCGGCAGCCGCCCGCTCGTCGGCCGCAACCCGTACACGCCGCAGTTCGCGGCTGGACTGCGTATGCTGCCGCCGATGTCGGTCCCGATGCCCAGACAGCTGCCGCGCAGACCGACGAGTGCGCCTTCCCCGCCGGACGACCCGCCCGCCGTGAGGGCCCGGTTGAAGGGGTTGAGCGTGGCGCCGAAGTAGTTTGACGACGTCTCGAGGTGCATGAGGGTCTGGGGCTGTGTGGTGCGGGCGTAGAGGACGGCGCCGGCCGCGAGGAGGATGTCGAGGATGTGGGCGTTGGAGGCGGGCGTGCGGGCGTGCCACGCGATGAAGGCCGCGTTGCACGTGTGGGAGGCCATGTGTATCATTTCCTTTGTGGAGATGGGGAGGCCGTGGAGGGGGCCCAGGGGCTTGCCGTGCTCGGCGAGGTAGGCGTCTAGGTAGCGGGCGCGCGAGAGGGCAGCCTGCGGTAGCAGTTCGGTGAGGCAGTTTGTGAGTTTCTGCGCGAGGGCGGCGCGCCGGAGGAAGGCGTGCGTCACGTCTTCGCTGGATAGTGAGCCCGAGGAGAGCTGGGAGAGGAGGTCTACGGGGTCGGATTCGGTGATGGATACTTCGCGGGGAGTGAGGATGGTCTTTGGGATAGGCGTGGAATCAAGGGGTAGGTCGGGGATGTCTGGTATGGGGGATCGGACGGCGGCGATGGTAGCGTCTCGGTGTTGCTGTGTGCGCTTCGCTATGGATTGCCATGATTCGAGGGGTTTGGATGAGGAGGGGGCGGGGAGCATCGAGGGCGAGACGAGGCTCGAGTGGATGCGGGTGTACAGCGAGCTGAAGAGGCCGGACATGTTGTAGGAGTGAAAGATCACATCAAGTTGCGCGTGGGTGTGTTCCTAAGATCAATGGACACGAGCGAGAAGGATTGTAGATAGCAAGGGACCTGTGAGATAATAGAGTCTGGAGATATGAGCTCCATCAACAGCTGCGACAAGCTATCGCATGGAGATAAGGAATGGCTGCCTCGGACGGGAAACTGCACTGCACGTCGCTCGATTGAGAGGTCCAGTCCCGATGATAGAGGAGCGCATTATCGTGATGCGAAGACAGGCAACGAGATAGTCCAGGAGCTCTCGCGTCCCTGCATGCGCTTAGCAGTGACACTGTGAGGCGCTTCCTCATCGGCTGCCTTCGTTTTGCCTTCGCTCTGATATACTCGAACTGCTTGCCATGCGCAAGAGCCATGGCGCGTTGAAGCCACAGCATGTGGGGATGGCGGGGTAGAGATGGCTCCTACAGGTGGTTAGCGTTGATATGGTGGCTGCTCAGCTTCGCTCATTTGAACATTCACGACTTTTCTTGCGTCCACGAAGAGTTTGCGAAGACTCAAACAATGGCATGGATGTCAGCTTTTCGTGGACACCAAGTATGACAGCCATATCATCCTTATTCAATTGAGGTGCTGGTCCAGAATGGTATAGTTACCGTGCTGTCCAATGTAAGCCAGCATAGGCCGCGGAAGTGCTACGGCATGTCCGAATGCGGAAGTTCCGGGTCGACAGTCCCCCGCAACAACTTTGCGGCAGTCCCGTGTGTAGCGAAGTCATCTTGGAGGCGTCGCGGTCCCGCCTAAACCTGATCATATGATGCAGTGTGTTCTTGCATCGGCAAGACAGGGTCTTCCCCTGGACACCCCTCTCTTTTGCTCATACTTCACTCGCAAACTCTCAGTCTTGCAATTGAATTGTCCCACCCTCATACCGATATAGAAACGTAATAGGCAGTGCCGCAAACATGTCTTCAAAAAGCCTTCCCGAGTTCAGCCTAAGCGGCAAAGTCGTTCTGGTGTCTGGAGCTGCGCGTGGTCTTGGCCTCACGCAAGCAGAAGCATTGCTTGAAGCCGGCGCTACTGGTCAGCACGGTGTGCAATATCTCTGGCCATGCACTAACGAGAGGTACAGTGTATGCTCTTGACCGGCTCCCTGAGCCGTCGCCAGATTTCCACACAATCGCAGCACGCGCAGAGAAGGACTTCGGCACACAGCTGCAGTATCGCCAGATTGACGTACGTGAGGTGGAGCAGCTCAACAAGATTGTCGAAGACATTGCCAGCAAGCACGGGAGGTTGGACGGGCTCATAGCGGCGGCTGGAATCCAGCAGGAGACATCGGCGCTCGAGTACACCGCTGCGGATGCTAACCGCATGTTCGAGGTGAACATCACTGGCGTGTTCATGACCAGCCAGGCAGTCGCGAAGCAGATGATCAAGTACGGCAACGGTGGAAGCATTATTCTCATCGCCAGCATGTCTGGCAGTGTAGCCAACAAGGTACTCTTCCTGCTCAGGTCAGAAGGTTATGACTGACGTGTGCTAGGGTCTCATATGTCCGGCGTACAACGCGTCCAAAGCTGGTGTTATTCAGCTTGCTCGGAACCTTGCCATGGAGTGGGGCCAGTACAACATCCGCGTGAACACCATCTCGCCGGGATACATTGTAACGGCCATGGTCGAGGAGTTGTTTGTCAAGTACCCTGAGCGAAAGGAGGCCTGGCCAAAGGACAACATGCTGGGTCGACTTTCCAAGCCCGAGGAATACCGAGGCGCTGCGGTGTTCTTGCTGAGCGATGCTAGTAGTTTCATGGTAGGTCCCTACGAAAACACGTTTAACCGTTGCTGACTGGCGCCAGACCGGGTCTGATCTGAAGATGGACGGTGGTCATTCTGCGTGGTAATATTGGTTGGCTGTATGGTCGCGAGCACAGAAGCATAGCAAGAATTACTCTCCGTGATACAGGGCGAGGCGTTGGGATCACGTTGCATGTTAAAGTAACGTCAAATAGATCGAGTGTATGTTGAGAATGATGGAGCGTGAGATGATTTAGGGCATCAAGATGGTGAACTGGCTGACTAAGAAGCGGCCGAGGCTGCAAGCTTCAGGCGAGACACGACTGACAGGACATTCACAAGCAACAGCAACCTGTTCGCGCCTGCCTGTTCCCCCCGCTGGCCAGGACGATGCCTATAAAGTAGGTCAACCATTAAGAGCTCCACGCTCTGTTTGATCACGTCACCCGCCAGCGTTCCGCCCCCTGTGTCGCCGGGCGCAAACGGCTCCAGGTTACACCGTCCACGACTGTACACCGCCTATATTATAGAACACCTGCCCATCACAGTGCGATAGCGCCGCCCGGACCCTTTCTATCGTGTGTTGGGCCATCATAGGCGACCTAGGGTCCGGCCTTGTCATGCCGACGCCTTCGTCTGTCTCTCGATATCGACCCGCAGTCCTCGTGCTCACCGGCGCGGCGGCCGCGTATGCTACATGGCTTCTATACACCAGCTTCAGCGGCCCCTCGCCCGAGGGGCTCCATCGAAGCAATGCAGTCCGCAGGCCGAATGCGCGCACTCGCAATCGCAATCGCGCGCAGCCTCAGCACCCTTCTCGTGTCCTCGAACAGCTGCTGGCTGAGACCACCTCACTGGGCGAATTCGACTTCTTTGGGCACACCGTAACGCTCGACACGGGTAATGTGATGGATCATGATTCTCTGCTGGCGCTTGGGCGCGAGCTTCAGCCAGATGCCAGCGATGAGTTGATTGAGGGCCGCATAAACCAGGTCTACGACTATTACGTAGATCTTTTCGTCGAGGCGCTGGCTCAGGGGCGTCCTCTTTCGGAGCTTACTATAGCAGAGCTTGAGGCCATCGGGAGCATAACGAACGAGCAGTCGACTTGTAAGTCAGAATACTTAGGCACCCAGCGTCACCCATGAGAAGCAAGACAAGTGCCGGAAGAAATGGAAGGCTCTATGCTAACCGCTCCATAGGGCAGGGAATAAACTACGCATTTCAAAGACTTCGCAATAGACCCTCGTTCATGACCGCGCAAGAACAATCCATCGACGATTTCGAAACTATACCGCCCACCGAGGCTGGCGACTGGGAGGAGGACATTGTAGGCGATACGGAAGGTCAGACACTCCAACGGACTTTGTACCATATAGCAGAAGATCGTGCCCGCCATGAGGGCGTTGTTCATCGTGGCATAACCTGCAATGGCTGCGATAGCAAGCCCATCCGTGGCATCAGGTGGCATTGCGCGAACTGTGCCGACTTCGATTTGTGTTCTGATTGCGAAGCGACCAACTCCCATGTCAAAACGCACATCTTCTACAAGATCAGGGTACCCGCACCGAATCTTAGCATCACCAAGCAAGAGCCGCTCTATCCAGGACGCCCGCATATGATGAGCCCTTCGATTGACGCAAAAATGAAGAGACGCCTCGTCAACGATACACGGATGGAGGCGGAGGAGATCGAAGCGCTGTGGGACCAATTTACTTGCCTTGCTACGATTCCATGGACGATGGACCCCAACGGGCTCGGTTGGGCACTCGACCGACGCGCTTTCAATCACGCCTTCATTCCACGGTATTCGACCTTCAAGTCGGCACCGAACCTCATCTACGACCGTGTGTTCTCGTACTTTGATATCGACCACAACACCTTAATCGGCTTTGAAGAATTCGTCAAAGGAATTGACGGCCTGCATGCGACCGACACGCACGTCAAGCTAAGAATAGTGTTCAATGGTTACGACATCGACGGCGACGGGTACATTTCAAGGAAAGACGTGTTACGCTTGTTTAGAGCGCATTATGCGATTGAAAGAGAAGCGACAAGGAACTATCTGGCAGAATCTGCTGAAGAGATGTCTGTACGTGGCGCTCTCGACGTGATACAATCCGCGCAACCCTTAGCATCCGCGTTCACACAGGGCGCTATCGAGCCAGGGGAACCCAATTGGCTGCTGCGAGGGAAGCCATCTGACGAGGAGGTTGACACGGCACCCATCATCGAGAATAGACCGGATACATTAGATCGCGACGTTGTCATCACAAGCACGAACCGTCATACAAGCGACGATGACGGGTCGGAGGATTCGCACATGGCCACGGAAGACGTCTTGAAGGACAGATGGGCACGAAGACAGTTCTACACCGACGAAGAAGAAGGCTTCACTCGACCGGAAGGAGCTCCAGAGAGTCCAAGCTCAACTGCCTTTGATGAACAGCCGAACGGGTTCCACGATGAGAACGCGGTTGAAGACGAAGATTACAAACCTCCGACTCCGGAGTTAGAACGCCCAAGGTGGTCTCGATCTTCTTCCAGGGTTCGCTTCCAGGATGATGTCGACGTGGAAACACGATCCAATGCCTCAACCTCTTCACGACCGGTTGGCGAACGTTGGGGTGGCTACGAGGTACCCGAGCCTGAGAAGGACCTCGGCAAAGAAGTGCTCTATCAAATCACCCAGCAAGCTTTCAACGAGCTCCTTGATCCTTTGTTCAAAGAAGGAGAAGACGCTGCGATGGATGCGTACGCCTGTCGAGACGAGCGACGGCGCCATGTCACCGACGTGGACGCCATGCTGGAGAAATTCAACAGCGACAGGGACATGCTCGAGAAAATGGACAACGTGGGCGCATTCACTTACTCCAATTGCGTTCTCAAAGCCCTCTGTGAACAAGACTTCAGCAAGCTTTCAGGAAACGCCCCTCTTGAACAGGCTGAAGTTGCAGCGACGGTCAGTGAGGTGTTCAGCATCGCAGAGAAAAGCATAACCACTTTCACCGCACACTGGATCAAGGATTGCTCGCCTCACCAGGAGTCTGAGCTGTGGCTCATGATGTTGTACAGGGCCCAGTTGGAGTACGAGGTCACCACAACCCTGGAGGAACTAGCCAGAAGACAAGGCTGGGTGTCAGTTCAGAATTCTCCATCCCCTACCGTCAAACACCGCCAAAATACATCTACGATCGAAGACCGCGATCAAACTTTTCCCCAGTTCCGCCCTAACTCGCTAAACGACATGGCACCGTCGGTCACGGAGACGGCAGTGGACGACACGCCCTCACCTCCCGAGCGTCCGTTCGGTAAGCCCCCTCTCCATGTCCACCCAACAACCACACTAACCCACCCACCCCCGTAGGCCCCCTCTTCGTCGTCCCCAAACGCACCGACACCTCGTCCACCGCAAACGACGCCAAGCCCGCCACGGAGGTCGGCACCGCCCCCTACGCCCTCCCCGAACACGCCATCACCCTCTCCCGCCCCCTCGTCATAAAGGAAATAGGCCCCCACCTCTGCATGCACAACCTCGCCTTCTCCTTCTCCGGCCCCACCCCCACCCCGACACTCACAGACGAAACACGCATCCTCGGCCAGCACCCCGCCTACGACCCCGACATGCCCCAGGTAGACGGCACCTTCCACCGCGCCATACTCGCGGCCGCCGCCGAGCCCGGGCGCACGAACTGGCATCTAAGGCGCGTGGCGCTGGCGAGGTTGGAGAGCGTGGATCGCCGCGATGGCGAGAGGAAAGGGAGCGGGAAGGTGGGGTTTGTTGAGTTTGAGCGCGCGGCGAGGGAGGGGCGGATGCGGTTTCTGGAGAGCTGGATGGATTGGGTGAGCTTCTAGGAGGGGCTTGGGATGCGGTGAAGCGAGCGGCCCCATGCGATGTGCGATGCGTGTATGGGTGCTGTGGGGGGTGATGGTGATGGTGATGGTGACGGTGACGGTGTGGAGCGCATGGGGGTTATGATACCACAATTGCATTTTGTCGTATGAATCAGGAGTAAAGTCACCGCGCGTGGGATGGGTAGTTTTGTCTAGAAACGGACCTGTTTCAAGGAGGGAGCCAACTTACGAAGTGGTCTCGCGTCAGAGATGAAGAGGTCAGACGAATTCGAACACAATTATGGCATTTTATTTATTCCAGGGGGCTATATGAACCCTCCACGTGTCAATCGACTACCAAACAAAAGTCTGGATGACCGGGCATAGCTACGCCAGTCTCGAGTAACACACATGCAAAGAGCAAATCTCATAGTTCCCGGTACGCCGTAATGCCCGGGGTATCTCATGCAACGCCGTGATAGTGAAGAAGGAACAGTGTTCGTTGCAGCCTTTGAAGATCGCCAAACCAAGACCAAAATGGCTGGGAAGTCGATCTCATCGGCCGCGGTCGTGTTCCAGGGGCAGTTCATCGTCAAAGGTGCAGTACAACGTGTCCCTACAAGAGGGAATGTAAGACCCCACACTTTGACTTGGTATATGGATAAAGCACGCTATGAAAAATATTATTATCTGCGTTTCAAGGGTGCGATATCTCTTACATGTGATCAAAAGCCAAGGTGATGAGATTCACCGAACGCACCAGTGGCAGCCGAGCTGGATCCATACTGGGACGGGATCAAGTTGCTCGCTATGGCACCAAAACCCCACGGGGTGCTGTCTCCACGGTAAGGCTGGTAAGGGCGGTTGGTCGTACGCCAAATCTGAGGCGAATGTGCCGACACACTACTGTAGAAACTGTTGTTTCCATCGGGTCCGAGATCGCGGAGGTGCAGGGGCGTAGGCTTCCAGGCTCGGGTGAAGTAGCTTTTTCCACTTCCAGCGCGAGATTCCTCTGCATACTCGGAAAGGTGCTCATACACGCGGGCAAACAAATGAGTGTTCGCATGGGTTGAGAGATCCTGCTTCCTAGCGGAGCCATTGCCGATCACCCCAAAGCTACGAACCTTGTCGCTCGCGGATGCCGCTGCCACCAGGGTTTTGGCATAGTCTTGTTGCCGAATGACACTTTGGCCATCGCGATACCAATTCGTGAGCTTCTGCTCGTTGCTGATTTGGGCAGAGAGTGACGCAAGGGGATCGTGCGCAGTTGGCATAGAGTCGGCGAAGAATGGACCATTCCAATTCTGCCTAGTGGGTGGCTGTTTGTTGAAACCGTTTGCGATTGTGGGAACGTGCTCTTGCCGTACGCCGTCAGGGTCGCTGAAGCGCAGTGCGGGGTCAGCGGCAGGTACAGGAATATTGAAAGCTGTGACAGAAGAGTCCGATTCCTCAGAAGGTTGTTCCTTGGGCGGCATGCGATACGGTGGGGCGGCAGCGTTCAAAGTTGACATCCCGCGGTAAGGATTCGCCACCGTTGGACCCGCAGGAATTGAGTTTCTAAGGTTCACATTGTCAAGTGGAAAGTCAGGAATAGCGACGCGCTGCTCCGGCGTAAGACTAGGTCGGGAAACCGCTTGACCCAACTCTGCCAGCCTGTTTCGAGTATGCAGTGGATTCTGCCTGTCTTCGGCCGAGACTACAGTATCCTGCCGATATGTAGTCGCGCGGGCCGTCGGAGGGCTGAGCCCTGATTCACCGAACTCGACGTCGCGGAGGGGAGTCTGCACTTCGCGCTGAGTGAGTGATTGCCCGCAGAGTGCCTCAAGTCGCGCTCGCTCTCGCTGTACATAGATTTGCTGATACTCGTTGTTCGCGGCACATGTCTTCCTAGGAAACTCGAAATTATAATCCATCATACCACCGGTAGCACCGCCTCCTCGAAAATTGAATGCGACCATGGGGGCTGGCTGCAAAATGTTGGCGGGAGTGACGAACGGATCTTCTAGCTTCTCTCCGGTCACGGTGCGCGACACAGAGGCCGCCGAGAAGCGTCCAAAATGTGTTGTGCTGTTGTGTTCCGTGCTCGCCTCTGTGGGTGTAGGTTCAGTTCCGGCTATCTCTGGATCTGTTCGAGGACGACCGTGTTCTTTGATCGTGGATTCGCGATGCTCAGCCGCGAACTTGAAATACTCCACCGAGTTGTACGAGAACTCGGATGTTGCCAGACGATCGGAAGCGAGCGAACCCTCTATCCTCTTACGCGTGTGAGACCAAAGGCCAATATGGATCCATTGATAGGAATCAGACATCCACTGGTGAGCGGAGACGTCGCGGTTCGGATGACCTATGAAGACGATCTGACCGTCGAAGTCGCCAGTCTGCTCTTGAAGACGAATGATGTCGGGCAGCGGTCCGAAGAGGCGCAGGTGGTTTTCGACGGCAGGTGGGCGAGTATCGGTGGGGCTGATGTTTTCGCTGCCCTCGCTTGGGGATGCCTGGAAAGGTAAGCAGTTGTGATAGGAGCGTTGGCTTGCAGTACGGGTCAAAAGTGTGGGCACTGTATTGCTTCTTCTACGCAACGCAGTGCACCCTACTTCTTACCGGGTACTTTGGGCACGTTACCTACCGGCTGTGGCTCACTCAGGATATCCATTTGTACAGGGTCCTCGCGCTGGGCCTGGAGATTTGTCTGGATCTTGGGCAAGGCGAACGGAGTGCTCCGGGTCTTGCTACGTTGAGGTAAAGGCGGAGCGGCGGGCTCGGCGGGTTCAACAGGCGAGGAAGACTCGTCGGTGTGGAAGTCTGCGAGGCCTTCACCTTGAAGCAGATGGATAGGCACACCAGGGCGCCAAGTCTTGTTCCTCAGCCTGTTGCGAGACGAATGGGTCTTGAACGCCACGAAACCTGAAAGCGGCACGGGCCCGGAAGTTTGTTTCTCGACGCCCCCCATCTCGCTCTTGTTGCTCCGGCGCGCCATCTGTGCAAAGGTAGTGTTGACTGCCGTCGAAAGTCCACTCTGGGCGCTACCTCTACGAGAGTCTTGGTCGCTCAATGGGAATGGTGGCAGTTGAAGCGACGAAGAACGAAAAGTGGGCGTGCTATCCCCATGCGAGTCGCTGTCTAGCTGCTCCCGTGGGATGATGCGAATGTGCGAGTGCGGGTGCGGGTGCGAGGCGCTCGTCATGTGCGTTGTTGGCGTTCCTAGCGGCAATCGTCCTGCAGCCTGCGAGGTAGCAGGGGCACGACGACCTGGGATGGATCAACGAGGAGCTTGGACGATGTGCACGCCCGTGTGGAGGCCAAAAGGAACAAAGCTGGCCTCAGATGCCCGCGGTGAGGTCTCGCATGGAATTGGCCGTGGGGAGATGCTGGCCGGGGTGCGAGGTCTCAGTGCAGCCGTCCGGGGCTCATCAAAACAGAAGGTCGGTGGGGCAAGGCAGCGAAAGAAGGAGACGGGGAGACTCACCTCGCCGGCCGCGAGTCCTGGGCTTGGTCGCCACCTTGAAGGCAGCTTGGGCGGATGTAGGGACGGGAAATGTGCACGAAAGCTGAATCGGAAGAAGGGCACGTTGCTGCTAAGGCCACTAGACGACAGGCGGCGCGGGTGGATGCGCGGGGTTGGGTGCTGCAAAGGCGGCGGGTGCGGGCGCGGGAGATTAGAAGCTCTGACGTAGCAGCTGGTGTGGGGAAGGCGTGCGTAGCTGCGTTGAGGCGTTGATGAATGGCCGTCGTTGCGGCTCAGGCACAGCGTTGGCCAAAGCCGCAGCGGGTCCTTGCAGCGAGTACGCGATGAAGCACACACCGGAAAACGATGAACCGTGTATGTATGTTTGTATGCCTGCTGCCGTGGCCAGGCGTGGACTGGCTGGTAGAAGGGCCATGCTCATGTCTCGCAGTGAACTCACGCCCCTGTCGTTTACGCTATCCTATCCTATCCGTACCTGCCTACCAAGCTTCATTCTATGGAGCCTACTGCAAGGCCAGGACGGAGAATCCGTCTCCGAGCTTCCCCATAGCTCTTCTCGCCGTGACAGGTTGTTGTGTACCAGGTGTGCGAGCTCGATGAATCCGCTCCACGTATGCCCATGCCGCGCCTTCTTTCACCGCCCTGTCTACTTGCATGCTTCTCCTCGGCTTTCCCAAGTACCGGGGAGTCGGTACACTACGCCCCGACTCCAGCGCGGCATCGCCTGAGTTCTAATCTCTGGAAGAAGTTAGGGAATGACTTATTGCCCATGAAGCATTTCGTACAGATTCTGCGTACTGGTTCCCTTGCCAGTGAAGTGGCCCTGGATCGAAAATCTAGCCCCGTGAGGACCATGGGCTCCCGCAGGAGGAAACGTTGAGTTGTCATATCTTCATCTACCCGAGCCACGTAGCGGAGATATCAATTACATTTTGCTACCATTGGTCGCATGGTGAGATTTGGCATACTCCAAAGATTACAAGTCTTTTCTGGACTGCAATTAACACGCGCGTTGGCCGTGGCGGTCGTGAAATGGAGGAAGAGACGAGACGAGACGTCGCTGACTTCCAGTCGCGCTTACCCATCACGGAAACGCCCGTGCACGTCCTCCAATACAAACATCTCATTAGCTGCCACGCCCACGTACCCAATGGTCGCTTTTCTACAAAGTGATCCGTCCTGAAATTCCGCTCCATCCGTCTCGGTGGAAGACCGCCATGCAAAAGACTCGGTATCCATGTTACCCTGGAAACGAATGTTACACATACCCACAACTCCACATGTAAACATTGCTCAAGTCAAGCCATCAGTCATCTTACACGAACAGGTAGAGCCGCTCCAACTCAAAGTGACTCATTCGCCCCCAGACTGACCGGGTCCGCGACTGGTCGAAGACGACTCTTGTCCAACTTCAAATGCTTCTGGCATTTCGGATCATGGTTGCACGGTCCATCAATCGCTCTGAAGCACGCGTTCCGATTGCTGTTGACCGAGCCAGGTTCTAGCACAACGTGCTGAGTATTGAAACACGTCCAATTGCCACAGAGATGACTTGCATGCCAAGAATTTTCCACAATGCCATCAATGTGCTCTTGGGATAAACTCCCTTCAAGGAGCTTCTTGACCACAAGAACGTTGAGGCACAGGCTCTCTTTATGACCGTCATGGCGGAACGTGACAGTCATGCTGAGACCTTGATTTGGAGGTTTCGGTAACCTACCACCGGTATAGAGCCAGCATCCATCCGGAGACCGTTCGCCTTGGATGCCAGAGTAGTATTTTTGGAGGACCTTATCCAGGCGGGCGCGACGCAGGTGATAGTAATTGTCAAAGAAGAGTCGCTTTCTGGAGGACAGGTCCAGCGACTTGTTCGGCTTGATGCTCTCGGACAGCTTTACCGGCGCTGGGGATGCTACCAGATGAGTATTTGTTGAGGATATGGACTCTGAGTGTTCATCTGCCACAGAAGCGATCGTTGGCATGTGGAGAAGATCATTTCGGCCCTGCGTAGTAGGGACAGAGAACAAGTCTTCTTCTGCAGCTACTGCTACTGTTGTTGATGTTGGTTGTTTCCACCAGGTCTTAGTTTGAGCTTCCTTCGAGACACCACCACAAGAAGGGTTCCAGGATCCTCCTTTAGTCAAAGTGTCACAACCCAGCAAGGCATCCTCGAAAAAGTCGTCGTCGTCGCTGATTTCAAGATCATACTCCTCAAGCTTGACAAGACCACCGGGATCCTCCGAATGCTCACTCTCATTTCGTAGCAGCACTTCACCCTGGAGCGATGGAGCAGTCGATATAGGCTTCGTGAATGCGGCTGTGTGTGCTGGTGAAGGCGGTGGCGGTGGCCTGGGAAACGTTAGCCGAATAATTGAGGATCTACGAAGTGCGGACCATACAGCAAAGTCGGGCATCCACCCAGGTCTGATGGTGAAAGCACGAAGCTTCTGCTGTCGTTGGAGGAGGCTAAGCGCTTATTTCCAGGAGATGATTGTCTTCGCACAAACGATGTTCTTCCTCGGATCGACTCTACAGTGTTTTCCCCAAAAGACTTGAGGGCATCCTGTGAGGTCGCCTTGCTTCCTTCGTCTTCGTCGTCCGAGAGCTCGATAAAACTTCCGTGATGTTTTCTTGATATCACGTTTCCAGTTTCCCAACTTAGGAACCTGACAGGGTCATCCGGGGTACCTTTGCCCAGTATCTCGTCATCTAGACCGCTTAGAAGGTCGCTGTTGTGCGGTGTGATTAAACCGTGATCGTCATTGCCGTATACGGGGTTCTCGCCGGAGGTTTTCCCGTCCTTATTACGGGCAAGTTCGTCCTTTCGTTGCTTCGTGGGCCTCTCGTTGTTGGTCGATGATAAGAGGTAGTCAAAAAACCGCTTCCTAGGAGGTGCCTGTCTCGCTTGCTCGTCTTCCATTGAGGTACAACTGGCTGCTCGACTGACCCGTTAGAGTACTGCGGTACTTATAGAAAACCAATAGGCAGCTCAAACTCTAACGTCAAGTTCAACAGCAGAACGTGCAATCATCCAGCTTACCTGAAGAGCCCAGCCTGATAGACCATGCTTGGTATAGTCGTCTGTAATCCGAGATTATGGCGACATGGAGAGAGGATGAAGTCTCGGATTGCAGGCGCAGTCCCAAGAGCCGTGTATTAAGTCTTGTTGGGCTTGTCGGTTGGTTAAGCTTAGATCACAGAGCGCGAAGAAGGTTTTATTTCGACCCTGGGATCTACGGCTCATGGCAAGGCGTGGGTAAGAGGGCAACAGTTGGAGTAGCTGAACTCATGGTGAGAGCGGCAGCCATGCCTCACTGAAAGATACCGTTGTCGACGCATAGGTCACGAGCTGAGACGAGGACCTCGGGAGAGCTATTGTGACCAGGTAAGAGAAACTGAATAGTTGATCAAGCGGATAAGCTCAAGATCTCTTCCTCTATGGATTGGCACGAAGAGGTTGATGCTGTTGAAACTGAAGGTCAGGTTGCAAGAAGAGACCAGTATGTGAGGACTCTTTGACCGACATGTGTACAACGTGCAAAATTAAATGCGGTCAGGTTGTGGACAGACCAATTAGATTCGATCCAAGTGAGATACTGATTATGACGAGACTGTATCAAGTGAGACGAAGGAAAGTAAGATTTGACATTGTAGGTCCATTCATTTAACGAGAGTTACGCTGTCACACGGTGCGTTGCTTGACACCCCAATTGAGAATCGACAGTCGAGATTGACCTTGTTGTTCCGATGAAACTGATTTTAAAGATGTTCCTGGCTGGTAAGAGTGTAGCTGGAGGTTCTGCGCCAGCCGTCGGACCCGCAACTTCTGAGTAAACTGGACACTCTGTACTGCTCTGCGTTACGCACTCACAAGATGAAAGCGCGAGCTATGTTCCCTGTTTTCGCCCGAGCAACTGACCCTGCCAGTCATGATCAAGACCGTTCCAGGACACCCGCAAGCACCGAGCAAGTGTTCTTCTTTGCGGGGGTCGCCCACAATGTAACTTATGACCGCCGGCGCGTAACCGACATTGACCAAAGGATATTTCTGCTGGCAGTCGATCAAAAAGAACAAGTTCACGAATCCTGTGGGACTCCACGTGGTGTTCTGGGTGAGCCCCTTTTTAACCGAAAAGGCTTGGCAACCAGATCGCCTGGCCAGATCTCCATGGGCCGCCGTCGTGAACAGGTACGAACACACACTAACGTGCCACAGGCCATCTTTGCCACCGATGTCGCAGGGACGAACATGATCATTGCTCCTTAATTGTCGCACGAAACATGTCTTCCGCGGCCTTTGACCATGGTGAGCTTGGCTGGGAAGACGCTCCGCTCAGGCGCCCCCCATGTGTACAATTCCGAGTCAAGAGCAGGAGTGTCCGGGATGCAACCGAAGAAAAATGGAGGCCACGGAAGGCCACGAAAGCCTTCGCCGGAAGCTAGGCAGCGCAACCGCCGCTCCACACGTAATGGGACGGCTCTGCGGTGTTCCGTCAACGAGGGTGCCTATTGTGCGATGAGAGCGAAAACAGCGAAGCGCCGCTGACAGGGCTTGGTGCTATGGGAGCCGCGATACCAATTGAAGCACGCGATGACAGACAAGGTGTGCCTCGATGGGCAGTGACGAGGCTGGATGGAGGATGCACCGCCGTGAGGATTCGGCAGTGACTCGCGACCTTCATCAACGGAGTTCCAGCTTCCAAGACTGTCTTTATACACGGCGCCCATCGGACAACACAAGAGCGACGTGTGTTGAAACGCGCCAGCGTCTTGGTGGTGAGCCGGCGGCTGCGAGCCAGTGAATTCTCTGGAGTGCGTTCATCTCCAGGTTGTTTCGTGGGGCCCGTTTCAGCGGGCCGAAGAGAAGTCCACATACCTGGGGCCTGCAGATCTGGGCGCAGGAACCCACCACCTATCCCTGTCCGATCCTTGCTCCTCCAGTTCTCCTCATTTCGCCCGCGCCGCATGCGCACCTAACTCTGACACAGGCCGTCATCGCGCGGGGATATTTTGGTCGTCTCCCAGCGTGCAGGCAGGTCACCCGACCATGGTTTTTAGGTCGGCATATACTGCCCCCTGTTCACCGACTACGCTAATCCTAATTAGGAAACTTACTAGGATACAGTATCAGGTCACCTCTAGCTTACGTAATTAAGCGAACTTGTTCAGAACTTGTTCAGAATTAAATAATATATTAAAAAGACTATAAATCCTATACCCTAACTCTAACCTTATCCTAACTCTAACCTAACCTAACCCTAACCCTATAGAATCCTTTTATTCTATTAGAATTTAAATTTATTAGTATTTTATATATAAGTTCTGAACTTGTTCAGAACTTGTTTATGAAAAAGGTTAAAAAAGGTTTAGCGTGGTCAGCTGAGGTAAAAAGCAGGGTCAGGTGAGCTGCGTCCTGTCTCCCAGCGCGTCTATGCGCCAAGTGCAGGCTGTGTAGGCCGGCGGATTCATGCTGAGCCGCCAGCCATTTCATCCTGCCCTGTCAATGCGCCTAAGCACACCTTCAGTTACATTTACTGTGAGGGTACTTTAGCCCGTCCCCGGCCACCTTCATAGTGATCATTCCTCGTATAACTGGCGGAAGCTGTCCCTAGAACCCGTCTTCATCACGCCCACGCGCTCGGAACCTTCCATTTCCTCTCCACACCCCAGCTTTGTCTCTTCGGCTGCATTCTGTCCATTGTTCGCGCCACTTCCAGGCTCACACGGTCCTTTGCTCCTTCTTTAGCTCGAGACATTGTGCAACACTCCCGTGTACATATATATACTGCCCTCTCCCCACATAGCATTCTTACGCCAAACACAACTCGATCGTTATCCGCTACCGCCCCGACTTCTGACAATGTCTCTCCGCACTCTCCTCATCGCCGGTCTTGCAACGTCCGCCTCGGCGGCCAAGCTCCTCGTTGGTGGCTACGGTCCTACCTCTGCAACCATCGCCGACGGCTACATCGACACACTGGACTACACCAACGGAGTTCTCAAGAAGACGGCTGAGAACACCGAGGCCGGCGCCCAACCTGCATGGATCGATCTCGGCTTGAAGGGAAAGGCTCTCGTCGTTGATGAGTCCTGGGGCACCCCGGAGTCGTCTTCCCTGCACACCTTCGCTCTCAACGCCGACGGAAGTGTCCAGCACACCGCAGTCGCCTCAATCCCCCGCGGTGGCCCTGTCTCCACCCAGCTCTACAACGGCGGCAAGAACCTCGCCATCGCTCACTATGGCGGCCACGGCCTCACCACCTTCAGCAACGTAAACGGTGCCTTCACGCTCCTCCAAAACATCGGCTACGAGAACAGGACCACTGGCCCCAAGCCCCAGCAGAAAGACGGCTCTCATGTCCACCACTCCGTCCTCGACCCGACCGGCCAGTACGTCATCTTCCCCGACCTCGGCCTGGACGTAACCCACGTCTTCTGCATCGACAGCGCGACAGGCAAGCTCGTCGAGCACGCCGAGCTCCAGGCGCCCACGGGCTACGGCCCGCGCCACGCCGCTTTCTGGAAGTCCGGCAGCAAGACGTACCTCTTCGTGATCCACGAGCTCGTGTCCAAAGTCATCTCCTACGAAGTCACGTACGTGCGGTCCGGCGGGCTCACCTTCAAGAAGATCGACGAGCAGAGCACGTACGGCCCCAACGCCGACCCAGCCATCACGCAGTACGGCGCGGCGGCCGAGATCGCCGTCTCCCCAGATAACAAGTTCCTCGTCGCCTCCAACCGCAACGTCACCCTCGCCCAGGTGCCCAACGTCGACCCCGCCAACAGCACCCAGATCGACTCAAACTCCATCGCCACCTTCAAGCCCTCCTCCAACGGCAAGCTCGCTTGGGTCCAGCTCGCCCCCTCCGGCGGCCTTTTCCCCCGCCACTTTGAGCTCAACAAGGATGGCTCGCAGATCGCGGTCGCTAACCAGAACTCCGGCAACGTCCGCATCTACAAGCGCGACGTGAAGTCCGGCAAGATTGGCGCTCAGGCTGCGGCTATTGCGGTCCCGGGGTCGCCTAACAATGTGCGCTGGTTGTAGGCGGTGCGCGGCGGTGATTGATTGGTTCGATGTGTTGATAGATACCCTTCGTTTGTTTCCACGTTGTAGAGTTCGCTGCATGCATGTGCGTGTAGCTTGTATTTAGCATTTGGTTTCTGGAAGCATTGAAAACGTACATATGATTCTTGAGTTTACATCACAACCTTCTGGCACTGCTTCCACCATGTTGAGAGTTAGTATCCGTGTAGTTTGTATTTAGCATTTAGTTTCTTCGGTCATGAAAACATGCATATGATTCTTGAGTTTACATTACAGCCAGCGTTCTGGCACTGCTTCCGTGCATGGGATTGGTGTTGGGATTGAGCATGCCAGAGTGCGTGCGTTTTGTTGGTGGCGTCGCGATATTGACGAAGCTTTGATGAGGTTTGTTTACTGCAGACCAGGGGCATGCATGAAGGATCGAGCAAGCCGAAGCTTTCGCTCCTCTTAATTTACACGTGCGTCTGGGTCTGCGCAATCTAATCTTCTGTGAGCCGCACAACACAACGCACCTCGTACTGACATGTCAGATAGACACATGCTCTTTGGGCGACACGCAACCGTGTCTTGGTGCTGGACTGTCCAACTCCAACTCCCACGCCCAACCCTCAAGTCACACAATGCATACATACGTATCCTACATGTCAACGCTGCTGGTGTGCTGTCCTCACCGCTTCCACCCCTCCTCCCCAACAGCCCACTCCACCGCATCCCACACGTCCCCCACCGTCTTCCTCGGCCGATGCGCCGGCTCCGTCCCCGCGACATACACCCCCGTCTGCACCAGAACGCTCGCCCAGTCCGTGCCGTGCGGGCTCTCGTAGCTGTTGCCCCCGAGGATGTCGCTCTCGGGGTTATCCCCCACCATGTAGACCCTCTTCAGGTGGCCTGCGCGTCCATCGACCTGCTTAAGCAACCGCTCCCGGTGCGCGAGGAGTCGCTTCTCCGCGAACGCGTAGGTAGGCTGGTGTGGTTTCCCCATGACGATTTTCTTAAGCTCCACACCCGCAGCGGGCCCGCCGGTGAGGGCGGCCCAGACGCCCTCGAGAGCCTCGCGGAAGCCGCCCTGGCCCAGGCGCGGGAGGTGGTATTTCGCGGCCCAGAGGAGGTCCGGGTTGGAGAAGTACAGCGGGGGCTGGCCGTCCTGCTGGTAGCCGTTGTTGGGGAGGGAGGCGTCGCCGTTTTTGCGGGACAGGGTGCCCATGATGCCGGCGTGCGAGAGGAGCACGTCCTTTATGATCTGCGTGTCGAGGCCCCAGTCGCGGGGGTCGTTGTAGACGAAGACGGCGTCGATCTTGAGCGAGGTCGACGGCGAGGCCGGGTCGATCGGGGCGGGCAGCGCGCGCGCGAAGGGCTGGTAGTAGGGTATGAGCTGCTGCGAGAAGGGCCAGACTTCGGGATACGCGGAGAGGATGTCGATGGGGGTGACGACGGTTTTGAAGCCGTATTTCTCGGCGACGAGGCGGCATTTGTCGCCGTCGCCGCCGACGACCATGACGGTCTTGTCCTTGTACTCGTGCAGGTCGGCGAAAGGCGTGTGGCTCTGGACGAACATGCTGGTGGAGAGGGGGATGTCGAGCTTGGCGCTCAGGTCGGCGACGCGCTCGTCCTCGTGCTTGCCGCCACCATTGGTGAGCAGGATGAAGGGGATGCGGTGCTTTTGGAGGTAGGAGAGCGCTTGGTGGGCGCGCGGGAGGGGGTCGGAACTGCGCACGAGGACGCCATCGATGCTGGGTGTCGTTAGAGAATGGTGAGCATGTGGAATGGCTTGCTTGCCCTACTCAAAAGCGAATGCGAATTCGGGAATAGACGGTGGGGCGGCTTTGCTCTGGAAGCGGCGCGATGTGCATGGACGCAATATGGATGGCGATGGTGATGCGAAACATGTATGCCGTGAAGCAATCCTCGAAACGTGCCTTAAGGATGGGAATGAAGCCATGGTGGCTGTTGTGGTGGGGTGAACTGGTCTCGGTGGTCCGCGGACATGTTTGCGTGCATCTACAGCTATTCACGACGCGCTGGGCCCGGGCACCCCACAATTGACAGATGGCACGAGCCGCAATATGAGCATGACTCGGCGCGGCCCCGTCTCTACACATCCAAAAGACGGAATTGAAGCATACGTCGGTCTCTAGAGACGCCAGCCTTCAGCTGCCATGGGCCCATGTCCAACGTGCCGGTTGCTGCTCGTGCCAATGCTTGACAGGCACCGCGATTAAAATTTGGATGAATAATCAGCCCTAAACGGAAGGACCCGCTCAGCCACCCCGTCCCCATCCCGGCTCATTTTCCGCCCTCGCATCCTCTCCTCTCTCTCACTCATCTGAAGCTCTCAATCATGTCCGAGGCAAGTTCTTCGTCGACCGGCAACTCGGCTCCTACGACCGGTACGACACCACATGTTGCCGCCGAGTTGCTAGTCCGAGCACCCATCAAGAGAGCTAGACCTCAACTCAGTTGCACGCCGTGCCGCCAAGGGAAATTGAAATGTAATCGTGAACAGCCCGTCTGCGATCAGTGTGCAAAGCGCTCGAGGCATGAAACATGCCAGTATGTCCCTCCCCCGGCGCGGAACAAGCAGGCGCAGAACATGCGGGGTCGCATCCGGAATCTCGAGAGCCTGGTCGTCAACTTGATCAAGCAGAAACAGCAGGAAGATGGCGCAGAAACTCCGGCTGTTCCGAGCATCGAACCTGCTGCTACCAACGAGACCCAGGAAACCAGTCCGGAAACCTTTGGCGAGATGAGGATTAGTAGCCAGGGCAACGAGACGTACGTCGGAGCCGGCCATTGGTCGGTCTTGTTGAAAGAAATCGAAGAAGTGAAGAACGGCATCGATGACGATGAAGAAGAAGACCCAGAAGAGGTGTGGGACGACGACGCCGCCCGATCTACAGTGACTTTTGGGATGCCCAGGCACATTACGAAGACGCAGCTTATACAGGAGATGCCGTCAAAGGAAGAATGCGACCGACTTCTTCCCCTGTGGTTCAATAGGTATGCACATGGAGAATCGGCCTGGAAAGAGCTGTGCTTATAATCGCATAGTGCCGATCCTCTCTTGTTCATAATACATGCCCCTACTTTCCAAGAAGAGTACAATCAATTCTGGCTGGACGCTTCCTCGACCTCAGTCATGTGGATCGCTCTGCTGTACTCAGCAATGGCCTTAGGCATCATACTAGGGCCTCGAAACCCCGGAATGAACGCACATGCCGCTGCGTACGATCGCCCATCAGGATCTGTCTACGACAGTACGGATCCGAACGGTACCAACGACTACTTAAACAGCGCGGCCGGCCGATTTCAGCAGCTAGCCTCCTCCGCAATGGTCTTGGCAGATGTTGCGAAGAGTCAGCCGTACACACTTGAAACCTTGATGATTTACGGCGAGTGTGAGTTCTTGCGGAGGGATGATCATCACTCGAAGACATGGTTGATGAACGGGGTTTCTATGCGCGTCGCGATGAGAATGGGATATCATCGCGACCCCAGCAACTTCAAGGGCATGTCGCCCTTCCAAGGAGAGATGCGCCGGCGAGTGTGGCACGTCCTAAACATGTTAGATACATTGATCTCCTTCGCCATTGGTCTACCGGCTCTCGTCCGACGTATAGAGAGCGATACGAGATCACCGCAAAACTTTTACGACGCAGATCTCTCTCCTAGTATGACAAAGATGCCTAAGCTTAGGCCTTCGTCCGAAATAACGCCCGCTACATATACCATCGCTAAGGCAAGGATATGTGCGGTGTTTGCAGAGGCCGCGGAGCTGGCACAACGGATAACGCCTCCACGATATGCGGTCGTGGTGTCACTCGAGAAGCGCCTCGAGGAAGCCCACGACCAGGTTCCTGAAGGGATGCGTGTCCGTCCCTTACAAGATTGCATTACTGATGCGCCGGCACTTATCATGGGCCGCTACAACATCGAGCTGCTGTACTTCAAGACAAAACTTGTTTTGCACCGCACCTTCCTCACAGCGGGCCAGACTGATCCAAAATATGCAGAATCGCGCAAGATTTGTGTAGATTCAGCGTTGGAGATTATGCGATACCACATCACCATCTTCCATGCTTGCCAACCTGGCGGGCAGCTGAACAAGGTCTGGTGGTACATGTCTTCGCTCCAAACATTTGATTTCTTGCTGGCAGCAATGGTTATTTGTCTCGAACTAAATTACCTTCAATCCACGGGCGATCCTTCCTCGGACAAGATTTCGGACATGCTCTCGCTCCTGGAAAGTACCCATGACATATGGGCAAACCATCCCAACCGCTTCAGAGATTCTGTTCGAGGGGCTGAAATACTGAAAGCCATGCTGAAAAAATGCTCTTCACCGGGACAGTCCGAAGTTTTGCTGCAGGATTCTGTCCCGAACGGATTCGAAAAGGGTACGTCTAACTCTAATGTGCGCCAAGTTCACAGGCTGATACGAGACATAGATACTTCCGATCTCCCTAAGGAGATGACACCAGAGTCTTTGCCAGAAGAACTGCCGCCACAGATCTGGAACACGTGGCCCTTTGCTGATAACACCATGCCCGACATCGCATCTGAGATTGACTGGGTAAGCACCATTTATATCGTGACCGGCCTGTGCTAACGACAACCTAGCATTTGTGGGATTCTACTATGATGGGCCAAGATCACATGCTTCCGCCTACCAATTGGGTCAACTCGAACAATACAACAATGGAAAGCTGGATGGGAGCGACATCTAATGTGGATAGCATGATTGCGCAAGGCCTCGAAGGTTTCACGGATCTACGCGATCCACTAAACATCTATGGTCCTAGTGCCTTCACTCTCGCTCCGCCTCCACCCTCTAGCACGAACACCAGTTGAGATTTGACTATGGCACGGGGAAGAGTCGTGAGGGGAGAAGTATTGGATGAGCGCCCGAGTGCATTGTTCCAGTAGCCACGTTATCACACACCGTTCTCGACCTCGCTAGGGGGTTGTCTGCTCGGCACGTCGGAACAGGAGCACTTTGTCTGCCATTCCTGCCTCGAACCACTCTACATGCACGTGGTCTGCAATATCACCATCCACTTCAGGCTACGCAGGGATTGCTTATTGGGAGAATGCTTGTGGTTGCGGCAATACGAGAAGGAATGAAGCCTGGGCTCCGCGGGTCGTATGCAAGCCACCAGGCACCTGCTTGTGGTATCTGGCAATCGTGCCACTTAATCCCTACCGGTGACCTTCTAGAAGCCGGCGAGAACGGACCGGCCGATCTTTGACAGAGCCGCATGTACTGCTAGGACCGAATAAACCTTCAGTAGAAAGACCTCGAGACCCTTGTAGTGGCTACGCTACAAGCACAGGCGTTCATAGTCCAATATCCTTTTGGCCTTTTCGGTCATTTACGATGTTTTTTACCCGGCCAGATGGTCATGTTGGCGTGACATGTTCCTGGTCTCGACAACAATACTAAGCCGAACAATACCAAGGCTATTCTGTCCGCCACAACCACGATCACAACGACCATATCCCCACCCAATAACCATCGACTCCTTCACTCCCCTTGTCTCGGACCCAATTCCAGGCCTTCTCCCAAAGCTCTGTTCGCCTCCCCTCGCCTCTCGTCAAACGCCCTCCGCATCACGCAAAGCATAAATACCCCCTCCATCCCCCCCAATCCAAACCGCAACCCACCAGAATATCCACTCACTTCAGTTTAACATTCATTAAACACCCCTCAAACCCAACAATCAAAATGCCCACTCCAGGAGCCAACTGCACCGTCATGCGCAACGACACCCCGGGCGCCAACTGCACCGTCATGCGCAACGACACACCGGGCGCAAACTGCACCGTCCAGAAGCAGATGCCCACACCGGGCGCCAACTGCATCGTCCAGTAGATGCCTCCCTCTCGCCTGAGAGGCTGGTAGAAGCGTGCTGCGCGGCCCGGCCACGCTCGCCTACGAAACCTGGATCGGCCTACCTTTTGGAAAACTCTTCGCTTCGCTGTACGGAAATCTTGCACGAGATGGGGACGCCGTTGTGCGGGCGGCTGTGAGGTGGTGCTACTCCACTGCTGGCCTCTGCCTTGAGTGTACGGCGGTGCGGTCCCCGCGCGATCGACGACTTTCACGACATACATACGCCATCTTCGACGAAATCTACTTTTACCTTTGGGAATACCTTTGGGAAACTGGGAGGTTTGGGATGGCGGTAGTTGCTAGTGAATGGACATGGATTGCTTTTGTATTTACGATGCTTCGAGTGTCGCCATGCCCGGCTTTTGGGTCCGTCTGTGGTTCTGGGACAACTTTGTCTTTGCGCTTCGTTGGGGAGAGAGGATTCTAGGGACCGTAGGGAATTCAAAGTCGGTGGCTGATGTGTGTTTGTTGGTGCTGTGATGTTCTATCTCATCAGATCAGTGATCTTGCTTGTTCATTCCCAAGTGTGTAGGGGCCGTCTCCCACTCCACACGCCGCCCCCGTAATTACTCTTCCAACTATCCAACGGTACCCATCCAACACACGCATACCGACTGCTGCGGCTCGTGGTGTGCATGTCGCACCCACAGCATACCAGCCCCCACGTTCTTTGTCCCCATCCCACACGTCCTTACTATTGTTCTTCACCCTCACGCTCTACCTCTGGATTTAATGGGGAGTATACCCTCGGCCTACCATATGGCTACACGCATCCATCAATCAATCAACCCTCTCACACCATACACGGCGACTACACCTTGCGTAATCCACACACACACCGCCATCCCCACCCACCCACCACAAAAAATGGTCCAACCAGCCTACCCCCGCGACCTCGACCGCGGCCTCGAAACCCTGTACTACACGCTCGTCGGCCAGGAATCACCCAGTACCCAGCCATCCCACCACTCGTCTCAGAAACAGCGTGCAGCAAGTACGTCGACCTCGCATGACGCATCTACTTCGGACAAGGACGGCGATCAGGCGGGCAAGGAGCGCAAGGGGTGGAGGAGTGTGCTGGGGAGGATTTTCGGAGCGGATGTGCAGGTTGGGAAGGGAGATGGTGTTGTGTATGGTAGGATGGATGGGTAGGACTAAGAGCGGTGTGTGTATGGAAGAATAGAAGCAGCCAACGTCAGGAAATACCTACAAGCTCGGCTCAAAACATCGAACATGTCATTTTGCATGTGATATGCCAAAGCAAAGTACCTGCGCATGCACTATCGGCGTACCGCGCTTGGTAGGTCTGTTGCGCGGCGCACGTGCAGACGATCACGGACTTCAGAGTTGCTTGCCTGGCGTGCTTGTTTCGCGGATGTCTTGGAGGGCGTGCGGGGTGGTAGAGGCTTGTGTTTCTCGGAGAGAAACGTACACTTCGAGGAAGAGCGTACATACATGCTGTGTGTTGTTCGCGTCCTGTAGCTGTTTCTGCCGTCCAAATCATGAAGTCAAGTCAAGTGAACCACGCAACACGCGCATGCGCACACCCTCCATATAAACAGAACCACGAAAACAGCAAAAAGTGCCCGTCAACACATCAGACCTCACCTCTTACCCACGCTACACTGGTAATCCTGCACAAGTGCTCTCTTCAGCTCAGCCCCCGCGCCCAACCAATCACCTGTCCCCCCCACCAACCTCAAAGTCAGCACCGCCATCCCAACGCAGTAATTCTCGGGCACAGCGCGCGATTATTTTCGGACATGCGCGTGGCGCTGTGCAGGCGGGCGGCGCTACGGAGACTTCGCGACAGCCGTGCTCGTGCTGTGCTGCGCGGTGCGGGTGAGTCCGTGTTTCGCATTGTCGCGTGGCGGAGCGGAGGGAGAGGCGTGGGTTAAGAGGTGAGGAGACCCAGGTTGTTGCTTGGCTGTGCATTGTCGTACGTCTCGTTACGTTTCGTTTCCTTCTGTTGCGTCTGCCTGGTCTTGCTCCGTTGTTCGAATCTGGGAAACGAAAGATACGAACTACCATTGAGACAGACAAACGAAAAGATGGCGTCGCGAACTGCCGTGCTCTCACTAGGTCTTCTTCTCCTCTCGGCGCGCACCGCGAGAGCAACAGCGCCTGGAAAAGACGTCACCTTCATGGCCTACGAAGAAAGCTACGGCTACCAGACCGAGACCTCGCCCTCACCTGTATCAACACCAACACCAGACGGAGGCTACGGCTACCAAGCCTCATCCTCGCCAGACTCTACACCCCTCCCAATAACGACACCCACAACCTACGCGCCACCCGCGCCCTCTTCCTCGCCAACCTGCACAAACAGCACCACAACAATCACAATCCCCTACTCCACCACCACACCCTCAACCTCGCACACCTGCCACAACACAACCATAACATCAACAATCTACCCCTCGCTCTCCACACCCAGCGCCTCGCCGTCCCGCAACTGCTCCAAGACCACCACGACGGTTACGATCCCCTGGCCAGGCACAGGCACCGGCTACCTCCCCAGCGGCACAGGCTACGCCGGCGGAAATGCCGGATGGAACGCCACAACCACGTACTACGCGCCCAAACTGGGCACGAATTCGCCGCCGTACCCCACACCTGAGCCGCCGGTGAACTCAACGTCCAACTTTGAGCTGCCGGAGCCATCGTCTGAGATCGCGCAGTCGAGCAGTGCGGCCGAGTACGGCGGGGATACGCCTACGCCTACACCTACGCCTGCACCGACCCCTGAGCCAGAGCCGCAGCCGGAACCGGAACCGAGTGGGAACGTGCCGCCTGCGCCGCCAGCGAGTTCGACCGGGTCTGATGAGCCGCTATTCACGGGCGGGGCGGCGAGATATGGCAATGGAGCAAGCCTTGCGGTAGCGATGGGAGCGCTGGTAGCGTGGTTATAGGACTGGCGTGAGGGACCGGCTTTCTTTTTGTTACTTTGCATTGGCGGCGTTTAGCATATACCGTTCTTATCAGCATCGATGGCGGATTAGCATAGACTTGCAAGCGCGAGGTCTGATGAGATTCAGAAGGCGATTGAGTCAACCCAGGGTGGGAGGACCTGTTGTTTAGTAGTGATCAGTCAATCGAAAAACTACAGGCAAAAACTCAATTCTTCTACTCGATACAGCGTTGTCGAGCTTATCTACAGGGTGCGAGGCCATCGCAGCAAGGAAATTGTGAGATGTCGGGTGTGCATTGTCTAATGACTCAAGGAAACGGACATTGAGTACGGATGCTCTAGTAGCCGTCCTTGCCCCACTTGTTGTATGCCTCGTGTAGTTCCTGGAGCAATTAGCTGGGTTCTGCGTGGCAATCTGAAGACATTGAATACCTTGGGCAAAGTCACGTTAGGAATGATAACGACGTTCAATGCTGAGGGAGCGTCCTTCTTGGGGGCGCTGGTGTCACCGCCAGGGTGGTACTGGTACTTGCCCTCGCCGCCACCCTCCTCCCAAGGCTTGCTGTTGGGTGCCTGGGAGACGGATCGCTCGGAAGAGGCGCTGGTGGGCGATCGGGCTGCAGATGTGAGCGATGTCGGGCGTCAAGTGCCACGACCGAGGGACGTGGAGGCCTGGGTGCTCTTACAGAAATGCCATCCCGCAACGCCGAAGATACCGCTCATGATGGCGAGAAGGACCTGCGGTTGCACATTAGCGACAGCTCGGTAGGGTTTTGATGCGGCATCTGCTGGGGGGCGTGTGGTGTGACAATGGAGCTTGGCTCCACGCGGGCTTTGGCCAGCCATTGCGATGTCCACACGGCTCCTCCCGTCGAAGCAAGCCAGGCTCGAGATGTGTGACGTACGTAGAGCTCAGGGTCGCGCTTGGCTCCGGCCTTGAGGGCGTCCTTGCCGGCCTGCCTGTCGTTCTGGCCGGCGGTGCTGGCGTCGGAGCTCACGGAGGAGTTCCATCGGCGGGGAAGCTGGGGGGTGCGGAGGCGCGGGGCGGCGCGGAGGGCGGTGCGTCCGACGATGCTCGACATGGCGGGCGCAATTGGGACTGGGTGGTGGAGTGGAGAGGGGTGGTGTGGTGGTGGTGGTGAGTGACGTTGGCGAAGCTTGCAGCGGCAGTGGTTCGATAGCTGTGGGCCAAGACGCGTGCGTATGTAATCAGCAACTCGCAGCCTGCGTCGGGCACAAATGTCAAAGAGCGGCAGCACGCTAGGATGAGCCCGGCTAGCCCGGCATCGTGTCCTGCATCAATGCATCTCAGGAACCATGCGCATCAACGTCGCGAGTCGCCGCCCGCCCCCTTTAAACATCCTCGTATAGCTTATCGGCCGCGAGAGAGCGCGCGCTGCCTCGCCCGTCGGGCTGCCAGAACCACCCTCTTCTCCTCCGCTCCCTCTGCACGCGTGCTGCCGCGTCTCCCTTCTCGCGCTCCTTTCGCCCAGCCCTGATATTTGCCGTTCGCTTCTGCAGGTGCTTGCTTGCTTTTCGCCGCTTCATTCCCACCCGAGTCAACGTCTTGAAGTTTCGGAAACACCTGGGATGTCCCCTTAACTCGCCCATTGTCATGCCACTCGTTCTCGGATATCCCACCGCCGCACCTTCGTCATGACGACAAGTGGGCAGCCACCTGCTGCACACACCTACTCGAATCCCACCATGGTCGCACAAGACGACCAAGCCACTCGCGAACCCACGAAACCCGACGACGAGCACACGGCCTTCGGCGCACCTTCTCCCGCGTCGCAGAACCGCAACTCTACTGGCAGCCGCGTCCTGGGCATGACTGGCCCCGCGGGAGAGGCCGGACTCCCGCCGTCGCGCCCTTCGTCCATCGCCATTTCACAGTCCGGCAGCAATCGAAGATGGTCCCCGGCACCGCCGTCGCGGCGCGGTGGAGGAGGCATGCTGCCCAGCGCAGGGACGGCGAGCGTAGCCGGAAGCATGGGGGCACAGAGCCGGCCGACAACTGCGGCAAGCAGAACCCATGTCCCGCTCGCCGCGCATGGCTTCTTCCGGCCCATGAGCTCGCAGCGTCTGCAGCAACAGCGCAACCAGCGCCCGACGTCACTTCTCGGCCACAGCTCGCTCTACTCGGAAGGCACGAGTGAGATCGGAGGAAACCCCTACCGCCAGAGCATTGGCTCCAACCAAACAGGGCGCACTGGTACCCAGCAACAACAGCCTCTCGGTCTCGGGCTTTCCCACACCCATGATCCTGACCATCAATCTCCACCATCACGCGGCACCGACATAACCGACCGCGACCTTCCGGATCGCACCACAGCGAACACTACCCCTACTGGCGCAGAAACGGTGCGGAGTCGTGGCGAGAGCATAACCCCTTTGCATCGCCCCAAGCCTCAGCATCTCGATCTGTCCAAGTCACTCATGGCCGACCCCGGCAAGCTGCCCACTCCAAGTCGATCACCACGTTCATTCAGCGCCAGTTTCGGGCTTTCGGGAAGCCGTGAAGGTCGATCGCAGATGCGCCCCCAGACAGGCCACGAAAAACTCGCTTCGGCCGAATCGTCTCCAAGAATGTCGCGGAAGGAACCTGCCAAAGAGATTGTGAAAAACGAGCTGGGCAAGAACTATCAGTACTTTTCCGGCAACACCGCTTTCTGCTGGGGAGGGCGGCTACAAAACACCCGCGACCGGCCAGTGAACATTGCGACCGGAACCTTAATTGTCTTACCTTCAGCGCTCTTTTTGGGCTTTTCGTACGTGACTTCCTACTCGTACATGAGCGACAATGCTAACATGTTGGCAGTGCACCGTGGCTGTGGCTTCATGTTTCCCCTTCGATACCCATTATCTTTGCTTATTTGTTTACGGTCTGCATTTCTTCGTTCATCCATGCCACTGCGTCAGATCCTGGGGTAAGTCAATTCCACGCCTCCAGCATCTCAATACTAACTGCTACAGATACTTCCCCGCAATCTGCATCCGTTCCCGCCCACTAATCCTAATGATGACCCGCTCAGCGTTGGCCCTCCAACAACGGAGTGGACCATGGTCGTATCGACATCTGGTGCCAACGCAGCTATGGAAGTCCCCACCAAATATTGCAAGAGCTGCAACATCTGGAGGCCGCCGCGTGCCCACCACTGCCGCGTCTGCGACAATTGCGTGGAGACACAGGATCATCACTGCGTCTGGCTGAATAATTGCATCGGCCGACGAAACTACCGCTATTTCTTTACCTTTGTCACTTCTGCAACTCTTCTGGGGGTCTATCTACTTGCAGCAAGCTTAGTCCACATTTTAGAGTGGCGCTCTCAAAACGGCACTTCGTTCGGAGCCGCAATTTCTAAATGGCGTGTTCCGTTTGCGATGTGCGTTTACGCAGTTCTCGCCACCCCTTATCCTTTGAGTTTGGGTCTATATCACGTTTTCCTCATGGGCAGAGGAGAGACGACGCGCGAGTACCTGAACTCGCACAAATTCATCAAGAAAGACCGACACCGGCCCTTTACACAGGGCAACATGATCAAAAATCTGATTGCGGTCTTGCAGCGTCCAAAACCACCGACTTATCTGCATTTCAAGCGGAAGTATGAGGAAGGCGATCAGAGGTTTGGTCCACGCAGGGGTAAGCGGACAGCGCCTCTGACAGCTGAGCAGCAAGGTGGCGGGCTGGAAATGCAAGATGTCCATGCTCCGGCAAAGGGTTTCCAGGGTCCGGCTGGCAGAGCGGTGCGTGACGACGCTGGCCCGCAGGCACTGTAGGTGGCCGTTGTATGCAGGCTGCAGTATGGTCCGGTACAGGCTTCAAGCTATACATAATCATAATCCATCATCTAATGTCTTCATGTATGTACGTAGTAAGGGCAAACGTCGGGTGTTTGCTTGCACTGTAGGATTTGCGGAAAGGGATGCAGCGGACGGGCCGGAAAGGGGAAGTGGCGGAAGACCACAGGACTGTAGATAGCTGCAACCGAATGGACCATGAGAGTTGAGCCACTGGAGCATTTCTGCACGTAGGCCGTGAGGCATTTCGCCATAGTGAGAGCGCGATACGAGGGCGTCGTACGAGCAGATTGGGAGTAGAGGCCACTATTGGTTGGTCAAGGATGACTGCTAGCGCGGTTGTTTACTTTACCACATCTACCCCCAGAGCTGCTCCCCAACTTCCGTCTTGCAGAGGGGATATCGCTGCAGGGCACTGACACGCCCAATTTGCGGTGCATCGAGCAGACAAACAGTCCGGGCTCCTTTGAGCGTCGCTGCTGGCACCGAAGCGCCACACTTTCGAAGTGTTCTGGGGCGTGTCTGGATCCTGGCTCGACCGGCGGATCTCCTCCACGCATCACTTCACGCGCCTGTCCCTCAACCACCTCCGCCCGACACCCACCGCACGCGACTAGCATGGCGGACCGCAACACCTCGCCCTCGTCGACCGCCTCCCTCCATTCTCTCGTCACTGCGCCCGCGGGGAAGGATCTCGACTCGCGCACCTCGACCGCGTCGCCTCCGACCTCCACGCCGCCGACCAGCCTCGGCGATGAGGCAAGCATACTATCCGAGACAAGCAAGATGGAAGTCATAGAGACGCGCGAAGAGGTCTCTACCCCGCGAGCAGTCCTGCCGTCGCCTACTGCGCCGCAGTCAGCGCCCGACGCTTCTTCCGACAGTGCGCCGCGACGGGCGATGCGGAACACGCGCAAGTCCGTCGTCACCTACAACGTCCAGATTCTGGCAGGCACTGCCATCCACACGCCCACAAAGTACCTGGAGAAGCACCACGAGAATGTTGTGCACGGCGACATCCAAGAGGTCATCAAGACTAACCCCACGCCTCCGAAGAAGCATGTCGGCAAGCGCCGTACCAAATCGGTATCTGCCGACCTCGAAGACCCCGCCGAGCAGCAGCTCGCCTCAGAGGCTGCACAGGCGGCGCAGCGACGGACCTCGACACGCTTAGGCAACGACCTGCGACGCGCAGCCTTGGAGAACCTGGGCGGCGCCGGCGTGGCAGTTGCGAACACAATCTCAGCCGGAAAGGAGTTTGTGCAGAAGACGCTCAAGCGCAGCGCCTCAGACTCGCGATTACGCTCGTCATTCCGCTCAGCCGCTCCGCAATCGTCCAAGTTCAAGGAAGACTCCTCCTCTGACGAGGATGAAGAGGAGGAAGAGGAGAAAGAGCCAGAATACTTCAAGCCCAAGACCAAGCAGTGGCTCAAACAAGGCCTGTATGTCGGTCAGGAACGCGGGTTCGACGCTCGCTTTACCGAGAAACGAAACAGGGCGCGGAGAGAGGCGCGCCGGGCCAAGGAAAGCAAGGTCCTGCCCCTTCCTCTATTTGCCACCGAGATACAGCTGGAGAGCAACCCACGCATTGTCTACCAGTCCTTCAAGTTGCCTTATGACGTCTACAATCCTCTTCCGAGGAAAGTCAAGGTTGATGGCTGGGTCAAACTTAACAGGAGTAAGTTGTAGTTGGCGCTTTACGTTTGCATTCTTCATACTAATTTTCCGTAGATCGCTTCATTGGCGACGCATCTGCGCTGTGGAAGCGTGAAAAGCACGGTGACGCGTCGCAGTGCTTCTGCGACCCTGAAGATGGTTGCGGGGAGACATGCCACAACCGCATCATGGCATATGAATGCGATGAGACTAATTGCCCGCTCACGCCGGAACAGTGCAACAACCGTCCTTTCGCACAGCTGAAGAAACGTGCGAAGGGTAATGGCTACGATTACGGTGTCGAAGTCATGGAGACCGAAGGCAAGGGCTACGGTGTTCGGGCCATGCGGTGTTTCGAGCCCCACCAAATCATCGTTGAATACGCAGGCGAGATCATCACCCAGGACGAGTGCGAGCGACGCATGAAGCAGATATATAAGAAAGATAAGGCGAGTCTGCTCGACCCACCGCTTTTGGAAACGCCCCTAACTATCCGCAGTGTTATTATCTTATGAGCTTCGACAACAAAATGATCATCGATGCGACCCGCGGGACTATTGCGCGCTTCGTAAACCATTCTTGCGAGCCAAACTGCGAGATGATCAAGTGGACTGTGGGCGGAGAACCGCGCATGGCACTGTTCGCTGGCTCTCGCGGGATCATGACAGGAGAGGAATTGACCTACGACTACAACTTTGAGTGAGTCGTACACAACACGACGCAACAGCAAAACTAACTTCAAACAGTCCGTTTTCACTGAAAAACATACAGGAGTGCCGTTGCGGAACCAAATCATGTCGTGGTGTTCTAGGCCCAAAACCCAAGAAACCCGCCAATCACGAGGAACGGTCCCTGCCTTCGGCTCTCCTGGCTGGAGCCAAGCGCAAGTTGCAAGATGTGTTCGGAGGTGGCCGAGGATCTGTGAGCGCCCCGAATTCCCCCAAGAAGCGCATGGTGGCCACTTCCGCTATGACCAAGGCGCGGAATGCGTTGGCCCAGAACGAAGCAGAACGCGAGCGAGCTACGAGGGAGGCTGAGGCTCACGCCGCGATGATTGCATCGCGTGAGATCCGAGCTATGCAGCGACGCAAGGCTCTTGCCACCTCTAAGCGAGGCCGGCTGCTGCACAAAGCTTCCACTGCGGCTAAACCCACGGTCCGGACGTCGAAAAAGACTGTGATCAACCTTAAGCGGAAGGTGACAGCACCCAGGACGGCACCAAAACCAGGGGCCTTGAAGCCTGTAAAGAACTTGCCGGGCAAAGCGGTGAAGGGCTCACTTCTGCAGAGGCCGAGCAAGGCGGCTCATCTTCTATCGCGCCATCGTAGTGCTACTCCAGAGTCCTCGTCTGAGGAAGAATCGCCAAACATCACGCCAGCTTCCCTTCGTAGCGCTAACAAGAAAGCAACGCCGAACCGGAAGGCCATCAAGCCTCTCAAGCTTAGCAAGGCTGGCAAACTCGGCCAGCGTACTCTTGAGGTTCCCGATTCAGAATCTGAAGTTGAATCTGACAGCGAAGAAGAGGAAGTCCCCGACAGCGACGTCGACGCAGAGTACGGCAAGGCTGTCGCGAAGTCGAAGTTCCACGGCAAGAAGAAGGGCTCTGCGTCTGCACCGCGCGGCATCCACAAGACGGGCGCTGGCGTTGCAAAGATTCCTCGAGGTCGCGTCCGCAACTCGCGCGGTCGATACGAGAAGAAGGCTTGAGACTCTGTTCCCACTATCTATTTCGACGATATTCAACAACTACCAACTTACTGCGGCCACCCTTCTATGATTCTTGCAGTCTAGGCTCTGCGTTTGGGGCTTCCATGTCCGAAATCTGACACACCGGGATCAGTATTTGTATGATGCGACACGGGCGGTATAATGGGGTGGATGACAGTGGTATTATGCATTTTTGTTTGCCTTTTATTTGATCGGGTATTCTTCACGGGGTGTAAGGCGTCTTGCGGGCTTGTGGGCTTGGGGATGAACGAGCTTGGTGCATGGATTAGGGGATGGCGAAGAGGCTTGTTTGTAACGATAGGTGGGGCAGGCTGGCCTAGATAGCGGTTTTCGAGTCCAAGCAATGATGGTGTTCTTTTTAACGCGCGTACATGGAGATGACGAGGAGCAGAGGGTAATTAACATGTCTGGTCTATGTTTTATTGTGTGCACGGCCGTCTAAAGTCTATCTATATCTTGCGTTCCTTCCTTTACTGTGTTTTGCCATGGCTTGCAAAAGCGCGCCAAGTATCACATTTGATATCTTGCGTCCCCCCACCCCTCTCTCAAACCAACATCCCAACACACATGCCCACCTCCTCCCCCGTCCCGCATACCAATCCAGACCTATCGTCCACATCCTCCACGCTCTTCCCTAGTATGTCCTCGCCCGTAGCAGGATCCACCGCGCGGCCGCCCGCGCACTCCACGATCAGCGCTATGGGCGCGACTTCGTAGAGGAGGCGGAGCTTCGCGTGGGAGGAGGGCGTCACGGGGGAGACATAGACGCCGTGGCGTTTGATCAGGGAGTGGTAGATGTCTGGGACGAGGCCGCCCGAGTAGCGGAGTGTGTATCTGGGTGGGGAAAGGTTAGTGGGGTTCGAGGGATGGGGGATGGGGCGACGGGGCGACGGGGGAGAGGTGAGGGGTTGAGGTTGGGGTCTGCGAAATAACGATTTGCAGTGCTTGGGGAAAGTACAGATAGAAAACATAGCGGGAAGGGTTATCCCGCGCTGAACTCTTCTGGTGGCGGGGTTGGTTCCACGTACTCTGAGCTAATGAAGTGGTCGATGAGCGCCTTATAGCGGGGCTCTTTCGCGGCGGCGCGCAGGTTCGCAGGCGCAAAGTAGCGTGTCTTCACGCTGTCCATACCCGCGAATGACACGCTCTCCCGGATGACGAAGATGTCCGGCGAGGAAGCGGAGAGCCCGACTTCGAAGCACAGACTCCCCTCCGACTCAGGCAGTCGGAGGGCCACGATGGCTGTGGTCCGCGGCCCCAGCACACCCAGGATAGCAGCGACTTGCTTCGTCCGTGCGGGCTGATGCAGTGCGGATGACCCGTCCCAGATGCCGATGATGGTGCCTACGCTCCAGTTGGCGGGGATGATGGAGGAGCCGTCGAGCGGGTCGAAGGCGACGGCGTACTGCTCTTGGTCGGGTCCGTGGGCTTGCACGCCCGGGTCGTGCTGGACGGCGTTCTCGCCTTCGTCTTCTTCGCTGGAGGCGGATAGGATGGAGGGGCAGGTCCGGACGGCGGAGTGGATGATGGTGTTTGTGGCGAGGTCGACGTTGAGTTGGGCGTCGCCCGATGTGTTTTGGCTACCTGCGGTGTGGATGTCTTGGGAGTCGCGGAGGCATTGCGCGACGCTTGTGATGGAGTTGAGGAGGGTGGGGAGGACGGATGTGCGGAGGTGGGTGCGGGTTTTTGAGGGGAGGTTTTGGGATAGGAAATCCGAGAGGGTTTGTGATGGTGGCATCTTGAACTTTTTATTTCGTATCGGAGGTTGTGTGGGAATGGTTGGGTATAAGTGTTGGATATGGATTTTGGTGTTGAGTCTGCATTAGGGCTCGAGACGAGGCAGGGGTGCGATGGGACCCACTTTTGTATGGAACCGACTTTGACATGTTGCATGGGGAAGTACACTGGGAATCAACAGATTTTTATCAACAGAGCTTGACTCTTCTTTTCGTGAAATTCCAAGGATATCAAGTATGTATTCCGTTGCTTAGGGAGGCAAGCAGCAGGCGAAGCCCTTGGCACTTAACCCTGTTTGAAAATCGAATGCGGGATGGAAAAACCTAAACAGCAGGTGATTATTTTGATCTTGTTCATGTTTTTTCTTAAAAACTACCCTGTAGCGATAAAGCTTTGAGACTTCCGTCGTCATCCGGTTTGTTTTCTTGTGTGCAGTTGCTTTTTGAATTTGTTAATCCGAGCTTCTTCGTATTCGGCTCTTCGGAAGGCGCTGGTGCTGCCCCTCCCCTAGCCCTAGCCTACCATACCTACCATCACCCACCTAAAAGATCCCGCGATGTCAGTCACATGGTCAATCACAAGGCCAGAATCAGCAACTCTCTGCGAACAATGCACTCCCTATCTTCCTCTGCTCGTCGACGTCAGCGCAGCACGCAAGGACATGAAAACGCATGGCGAATGGTGGAAAGCAACATACGAGAAGGTTAAGCCGTGGGTCATCCAAGGGCTCTTGCCCAACGAATGTGAGCTTTGTCAGATCTTGCATCGCTGTTTCTCGCGGTTCGCTGGCTTCGACACTACCAACACAAGGATCAATGTCTCTTGCTACAGACCATCCACGCACAAAGGCCTGGATCATCATACATGCATATTCGCAGCGTGCGGTTACAAATTGCTTCTGGCACCAGTCAAACCTAGCGTGACGGTTGACAGTGCAGAGACTGTCCATGCTTTCGCTGGTCGCCCTGTGTTCGCGTCGTTCAATCCGTTGCTGGCCAAGATCTGGTTAGCCAAATGTGGTGCGCAGCACGCCGAGTGCAAACCGGATCACTCGTCGAAAGACTTGGACTTCCCTTTTCGTGTGGTTGATGTCCAGGAAGCGAGGCTGGTAGATGCGCCGCCTGATGTGCGTTACGTCGCCTTGAGTTATATGTGGGGAGCTACCAAACAAGTCATGTTAAAAAGGTCCAACAAAAAATTCCTGGAGCAGCCCGGTTCAATCACACCAGAAGGTCTTGCGGAGGCTACAGGAGAACATGCTGCTGTGAAAGAAGAAATGGAAGCCGAAGGAAGGATCATTCCACGAACTATTCGAGAAGCCATACGACTCTGCCAGCTCATCAACGAGCGGTACTTGTGGATCGATTCGCTGTGTATCATACAAGATGATGAGATACAAATGGAAACTGGCGCGTGGACCAACGAGGACAAGCTGGCTCAGATTCCGAAGATGGACATCATCTATGGCGCATCCGCGCTCACTGTGGTCGCAGCATGTGGTTCAGACTCTAACGCCGGCCTGCCTGGAGTCCACCCAAGCAATGCACGTGCAGGTCAAACATTGGGTAAGCTCGGCGACCAGTTCTTCGTCTCGCTCCAGTATGATCCAATGCAGGCTTTTTGGCGGTCGACATGGATGAGCCGGGCGTGGACGTTTCAGGAATTTCTTCTCTCGCGGCGACACCTTATATTCCTTCCTGAACAGGTAGTATTCCACTGCAGAAAACTCGCATGGTGCGAAGATCATCCTCTCGAGTACGTAGACGACGGGACAACGCACCTCACTAGCTCGGTTCCGGCATGGACAAATTCCGCAGAATTGATCCCCTTCAGACTACCAGTGCGTTCAGTCTGGGCGGCGGATGTCTTCTACCCGGCAGTGTTCATCAATCAATTCTACTCAAGCTGGCTCCAGAATTTCTTACAACGACGCCTCACCGTACCATCGGATTTCCTATTTGCATTTGAGGGCGCGCTTTCGGTCTCAAAAAAGGTTCTCGGAACGTTCCACCACGGACTTCCGGTCAGCTACTTTTGTGAGACTCTGAATTGGATGGTTGGACAGTCCCCGGCAGCATGGAATAACAAGAGTCCATACCAGGGTCTTACGCAGCGCAGGCCGGGATTCGCCTCCTGGTCTTGGACGGGCTGGATGTGGGATTTGCCGGCTTCTGAATCATTCAACTTGAGCTATCAGGTCAAATCATACGATAAATGGCGTCGCGTTGGTATCTGGGGAATAAGAAAATCTACGAACGGCGACCTCGAGCCATGGCGTGTCACCTCACCCGACGTGACTCCATGGGATCGTCTGGACTTGGCTCCAGCCGGCACCTTTGACGCGGACGATAATTGGGCCTACACGGACCTTCCAACCTACTTCGATATCGCCAAAAGAACAAAAATCCCTTCTAACTGTCTCATCATCAAGACTATCATCGCCACCATCCACATCAGCTCCCAACCGCTTAATCAGTACAGCAACCTAAACCGAGCCTATCCTACCTCTGACTTCACGGCCAAACAATCGCTCGGCGGCATTGGTTTCTCTAGTGAGTGGGCTGATAGGATCGAGGCTGGTTTGCAGTTGCAGATCATCGCCGTGGGGAATTTCTTCAGGGGCCCTGATCCAAGGTGGCCGGATCGAACGGATGAAGATGATCCGACTATCATGTGTTTGGTCGTGCAACCTGCAGAAGATAGAGTGTTCGAGAGACTGAATGAGTTTAGGGCTCAGACTTCGCTGATGAAAGAGTTGGATTGGAAACCGGTTGTGGCTGTATTGCAGTGAGACACTGGCACATACGTTTGGGGAACTATTCGAATATCGATAAGTCATTTGTGGGATATGTTCGATGCTTGGTCCTGTAGACCTATGCACTTAGATTGTTTTCGTAGTTGCTTTCCGTGCACGTGCAACCCCGATTATGAGGCCCAGCCGTTTGATAGCTCATTTGCACGAACCACATGGCCTACTTACAATCTAATTTTCGTTCATACGCACACCGCCAAACAAAGATTAGCGTGGGTTTCTGGATTGCGGCGCAAGCACTGCTTGGTGTCCCTATGATCAAGGCCAACTGTGTGAAGATGGCAAACATCTGCTGCTGGTAGTGTATATAGACCGGTGCGTCTTGCTGTTGATGATCCTTCAAATCCAGCTCTCTCTCTGGTCCTGAAGGCATAGTTTAGCAGCTACATCAGCTATCTCATCGAACTTGCAGCTTACACCATGCCTTCTGGTACATCAACCTCCTTAGGGTCCTTCGACTACCAAATCACCAATCTTCCCTCTTTTTACGTAGCGGAGATCGAGACGCTAGAGTCAGGAACAACCCAATGTCTCAGCCGCAAATTGAGAACTCAAGTTGTGGAAAGCTTTGTGAGATCGAAGCATCGTTTTGGGTGGGGCAATAGTCCGTACTCATGGGTCGTCAATTACAGAGCCAAAGAGGGACAACTCGGGGGATCCTCACGCCATGGCCCAATCGATCACTTGATATTGCTCTGGACACACGACGAGACGAAAGTGGAGGAAGAGGCAATCGTGAGACGTTTATTGGGTCAAGATGACCACGGACCTTCACCTCATAGGCCGCTTTATCAACTCTATCGTAGGGATTCCAATGGCAATCGTAATCCTTTGTCCATTAGTTGTCAGGTCAGGGCTGAGGCAACCATTGTAACACCGGAAAATGACGCAAGTCTGTATTACCAGTGTTTAAGCGCATACATTTGCTCCAAGGCGGTCAACAAACTTCGCGGTGCTGACGTTAAACCGGCGCATAAGGAATGGTTTGTCAAGTGTCCGATGACTCTTGGCGAGACCCCTCTGGAACCCATCATGAAAGACCTGCTGTACTTTGCAGTACGTGTTGAGCCTAGCCTCAGGATACAGGACAAGCTTCTTCGATTGAACTTTGACCTGGCGCTTGGACTCAATGGGGGGAGCCAGATCATCAAATTCTTGTGCCAATATCTAGGCAACAACGTGCTAGGTCCGAACTGTACTGATCTGCTTCCTGCAATCAAGAGTCTCCTCATAGGGCTCGAAGTTATGGCTCGCTACACTCGTGTGTCTCCCGTCAAGAGAGCTCATGCTGCTCTTTCCGAGAAGCAGACTGGGCCCCAGAGAGTGCCTAGCGATTCCAGAGAGCCTAGTACACCAGCACCCAGTACACCACCACCTAGAGCATCAGCATTTCTTTCACCGACTCCGCGTACCTTCGGTTCACCACTGCTCAGAAAAAGTTCGTCAAGAAACCAGCTGGCACCACCACCACCGCCACCGCCACCGGAATATGAACCAGTTACCAAAATGGCCAATCATGGTCCGTATAGGATTCTGGATGTCAAGATGCCTGGCGAAGTTCCTCGGTTTGTTTTCAACAAAATCGAGTCAGAAGACGGCGACGGCGGCATGAAGAAGTATTCTGTTGCGGAATACTTTGCCAAAATCAATGATACTCCGCTTAGATACCCGTATCTACCTTATGCCAAAGTGCGGCACGACACCTGGATCCCGCTGGAGCTCTTGGAGACCCATAAACAGCAGCTTCTCCGCAAGACCGGTCAGATGACCACTTACGTGCAAAGCCATGCCAAGCAATTTTGCAGCACTGAGAGTGCGTTTGGGGAGCTGTTGAAAGTTAGCAAGAGTCTGAACATCGACTGTGAAACGCTGCCGGAGGTCCTCGGAACGGACCCGCCAATATATTCACTGCCCGCAAAAGAGCGGCCGCGCAGGAATGGAAAGAAGGAACAGTTGACCACAGAAGATCCTCAGCTCCTGGTTTCAGAAGCGTATAAGATTGACATTGTGTACTTTCCATCCCCTTCTGAGAAGTCCGAAGCAGCGAAGCACTTCATCGAAGACATGGCCAAACGCGTGACGACTCAACGAACTGGTTCCTTCTTGCAAACGGGAACGGTGAGAAACATCATCTGGGTTGAGGAAAAGCTGATGCTCAACGACCATCCTTCGATGAAACACCATCGGCCCGAACACATACTCATGTGCATAGTGGACGAGTTGGGACGCACGAAGGCGACAGTAGACCACATTCGAGCAGAATGCTACAGATATGCGCACCTGACGCACGGATCCCTGGCAATTTGTGTATCGAAACAAGATCTTGATCGATCCATCAGTGCGTATGCCTCGAGCAAAGATCTCTCCGCACATTTCCCTCAGGGAATTATGCAAAAGATCAACTATATGCTCACAAGAACCAATCATCGGCTGTTAGAAGAATTGCAAGTTCTGGAATCAATCCCAGAAGAAACCCGGAAACTGAAAGAGAAAAAAACGCAAGAGATTGAGGCAAAGCTCAGGGGTCTAAATCTAGATGTTGCTGGTCAGATCACGAGTGCCGATCCCTTGATGAAGGTGGAGACAAGTGAAGAGGATCTCGATCTTGTTACCATGGCCATGATTGTTGGGGCTCATATCGCTCATCCGGGTGCTTCAGCTGCGGCGGACTGTCCTTCTGTTGCGGCCATCGTTGGATCCAACAGAGCCACGACTCATTATTTTGGGTCCGCTCGTGTGCAAGCGACGATGGAGTCGAGCGACCAGAGCACTGACACCGCAAGCGAGCCGAAGCCAAAGATCAAACACATATTGCAGTCTCGGATTCTTGATCTCAAATCAATGATGATCGAGAGGCTGAAGGCTCGGAACCAAGCGGGCCCAATAATTGTCTTTCGTGATAGTAATGTCGACTTCGGACACGTTGCCAAATGGGAGGCCTCGCAGATTGAATCAGCGTGGGACCACCAGTACCCATCATCGAAAGGCCACGACGAGTTGAAGTTGGTATACATTGTCGTCAATCGAAGAAGCCGAGCCGAAGGGGTTGAGGACGAGGTGAAAGCCGACCGTTTCGCCACCGGGAAGTATCAATACACCATCCACCGGAACGATCTGCGACTACACTCACAGATCCTATTGGGACTGGTAAGTCTTCCTAATCTAACTGTCTCAACAGTAAGCGAGCAAACAGCTAACATTTCCCAGGTGAAGCGCCTCAACCGGAACAACCAACTAGGCGGTGACGTCTCCATCGCTCTACCCATCCACTTCGCCCAGAAACTCTCGCGGCGATTCTTCAGTTACTTCCAATTCTACACCACGGACTCCGCCAGCATCTACCCGGACATACTACAAGCAACTTACGATCCAACACATCTCGCAAACCACAAGAAGATGGCACGGTTCATCCAGAGGCACCTTAGCCCTAGCGAGGAGCAATTCACACCCAGTGCGAAAAAGATTCCCCCTAGCGCTCCTCCCTCTAGCCAAGGTACGGCTGTAGCTGAGCTCCCCCTATCTGACGATGGGGGCCTAGAAGGGGAAGAGGGTTTCGAAAAGAAAGAGAACCCCACTATCACATTTCCCGATCTACCGTGGAGCGACCGTCTGAACGCAACTATGTTCTATCTCTGAAGCTGTTTCGAAAAGCCGCTTCCGAGTACCTCGACGACGACTATGGAGCTTGTCGGCCTCTATCACGGTCCATACTTCCAGAGGTTTCTACTACATCTACATCCTCGAGTCCCTCGTTCTCTCATCGTTAAACGGGAACTACCTCCGCACTCTCTTCCATTCCTGCATCCAAGCCCCGTAAGCGCAGGTATAGCGCAACAATACTTGGATGCCGCCACATCCCCCTCCTCTGTTTACCTTGCATGTCTTACTCCACCAATCCCACACGCTCTCTTCCTCCGCCGCGTCTCTAACCTACCTCTACGGCGACGTTTTCCCCCGATCTGCTTTTTTTTTTTTTTTTTGCTTAGCCCTTGCCATCGCTGTACTTTTCTCCGTCTCAAGATTCCACTTCACGGAAACATCTCCATCATCTGTTCGTCTGCTTTGATTTCGACTTTCTCACTAGCTGTAGTCACTCCCTCGAATGCAATAGTCACTCTTTGATCTGTTGATGTTGTAAGCTGTGCCCCGACTACTCAACCCCGGGGATGGACACTGAAACGTCATGTGGTGACCTTGCCCATTTCCAGCTGGCGTGTATCCAACGCCGTAGAATGTTGATAAAAAGAACCAAAGACGCGGAAGCAGGCGGCCACGCCTCGTCTAGCGCACGTCACCCGCCGTTGGGATCGGCAGTGTGAGCGACGTTGATGAATGCAGTGGTGAGGCGTGTGATGGTTTCTGGTCTTATTCTTCAACGGGTAGCTCTGGGAAGTGCTTTTCTTTTCCTTCCGATAGCCATGGATATGCAGTCTCTACTCCCTCTTCAGCCCCACCTTGCCCGCGTTCCTCAACCCAACCACCCCAACCACAACACAGACCAGCATATAGGCGAACATGGCCCAGAAACTCGCCCTGTACCCCTTCAACACCTGTCCCGCATCCTCTTCGAAAGCTCCTTCCCCCCCAGCATGTCCCGCGCCACCGCTACCATCCATAACCCCCAGCGCAACCACCTGACACACCCCGACGCCCAGACTCATGCCAAACTGCGCGACGGTATTGAACACAGCCCCAGCCAGCGCCTGCGTCTTCTCAGGGAAGCTGTCGGACACGATGATCAGGCCAACGGTGAAGAGGACATCGCCGCTGAACGGCGCGAAGACCTGCGCCCAGAATTCCAGATACCAGTAGTCCCAGGCCGGGTCGACGAGCGCCATGATGAGCGGGGAGCAAGCGCAGATGACGGCGGAGCCGGAAACAAGCCATCTGGCGGGGACGCGGTGGACGACCAGGCCGACGGTGAGGTTGATGAAGACGCCCGTGACGAGGTTGGGGAGGAGGTAGAGCGACGTCGTCAGCGTGGACGCGTTTTGCACTTCTTGGAAGTACAGACTAGCGAAGATCTCGCTCGAGTTAATGACGCCGTAGGAGAGGGCGACGATGATGCAGGTCGAGGAGAAGGGGACGTTTTCCCAGAGGCTGTTGGGGATGAGGGCGGGTCTTCCGGCGCGGGTTTGGAAGTGCACCCAGGCTGGGAAGGCGAGGAGGAGTGCAAGGCTGACAGCGAGGAGTGATGCTGTTTCTGCGGATCGGATGGTGGAGAGATCGGCGCTTAAAATGCTGGTGGACGTCGTCAGTGTACTGAACGGTATGGGGGCTGCGGGTAATACTCACGCAAGGACATAAGCTAAGATGGCGAGTCCTCCGCTCGCTATGACACCTCCCACCCAATCGACATCCTTCCTCAATCGCTCCTTGGTGGATCGCGAGCCAGCAGCCACCGCTGTATCTACTTTCGGTAGCGCCCAGTACGCAGCCATAGCCGCTACGAGGGTTGCACCGCCGCTCAGATAAAACCCGGAGCGCCATCCAGCCTTCTCAATCATGATTCCGCTCAATACCAGGCCAACGGAGAAGCCTAGAGGCTGGCTCATTCCTAAACAGGCGAATCCCAAGTTTCGGGCCCTCCCTGCGGGCACTGCGGCCGTGATGATGGAAACCGAGGCAGGCAAGTGCATGGCCAGCGCAACGCCTTGGATTGCGCGGAAGACAACGAGCTGCACACCCGTCTGGGCCAGACCACAAGCCAGCGTCATTGCACCCAGCAGGAAGATTCCAAGCAGCTCGACGCTCCTCGCGCCGACGATATCCGCAACGCTTCCGGCGATGAGGAGGATGGCGCCCGCTGTCAGTCCGTAAACACTCTGCGGCCACAGATACAGCGCTCGCTCAAGGCTAATGGAGCGCGCTATGACCGGCAGTCCGACCGTGATGATTCCATTCGTGAAGGAGGCCCAGAAGCGGATGAGCGAAGGCACGAAGATGGTAAGTATAAGTCGTGGAGTAGAGAGCTTGGGTTTCGTCGACTGCGCAAGTGCGGTGTTTTGCTCGTCATTTGGAGGGGTGGAGGGAATGCTGAGGCCCGTACTCGACGAAGAGGGTGACGATGACGGTGGGTTCCCTGGCCTGTCGAAAGGATGAACATGATCCGGCACTTTCGGAGCGACGCTTGAGAGCGCGATGGTCTCTGTCGCGCTCATCTCGGGATATCTGAGTCGTGTTTGTGATGACCGTAGCGCCCGAGAATAATGGCGTTCGTAATCCAGTCTCCTCTTGGCTTTTAGGCGTCCCGGTGAGATCTGTAAGTATCAATACCAACTTCAGCTGTACAAAATCAGATTCCTTCCTCAAGATGATATTTCTTGGTGGGGGGCCAGTACCTTATATATAAGGCTACGAATACTTTGCATCCCCGGAAAAAAAAAGGACTAGACTAGAGGACTAGTTGCGTCCTGCATGTTAAAAGGGCGGGCTCGTCTTGATTGGCTACGTTCGCAGCACGCGATGACGAGACGAGACGAGATCCTTCGCGACTCCACCTCGTAAAAGAACCTGAGAAATGAGCTTCAGATGTTCTCGTCGTATGCAATAGCTACGAGGCTGGCTACGACAGTGACTAGCAAGATTGGACTCGTTGTAAGGCGCGAGAAGAGGAAGTTACGAGGAACGTCGTCGCGAGGGTAAAAGTCATGATGTTAGTCAGCATCTTCGGGCAGTGGCAGCGTGTTTTGGAGTGATTGATTGGCGGCGGCGAAGTTTCCTGTGAAGACGTCGCGATTACTTCTGTGATGTACGCTACGTTAAGCTTAAACCAGGTCCCAGTTTCGGGAAGGGAAGGCACGATTGGGACCCCACGAACATGCATTCATGACACCTTACCTCCAATGCCTCGTACATGAGGTGAACAAACAGCCTCATTGTAAGATGCTCCTACCCCTGACATTTTACAATCACGCTCGCGCCTACGCGTCGTCCAATCCATCGAACAAATGCACACCCCACCCATCACTCGGATTATTAAACCTCACCGGCTCCTCCCCCAACGCATCAATACCAGCAAGATCTTCCGTCCCAAGCTGACACCCTATCGCTCCCAGGTTTTCCTCGATGTGCGTCTCGTGTTTGCTCTTTGGGATGACGCTCGTCCCGCGGCTCGCACCCCACGCCAGAACAACCTGCGCCGGAGTACACCCCCGCTCCTTCGCAATGGTCTTGATGACTTTGTTTTCGAGCAGCAGGGGCGCCTTGGATTGTGTGGTTACCAAGCGCCGCGACCGGTCGCCGTAGGTGGGATTCATGTTTCCCAGCGGCGAGTAGGCCGTGACTGCAATGCCATGTGCTTTGTGGGCGTAGATCCATTTCGCCTGCGGGAGGTACGGATGGAGTTCCATCTGGTGCACCGCGGGGAGAGGCGAGTCGCCCTTCAAGCTGTGCTTTACCAGCTCTTTTAGCTGCGCAGGCGAGAAGTTGCATATGCCGATGCGGCGGACTTTGCCGGTCTTGAGGAGCTCTGTCATGGCCCTCCAGCTCTCGACGTAGTCATAGCGGTAGTTTTTGTCATCGGAGCCTTTGCCGACGGGCCAGTGCATGAGATAAAGGTCTAGGTAGTCGAGGTTGAGGTCTTTGAGGGTCTGATTTAGGCCGGCTTCTACGCGGTCCGGTGCGTGGCTGTGCGATGTCAGCAGGAAGCGGTATGTGGAGTGCAGTTTGGACTCACTGGTCGTTCCATAATTTACTTGTGACCCAGATGTCCTCTCTCCTTAGACCGGCTTTCTTCAATCCCTTGTGTATGCCCCTGCCGACGGCTTCTTTGTTGCCATAAGCAGCAGCACAGTCGATCTGCTTGTAACCCTTCTCTATCGCAAATGCAACAGCATTGGTGGTATTGTCCGGACTCTCCTTTAGGTTCCATGTTCCAAAGCCAATTGGTGGCTGCTCAATTCCTTCCGGGTGCAAGACGATTGGCTGCTGCTTGTTGCGGCATTGTGCGACGCCAACGAGAGCGATAAACGCGATTTGCACCAGCATAGTATATTTGTATCTCAGTAGCTCTTCGGTAATGATGTTGAGCTGGTATTATTGCTCAGAGTTGTGGTGCTCAAGCTTCCGAGACGTGCGGCAATGATGACGTTACCGACCGTTGGAGTGCATGCGGGGCGATGCACAGACCCTCAGGGTGTTGAGAGCAAGCGAGACCCTTCTCGTGTAGATAGTTGCTACAATTGACAGTCTTCTGTGGGTCGCGCACTCGTTACACGTGGAATTTATTCTTACCGCAATCAACACGCGACTAACTACGTAGGTCAAATTGTGCCGTGCGATATCTAGACTGCCACCGTAGCTCAAGGAGAAAAGGAGAGTACTGTGGTTGCAGCGGTAAGTTTGGGCAGTGGGGACTTCTTGGCCCGAATATTAAGCGTCTACAAAAGCTCTATAGCTAGGTTTAACTATACTTAAAAGGGCTAAAGCCTTTCTCCTTATAGTATATCTTCCTCTTTTAGGGGTATCTTTACTATATTACACTATCCTTGCTCCGGAGGGCCCACTGCCCAAACTTACCGTTGCAACCACAGTATGTAGTCGACTTTCATGATCGATGCGATCTGCACGATGCATAAAATGGACGACTCGATTGTGGATATTGCGTGATGAATTTGACCGCCGATCCTCACAGTCGAGACGTTTCAAAAGTAGGTATGACTTCGGAACGTCTTTGCTCGACTGCATGGAGGAACTCCTTTTCTCAAGATGCTTTTCCACTGACGTGGGTATCTTGTTGGGGACATCAGGCTAGTCGTTTTGGGTGATGTCGAGGATGCATGCTGGACGTCGAAAGCAAGCGCAAGCCTCCTGCTCTGGACCGTCTTTGCACGGATACACACAGGTCCCCGGCCATGTTTATGGTCAGTGCATGAGACCATTGCCTCGACGCATGAATGCGTGCCTCAAACCTAGCCACGATCCGTGTTGCTGCGGTGGTCTGATTTTGCTTCCGCATGTCCCCTTGCGAGACACTGGATCAAGGCTTCACGGGACGTTGAGCGGGAAACCGTCGCTGTCCGGTGCTCAACGGGGAGGAAGACAAGCTAGGCCCGATGGCTGGCGTGGCGAGACGCACAGCTGGATGACAACATGGCACAAGCAGCGGTGCGGCGTCCAGCTTATCGTATTGAGGCAGATTGGTTCGCATCACACTGGTGGCCTCAGCGGTACGTGCGACAGCTCATCGCGCTGGTCAACACACATGATATTAGCGGTTGCATGGGATGGACAAAGACAACAAGCCGCATGTCCATTCCGGTCGCTAGAAGCCAGGACGAAGCGGTCATAAAAGGATGACGGGTTGCGGGCGGGGTGCGCGGTGGAGAGATGGCAGAATGGCCGGTTGCACTGTCGAGAGGTCACAAGCACCACGTCCGGACACGGAACGATGTTGTGGGATGGCGATGCCCCCGACACGCACGATTGAGCGGAGGATTGACGCCATGTTGTTGATACGAGCTGTGTTGGAGCGCGGAACGGTACCGCGCTTGCAGACGAGACGACGCTCGAATCCTCCAGCAGGCGTGTCATGAGGGCGAGCTGGTGAAGCGGTGCGGGGGACTCTGGTGGCAGGCCCGCGAGACAAGTGTAAACGGATATTCGATAGCGAGTCCGTATACGCATACACAGTATTTCCTGCTGTAGCATGTCACATGTGCGCGACGGACCGGTTCTGTTGCCTGGTCATGTTGTGGATGACGGTCAAAACGCAGCCCCACCAAAAAAACGGCGGACATGGGCGCTCTGGCCCTGCATCTTCGCCAGCTTTGCCGTCTTTCCCGCCAGTTGCAACCGCCACCTAACAGCTGGCAAAAGGGCTCTGAGTCCTGTCGTTGGGGTTGCCATGTCCCGTGGGTCCTTCGCGCGGGCCCTCCTCCTGGGGTAACACAGTCTACTCCACTCTTGACCGTTCGATTCACGACAATATTGGTGTCGCAGGACTGTCCCTCATGAACATGCGCCCAGCAACGTCCCGTGATCGCATCGTCGCCGATCACACCTCGACCGTCAGCAAACCGCGATGCTGATGCGATGTGGCGTTGACACAGGCCCATTGGCAGCTGCCGTCCTGCTGTGTACAAGACCAGACCGCACGCCTGTCATGCCTCCCCGCCTGTGCCGTCCATACATGGCTGGCCACAGCTGACGCCGCGCGCAATTTCACAGAGGCCGCGCTCGAAGGATGCACCCTAGTCCTCAATCGACCTCCAAAAGCTCGGATGTCCCCAGCTCCCGCAATCCTCCATCGCGCTCCGTGGACCCGGATCGCTGTTTGACATGGGTGACAGCGGCCCTCTTCTTCACCACCCTGCCCCTTCCACCTGCTCGGACTCGAGGTGGGTCCTCTTCTGCCCTGACCATCCTGCATCTCCCCTCCATCTCTCCTTTCCTTCACCCGCCGACTGCGACCTCGGTGTCGTCGAAACAACCTGGTCCTGTACCGCATCCAGCTTCCACCGTGGCCATCTTCGTGGCCGACATACCGTCCAGGATGCAACTGTGAGCATCGGCCATCGCAGCCATGGGGAACGAAAATGGCATGAGCAGGAACCACTTTGGCGACTGGAACGCCGAGGCCCTCGCTGTTGTCATCTGCTCCGCTTTGGCTCTCTACAATGCCCTGGAACTCGAGCTGCTCATCTTCACGACCTTCCATGCTTACCGTGGGCTCTACTTCTGGTCGCTCACTCTGGCCAGTTTTGGAGTCATTCCGTATGTCCTCGGCTTCATGATCGAATACTTCAAGCTTAGTTACCTGTCTCTCGGCACCGCCATCGATACCATCGGCTGGGTGTTGATGGTGACGGGCCAGTCAGTCGTGCTTTACAGTCGGCTCTGGCTAGTATTCGGCAACAACCACAAGCGTTTGTTGAAGTTCATCAGATGGATGATAATCTTCAACGGATGTACCTTCCATGGTCTTACAGCTAGTGCGTTCGAACCTCACATCGCATACAATGTTGGACTGACAAGCAATAGTCGTGGTATATGGCTCTCGCTTCGGCAGCCGCACGGTAGATTTCGGCAAGGCTTACGACGCTATCGAGCGCATTCAAATGTGTGTCTTCTTTCTCCAGGAGGTCAGCTTGTCCGGCATATACATCTGGAAAGCGCTCGACATCATACAAACATCCGACCGCAAGCGTAGCCATCATACAATGTGGCAGCTTTTCTCCATCAACGTCATCATCATCGCTTTCGACATCGCCCTCCTGGCGCTGGAGTTCTCGAGCCAGCACGTGGCCCAGCAAACCATCAAAGGCCTCATCTATTGCGTCAAGTTGAAGCTCGAGCTAGCCATCCTGAATAAGCTGGTAGACGTATCAACCGTTCACGCGCGAGCAAATGCCCTGACTCTTGGCAACACGAACGACTTCCTGGATCCGACCAAAACAGTCTGGGACATAACTCGCTTCACTCCGGCATTCAGTTCGTCGATGCATACATACCCAAAGTGGGTACAAGACTTTGAGAAATCAGGATTGAGGGCGGCGTATTCTCCGACGGACAGCACTTGGGTTCAAGCACAGAGGCGCAATACCAATTTCTCCGCCGACGATGGCTACTTCTCCGCCGAGATACAGCCATGTACGACGCTACCAGACCCAAGATTGGAAGACCGGGACAGAGGCTCTGTGATAGATTTGCTGTATGCCGAGGCGTTGCGAAGGATCGCGACCCCGGGTTGAAGACTGCGCATCATTACAAGTACCGAACATCGCACGCTCTTAACTTGCCTCGGCTTTCTCTTACGGACAAGAATCCGATCAGGAAGGAAGGAACAAAGTTGTAACACCGAGGCATGATCACCACACGGCGAACATCGCGGCTTGCCGGCGCGTTCATGTGTATTTGACGAATGGGTCGCCTCGACAGCTCCGCACTGGAGCCGAAGGTGCAACTTGGCTTGTTGTCGGCTGTGCTTTTTGCTTAAAGGCCGACAGTGGCCACTTAATTTTGAAGCACACCCTCGAACACTTGTTGTAGAGGGAGCCACCTTCGGGTGCGGGATGCTCCGGCGCCACGATAGCCGAGTTCCATCTCAACGCGCAAACCGCTCCCCATCCAGCTTCAACAAGTTGATGAGTGTTGCATGCGACGCACGAATTTACGAGTTACGAAATCTATGGCACGATAGGAATGGAAAGTACAAGAAGGATAATGTTGGTAGTACGACAGGAGCGTACAGATCCAGAATACCCTGGCACGCCCGTCACCATCTAATGTATCTGAACATCTCTTGCTCTTCCCCTTCCGTCACCTTCTGTACTTGTTCCCTGCCCACGTTCAAGGGCGCGGATTCTATCCAATCCGAAGTTGGAGGTTCGTATAGTTGATGTCGAATTTGCACGGCCCAACGTCGTGATTCTGGACGATGGCCCATGTCGCAGTGTAGACAAGAGGGAGAGGGCCTCAATTCCGCGGTCTCAGCACGACCCAGAAAACATGTCTCAGACCTACCCTCCAGCAACCAAGATCAGACTATCGCCTTTACTGTACTTGTTTGCTCTGCTTTCTGATACATGTTTGCTCTTTATGCCACAATTCGTCCTCACCGCACCTCACGCAGATAAATTCCCGTCGTTTTTCCAAGGCGATCTCACTTACTTTGGCCTGTCTTAATTTCTATCACCTTTACTGTTAGATAACGAGCTGGGTTTTAAATACCCCTCTCCCTGCGACCGTTTTCACTAATTCAAACTCCTCTGCACCTGACACGTTCACGCCACCTCGCCTGGCCATCTTTTGGTGTCCGGTTTTGTCGTAAGCATTTCCTGCCCGTTGATGAAAATCACTGACGACGAGGCAGACGCACGATGACTAGCCCACCCACGATTCCGACCTTCGAGGAATGGCGTGAGAAGTACAAACAAAATCACCGAAGCACGAAGCGCTCGAAACGAGGACGCCAGAATGTGTACAACCCCACCTATGAGTCGCTGCCTACCCATAGATTTTTCCGAATGGACCGCGGAGCCATCGATGACGGGTTCCACAAGATCTCGGCAGCAGTGCTTGAGACTCTCGCCGGGGCAAGGCCAGAAGACAAGCAACTCGCGGCTGTACAGCAACTCGCTCGTCGCTTGCAGGTAGTCGTTATCCCGGAGACTTTGGATGTAGCCGTCGTGGGAGAGCAAGGTATGGGAAAGAGTCTCGCTATCAATGCTTTCCAACATCGCCCGAGTCTGTCGACAACATCAGCCAGTGGTGGCGCATGCACTGCTTCGGCGATCAGGTTCTGCTTTAAGCCAGACGCCGCAGAGTTCTCCGACAGCTTTGATGCGAAGATCAAGTTCATGAACGACGAAGAGTTGACCGAGAGCATCCAAGAGCACATCGACAGATACTATCACTTCCATTTTTCCGGTCATGTGGATGAAGAGACGTATTTCGAAGATCAGCGTGCAGCTAAAGATGCTGAAGCTTTCTTCAACCTGCTGCACAATTCGAAATATAATGATGAAGCCGCATCCAAGCTGAAGAGTCTTCTCACCGCCGATAACATCAAAGGAAAGAACCTGATGAATGCCACGATGGCGATGGCCCATACACGCATGAACGAAACGCGTTCGCTGTGGTCGGAGACCGAAGACCGAACGATAGTGTTCAAGGACCGTGGCATCAAAGCGTTGATGGAAGAGGTGGAGAAGTACATGGCCATGTTCCCATCGATGCCGTCTTTGTGGCCGATCGTGCAAAGCCTCGATATTCTTCTATGGTCTCTTCTGGCAAAGCATGGTGTCAACCTCCGAGACCTGCCCGGTAATGTTTCTTTTCCTTCAAGTGAACAGAGCACTAACATATATAGGCTTGAACGACGAGAACCAGATCCGCACAGCAGCTACGAATGCATTCAGGCGTAAAGCGGGCTCGGAGATGATCTTCGCTAGGGCGGACCGAGTCACTACCGATGTCAATGTGCATAGGTACATTAGGCAGTCAATCAAAGCTCATGGCGCTAAAGGAACGATCCTTATTCTCACGAAGAAAGACGTAAGGTTCTTACCTCATCACCTGTTACCAAGCTAATTGAGTCCAGGAATACCTACTCGATACCAATTCCGCGGAGAATGTTATCAAAACGCATATGGCCGAGCCGTTTCCTACCATTCGGGACCATCTGTCTCAGAACGAAGAGACGATGGACACATTACCAGAAGACGACGAAGTCGCCGATGCCGAGTACGATGATCGCCATGCCTATCAAGCCCATCTCAAGAACCTCGCCAAGTTGGCCTTCATCCACCATCGTGGCGAGGGCGTGGCGGAGGAGATGAAAGTCAAATTCAAGGAAATGGACCCGGAACCCATCACAGTCTTCTCCATATCTGCGTCCATGTACATGGAGTGGATGAAGCACAGCAACGTGGAACGGCCCCTCATGTCACCCGCAGAGACAGGAGTTCCCGGAGTTCGACAGCACCTGCTTCAGCTTTGCGCCGAGGCGAACCTCAAAATCTACAGGGATCATGCTTTTGCCAAGATGGAGAGCCTGCTAAACAAGTGTCGCCGCATCACCGACGTAGAGAAGCAAGACGACAACTATGCGCTCCTCCGCCCAGTTTTTGCCGAAGTAGTTGTCAACCTCCGTAAGGAACTCGTGAACATCTTCAACGAATCCATCGACAGTGATGACATGGACATGGAAGAGATAATCGACTATGACGAGAAAGAAGAGCGACAGAAGGAGCTGCTTGGAGTTGTCGATGACTGGGGCTACGGCGCCCACTGGAATACCTACCGAGCTTGTCTGCTACGTAGGGGCATCGGTCTCTCCGCGTCCGCGAAGTACAAAACCGCCGAAAATCCCACGGGCGGGTACAACTGGAACGAAGACCAAGGCAAGATCACCATCAAAGACATGGACGCGTGGAAAGCCCGCATGGACCCCGCCATCCATTCCCTCGCAGACCGACTCGAAGACGCCATCATTTCAGGCTGCAAAGACATCCAGGCGTGCATCCAAACATCCTCGCTTCCCCCCGACCTCCGCACCGCCGCCATCGAGGAATGGGAAGGCTGCGAAGAAACGGTATTTGAGCTCGTCAATGCAGAAGAGAAGCTCCAGCGCGCGGTAAACGACACGCACCAGTACGCCACGACCGAGACGGACATCCGTTGCATGAACGCCAAGCTCAACGCCGAATACTACAAAGAAGTCTACGACATCGACACCTGGTCCCAGACCAAATTCACGAGCCGTCTCGCCGCGCAGAGAAGCAAAATGACGGACGTGATGAGCAAGCCTGACCGCAACGGCCGACTCCTCGTCGACAGGATCGAGCACGCCGTCGCGCAACGGTCGAAGCAGGACTTGGGCGCTGCGTTCGATGCGTTCCTCGCTGAGGTCATGCACGCCGTCGAGGCGTTCGACGAACACCTCACTGATCGTGGGCCTCTGGACTACAAACTGACTGATGCGGACCGCCAGCTACGCGTGGATATACTCGGCCGCATCCCAGAGCTGGAAGCCATGGTCGAGAATGTTCGCGCAAAATTCAACGACGACATGCTGCTCACGCCGCAGGCTGTGACGTCTTCAAACCGGACGGAGGGGGGCGAGCCGGTGCAGAAGAGGGTCAAGAGTGAAGTGGACTAGCAGTGTTTGGGCGGAGGAGCTACGCGCTCGTTCCTGTGATGACTAGAATTGGCGTCTCGGAGACTATCCAAGGTTGGGGGTTTATCTGAGAGCGTGTGTCTACCTCTTTAGCTTAGAGTCATGCTTTACATTTACATACCCGGCGATTTATGCGCCATCATCTGGCACGCGCGTTGCCGTGCCTGGCTGGGCATTCTCTAGGTCGCTACCTGCGGTTGGCGGCAAATGAAATCACAGTACGTATACTTCATCTCCAATCTTCGCGCTTCATTTTTCGTCTTACATATCCCAACGCACCACCTCCCTACACTTTAAACTAGCGACCCATTGAGGGTTCGCGATACCCACGCAACCCACCGGACAAAACAACCCTACCTATCCCCGTGGTGCTAACGAACATTGGAGTCTTGCCCCACGTACACACAAGCTGCCGCCCTCGTTCCAACACCCTGTCATATCCGCTGTCACGCTATACCTGGTTAAAGGACGAGTTGGCTGTGTTACCCTAAGGATGAACAATACAACAAACCATCCAGCTTAGTTAGACTAGCTACAACCATTTGCGCTGACATATACAGAAATTGTCACCTAGGCTACAAAATGCCCATGTCAGGGGTTTCGTATTTACTCGTTCGTCCTGCACTGGGTCACGTGATACTGGGTCAAAGGATAAGGAGACTGTGTTACCCCAGGATGGATTATGTGGTAAGTTAAGGGGTGTTGGAAGTAGGCTGTGTTACCCCAGGATGAAGGATGTGGTAAGTTATTAAGTTTAGTTAAACTATCTAAGACCACATTGGCAAAAGGGGGATCTATCCACTTCGATGCATTGCTTCAGAGCGCGACGCACACCTGGGATATGGCGGTGAAGCTAGCCAACGGACCGAGACGCTACAAGTGTAGCAACGGCCGCGAGTTGCATGTGTCTGCTGAAGACATGCGCTCTGTCGCTTCAGATGAATGGATGAGAGGAAGCTTAGTCAACGTCTTCGCAAGCATTGCTGTCGACACATCTGCTGGCCCTCGCAAGTTGAGGGTGGTTGAAGACCCACCCGCCGCGACTGTCGAAACGCAGATGGAGGATATCGCCAGATACCCCCTGCTTTTGCCAATTTGTGAGAAGCATCATTGGATGATGTTTGTCTTCCACTTGGACACGCAGACGGCATGTCCCCGGTTTTCGGAAATCACGGACATCCTCGTGCTTACGGCTACTTGCAGTGTTGCTGTTATGACTCGAATGCCCACCCCCAAGCCAAGGGTAAAGAAACTCGTCTGCATCGAGTAATCCTGAACAACGGACTTCCGCTGCTAGCATCATTGGGTAGTAAGGTGCCCAGTGGGACACTAAAGGCAGTACGCGTCCGCCAACAAAACGACTTAAACAGCTGTGGGGCGTGGGCGTGCCTCAATGTATACGCTCTGGCGAGGGGAATCGCTGTCGAACACGTTGGGTTATCAGGTATGCCTTTTCAATATCCATTGTGGGTGTACTCCAACTAACGTACGCCGCTCGGCAGGAAATTTGGACCATTCTGTCCGCAGCTTCGTGGGATCCTTCCTGTTAGACCATACCACACCGACCGGGGGTTGAAGCTGGCACCGCGACCAGCGTTAAGATGAGGTACAAACTTCGGAGGCATGGTGGCGAGGGTATGCACGGCTTTTCTTGGAGGGCCGGCCTGTGTGTGGCACTGCGGCGGCGTTTTGGGGATTTCTGCACAGTTACGATGAAATAGAGGAAACTGGGGGGGAGCAACGCCTGGGAAGAGATTGATTGATTGAGTGCTGGACAACAAGTCATGGTATATTCGATGGATAGTGAGCATGAAACGGCGGCCTGGGCGAATAGCGACAGTCACCGAATTCTTGCACGCGCAGTCGGCTGTCATGATTATAGGGGTATCGCAGGAGTAACCCTTTGCATTGTATGTGTGTGTATCTAACTACGTGGGTGTTCCCCCTCGATAGGCTCGTTCCCCGGTGCCGCTAGGCTAGCCTCGGCGTACCTGCCACACAAGCCAATAAACTCATGTGCATGTTTACTGAAGACAGAAAAATGCAGTGCATTCGATCTTTTAACTTTTACTCGTCGAGATCGAGCGATGGAGATAGTAATCCCTCCATCATATGCGTTTTAACGGCAGGTGTTCTCCAAACATTGCTGGAAGGACCTATTTAATCGAAGACCAATTTGCCACTTTGTCAAAGAGTGAAAATAGCGTAACTTGTCCTTGACATGTGTGACCTCTTCAAACGTATCCAGATTTCCCATTGGATGCACATCCATCAATCAGAGATGGACCCGCTGAAGTTGTCGTTCGCGAACTGCACATCGTATTTTTCGGCCATCTTCTCGAGCAGGTGTGGCGTGGCTAGGTACCCCTTCTTGTACGGTCGCTGTATCACGCTGGTGTCTTCAGCAGGAGTATACAGTATGCCACGCTTCAAGGCCGGCTTGCTCTTTTCCTGGGAACCTTCATCTTCTTCATCCGCATCCACAATCTTGGCTCGCGCAGCTTTCATCTGTGTTGGCGTTTGGTACTGAAATGCGGAGGAACTCGGTTCTCCGTGCTGGCCGTCCTCGATATGTTGGAAGATCATGTCATGATCGAGATCATCAGCTTTGATATCCAAGAGCCCTTCTTCCTCCCACGTGCGGTGGAGATCGATGAGGTGGCTGAAGCGACCATGGTCGTGGCGGATCAGCGCCAGTCGCAGTTCTCGAAGGAAGACCATCGCGATGGCATTCATGCTGGCCAGATTCCCGACGAAATATTTCCCGGCCACGTACTTGTAAATGTACACGCGCATATTTTGGGCTTGGTTGGTGGTGCATGGCGGCGGTGCGGCGGGCACCTCGAGCGTGGTCGGCCTGGGTGGCTTCACTTCATCCCCGGGAAACATCTGATTGATGCATGTTTCGTAGTGGCGAGTCACGATCGGGGTAGTCACGGTATAGCGACTGAGTCGTCCGCTCATATCGAGCTCGCGAGACAACGCGCCACTGGCCAATACATCCCGCGGGCTCTGTCTTCCCTCTAGTGCACGATCCGCTGAGATAGGGCAAGTCGCTTGTAGCAGCCGCAGATCCTGCCATTCAAAGATGCTGCTGTCCATCTCGCTCTCGTCTCGTGTGAGAAACCTATCGTCTTTGCCGCCTAGGAATTTGACTTCCTCCGCCCACTGCAGCCATATATCGCGGGTAAGAGTGGTGTCGAATCGAATCCGATAATCGCTCATATCGCAGAGCTTCTGCATCACGACCCACAATTTGCGGTCCAGGGCAGGGGCATCCGTCGATATCTTTCTGGCTAGGCCAGGACTGTTCTCCTGGAGGGCCTCGGTGAGGGCTATCAGGACAGATGCTGCTCGACAGAGGAAAGTCGTTTCCTTTGCCAAAATGTCATCGTCGAGCACATTCATGAACGGTACAACCTTAGCTCGGACACGAGCAAAGCAAGCATGACGGAGCTCCCTGTACTCTTCTTCCTGCTGTTTTGTCCTGCCTCCTAATTTTCCGTGGCCGTATAGTAACGCTAACAATATAGGGACCTTTCGGGGATCCTGGGTAGCTAGCTCAATTTCAGGATACGATGCTACGGGGTTGTTGTCGAGATGACATCGCGCCAGCGCCTACATAAAAGATTACCTTGCTCTTATTACCTGGAAAGGATACTGACCTGCGCCTCCCTCTTCCAGATTCTACAGGCCTCGACAATGGTTTGCAGCGGGTGGTACAAGATTACTTGCGACCACGGAACGTTCCTCTTATCCGATTTAACGAAGTGTAATGTTCGTGTACGGTCTATAGTGGCGTATACGACCGGGACCGGCTCCTCGGGGTTTCGCGGATTCGGTTTCATGCGACCGGCAGGGATGGCGGACACACGCAGCATATTGAAGGCGTTCCCAAAGCTCAACTTGCTTGAATTGGCATCGAATGGTGGAAAGGACGGGGCGATATCTTTATCCATAGCCTGGATCTCGCTGAGTCTGCGCTGTAGTCTGGCTACGAGGTCTCCCACTCGGGGTCCTTCCTGTGGGTTCTGTTTGGCCGGCACGTTGGTGACCGGTGTCTTGGTGGCAGACGGGGCCGCTGCTTTGCGTGTTCCACGAACCGCTTGTCGATTCAAGCGTGGCGGTAACCTTCACGACTGCGTAACCACTTGGCTCAAGAACTCATCGTCGGTTCGCAAAGTCCCCAGAAAGTATTTGACCTTCTGGAACAGGCGATCAGTCCCAATTTGTATTTCCGCTTGACGAGAATGGACGAGCTTTTTCCAACTGTCCTCGGTCTCTGTGTGTGTCCTGAACTAGTCGCGCACCTCCTTCGCCTCGGCGCACAACCAGAGGAGCCGGTGCACTGTCTCCGTAATTGTCATGGCGATGTTGAGATAGCTTCCGTACCTGACTAGAATCAGCCAGCTGGTGTTGCCGAGTGCATTGTGGTCAGAACGGGACTGAGAGATTGGAGTCAATGGTCGACAAAGTTGCGAGTGGAGCGCGGGGGACTTGTGTGTGCAAACGCACGATCACTAAGCGGTCCAAATTGCGGAGCTCTACATCAATCATAACGTCACCGAAGACCCCCTCGGTGCGGAAGTCTTCGTTCTGCACCCACTCAAACCCTTTCGCTTTCCAGTGCATTTGGAACCACAAATGTGGTTTGATAGCTAGTCGTTGCTAGGCTGTCAACGGATACGAGACCAAATCCTCCGCGAATGGCGCCAACAGCGTGTAAGCAGAGTCGTGGTCGGTTTCCCCAGAGAGATCCGTCATGGCAACGCGCATACTGTCGGTCCTGAATATGATTGTGGTGATCTAGTGCATCCGCCTAAGTTTCTTGAGGTTGGTGAGATATGTGCGTAGGCGTTGAACCCTAGTAGCGCTGCTCGGTTGTTCGGCGGCGTTCCTCGCTGGCAGGATCGAGGACTGTCTGTCCTACATACACTTACCCGCCCTCATAGTGATTACATACAATATATATATAGTTTCTCAATATTCCTACTATCATTGAATTTCACTAAGCAAGGTAACCATAGCTAGAATACAACCACTATGATAACCTAATTCATATTTACGTCTATCCCTTTACAGGACACCGCTTTGTGGTTCGAGTCAACAATCAGAAAATCATACAAGACAACCCAAGAGCTATTTATACTGGCCGAAGAAAACCACCCTCTAGCTGTGATAGCGTTGACGAAAGATCGACTTCACTATTATTGAACCACATGGTAGGGGCGGCGCATCGCCAACGCAAGAAACCTATGTCTCACTCTTACGTAACGTTACGCTACCGCGTTTGCTGTTTGCTTGTCAAGACATGGAACTACCTTCACCTTCTATCTTTTCTCCAAATCACCTTCACCTTACGTCTTCTCTCCTGCTGTCGTGGCACCAATTTCCTGTTCATGTACGTGTTGTGAGCTCTCTTCATTAGTATATGTACTCACATAGCAAAGGATGCATCCCGGTTTGATCGACAAGATCCTCACCCGTGAGCAGTGGAGAAAGCGCACCCATACGTCGCAGCCCTCGTTGTCGCAATTTCTTCGAAAGAAACAATAAAGCGCGCGCGAGCCCAGGTTCCGCCACAAGCCCGAAGATGAGAAGGCACCAGATCATGTATTCTTTTCGTTAAACACCAAGGATATGGACACGGGAATGGAGCAAGCGGCGGCCAAGGTCATCACACTTCTACAAGACCAAGCATATGAAGACATCGAGGAGATCAGTGCACTCTTGAAGAAGATTCTCCAGCTGAAGCCGGGGCCCGAGAAGCCCCACTGGTCGTACGCCCTGGTTGGGAAGCACGGCGAGGGCAAGAGTACAGTGACAAATTGCTTGCTCGGCCGCCACAATCTGGCTGGCGTTTCCAAGGGTACGAAGTCGTGCACGCAGTTCGCCACAGAATACAGGTACAAGGTCGATGCGGCTGACGAGACGGACATGAGCGATGTGACGATTGCATTCTTCGACAACGCCACACTCGAGGCAAATATGGAGGAGAACGTCATGCGTTATCGCCGTGTACATCATCAGAGGGACGAAGAGGTAGATGAGAGCGATGATGAAAGCCTCGAGCCTGCGCTCACACGAGAGATCACGAAGCACGACGTAAACCTCAGCATCGAAGCACACAAAGTGTTCCGCCTCATTGTGAAGGGCGACAAACAATCAGAAGAAGAGCTGGAAGAATACCTGAAGACTTCTGACAGCTTCACTGATGGCACTCTGGTCACCTTTCTTCTTCGCAAGCAGCGCGAACGACTTGATGCACTGGGCGTGGATGTCAACAACACCGTTACGTATCATAATGTCCCTGACAAGCTCGTCCCAGGAAGCGAGAAGGGCACGATGGACATCACCGCGGTACGCAAGGAAGCAGAGGCCTTAGCACCACTGGTGAAACTAGTCACCGTAGTGACGGGTGGGATGCTGTTGAGATATGGTCTTGTTCTTCTTGACATCCCCGGTAAGTTGTGCATTCTGAAAATGTAAACATCTATACTAACATCCCAAGGCTATGGAGATCTCAACCAAGCGCGAATTGCAAGCGCTAATGCCCATCGTCGAGGCGCTCACGGCGAAATAATCATCGGCTCGGCGCCGCGCATCGAGGACAGCGAAGACTTGGATGGGCAGATCCATAGGTCTCGCAAAGCCCACGGCGATCGGAACACAATTCTTGTCATGAACCAGATTGATGTAAGACACTTCTCCGTTGTCTAGTCGATTCGCAATTAACCAGCAATGCTTTGTAGAAAGCCTACGATGTGCCGGATTATGGAGCACTCCTCAACGAGATTCAAGAAAACAAGGATAGTCCATTCGCAGAGCTGCACGAAGCACTAAAAGCCGCCGACAATGATGATGCAGATGGAGACTATGAAGTTTACATCGCCGAGACCGCCCAGTGTGCAATGGTACGACAATTTGCCGAACCCACTGAAGATGCACTCAAACAACGACACGGTGGACGCATTAGCGTGTTTTCCGTCGTCGCATCGGCGGCCCACGAGTGGCTCGACGAGTATCGCGCCGAGGACCCGACCTGGGGACCCTACATGTCCGGCATTCCGCATCTCAAACGAGGTCTCCTCAGCCTCACTGCCGAACAGAAGCTGCAGATCTATTACGAGCATTATTTTCGCATCCTGCCTAATCTCGTGGATGATGTTCAACGCATCCTCAAGAAGACGGCCGCGAAGACAAAGGTCCTCTCATGGACCCGTCGCTCGCTCAAGCAATGCTTCCAAAAGGCCATCCGCAGTTCACGTGCAGCCAAGGAGAGCAACAGCATATCTGTCGTTCAACCGATCTATGAAGACTACGAGAAGATCGCTGTCACCAAGCGTATCAAGGCACTGATCGGCGTATGGGGTGATTCGACCGTCGTCAGGTTCCAGACGTTCTTGCACACGCTGGTTTGCAAAGGCATCCCCATAAGCTACGCTTCAGTCGCCTACAGAGACCGTGAAGGCATCAACTGGAACCGAGACCTCCTCGAAACGATGGAACGCCCCACCAGCAGCACCCATGCGTACGTCTCACAGGAAGCCCACCTCTCCGACTGGAAGATCGGAATGATGTCCAGGTCCGCCGAGATCTCGAACGCAATCACCAGCCCCATCACCGACCTCTGGGCCTTGGTAGACGACATCATCGCCACATCTGCCGTTCCCCCCGCGCTCAAAAAGCGAACCCTCACTGCATGGAGGAAAGTTGAAAATGAAATCCGCGACATGGTGAACCGCTTCCCCTCTCAGCTCACCGCCGCCATCAACGCCATCTACACCGAAGTCACCACCGAGGAAGACATAGAGTGCATGATCGCGAAGATGAACGACCCAGCCTACGGGGCCGCCGCGTTCCAACGCCGGGGGCGAAGGGTGTACGAGCGCCAGCGGCAGTCGCTGGTCAAGAGCCTGTGTACGCCAAACTTCGACGGCAAGTCTTTCGTGGACAGGTTCGAAGACAATGCCATGCAGAAGATGAACGCACGCATCGCGCAAGTCTCGGAGACGTTCATCGCGGCCGTCGACGCTAAGCTTAAGGCCTTCATCCGCATCACGAAGCAGTTCGTCGAGACAGACGTGTACAACACCGCCCCGCACGTTGCAGCGCGCAAGATCCTGCAGAACTGGCTCCCTGAGTTCCAGCAGCTACTGCTGAACTGTCAGCGCCAGTTCCCTGACCAGGAGTATCAGCAGGAAGTCCAGTTGATGGGATCCCTCAAGCATATGCGGCCTTCCGAGGAAGAGGAGTCGCCGATGAAGAAGGTCAAGGTGGAGAACGAGGACGAGATCGAGACTGCACAGTCACGTGAGGACCGATATTGTACCAATCAAATGTGATACTTCGCACGCTTTTGCAAGCCGCGGTAAAATATAGTAAGGGAGCTCGGTGGGGTGCTAAAACACAAAGATTCCAAACAGCTCAAAAGTCATAGATTTCCCCTATCTAGCGGGTATCTGCCCGCGCAAAGGCTGGGCACACATGGCTCTCACAATTCGCGATCTGAAACTGTTATTGTACATTTCACTGACACAACAGACAAACCCACCACTACTAGAAGCACGCCAAATATCGAAATCGCAAATAGAATATAATTCCCAGCCAGACAGGCCAGGCCTTCAGGGTATGTGGCGATGCGCTGCGCCACCTATCAAAGGGATATCAAACCCCTACCAAAAGCCCTCCCCAAACGCCGGCCCCACTCACAGCCACTCAAACTGCCTCAGCCTCTCCACGCTCTTCCCCCCACCGAGCGCCATATACATGCTGCTCGCGCCCGGGACCGGGACCGGGACCGCGACCTTCGCCCGCGTACCCCCCGAAGACGTAGCCGCGACAGTGGTCTCTCTCCTGTACGCCAGACACCTCGGAATCTCAATCCTCAGCGTGCCACCGCGTATTTGTTTCGTTCCAGCAACTACGGCTAAGCGCCCATTCTCCGCTGCAAGCTCTGCATCCTGCCCTCCAACGCGTGACACTCGTCTTCTTTGCGGTGCAGTTCCTTCTGCAGGGCCTCCTTCTCCGAGCGCAGCACCGCCAGCTTCCCGCCCATGCGCTCGCGGTAGCTCGCGTGCTCCTCGTGTATCGCCTCGACGCGGTGCCACGCGACTGCCCCCGCGGACGCCGAGGGTGCGCCAGAAGGGGCCGGCGCCGCCTTTCCCGCACGCAGCTCTGCGATCTCTGCGTCCTTGGCCTTGAGCTTGGCCGATATGGATGCGACTTCGTCCTTCCATGCTTTGTGCGCCGTCATGCGGTTCAGATCGCCGATGTTGGCGCCGCCCTTGAGCGTCTCGAGCTGTTGGAGGAGATCGGTGTTGCGCTTCTCCATCTCGAGAGCGCGCTGCTCGAGGGCAGCGGCTTTGGCGGCCGCGAATAGGTCCGTGGTGTCCCGTCGCTCGAGCAGCATGCTGGGTGGCCTGCCGCCGCGCATAGGGCTTGTGCGCCCGCTGGCGGCGGGGGCTTGGGACCGAAGGCGATCTACCTGCTTGGTAGCCTCTGCAAGCTTGATGCGAACGGCTTGGACGTTGGCGAGGTCTTCGTCGCGGAGCTTGGTCATGGCCTCCAGCTCGCGGCGCGTCGTAGCGAGCACGCCGCGGATTTTGATGTTGTTTTCGACATCTTCATCGCGGAGGGCCCAGATGGCTTCGTGGCGCTTTTGCCAGGTTCGCTTCTCCGCTTCGAGGGTCTCGAGACGGGCCTTCATAGCAGCGTAGTCGTCAGGAGTGACGGATGCAACAGGGTTCTTCGCCTCAATCTGCGAAACCTTGTCCATCAGCGCCGCGAGCTGCGACTCTAGAGGTCCCATGGCACGTCTTGAAACCGGGGCTGCCACAGGCCTCTCGATGAGGTTCTTCAGTGGTGAGAGCGGCGCTGGTTCAATGCCCGTGTAATAGGGAATATTCTTGCCTGATGTGCTGGCAGGCGCTTCGATGATCTTGAGCACGCGTGTGGGGGGCTCTGGTTCGACACCAGTGTAGTACGGGATTGATCGATCTCCTGAACTGAAGGTCTTGTTCGTGGGGGTCTTCTCCGGGAATCCGAAATCCAGATCATCGCCATTCAGTGTGCTCATTGTGCTGGATCTCGAACGAGCAGCGTCGTCGAACTCTCTCCTCATCATATCGGACTTGTGAGCCGGCGGTGACGGTCTCAATGGTGTGGCCGCTGGCGGAGCTTCGTTTAGAGCAGCCGCAAACTTTTGGCTTAGCCTGCTGACGGCCGATCCTGTTTCCTGCCTCTTGCCCTGCCACATGACTGGCATAGCTGCGATAAAGTCCTCCTCGTTTAGGGTGTCGCTCGACTGGTCGCTCTCGTATCCGCTGCGGGAGTGTTGGCGACTGAGCTGTAGTCGAGGGCTGGCTACAGACGATGGTCGGCTGTGGGCGGAGTGCACCGAAGCGATGCTATGTACAGAACCGGTGCGTTGAGGGCGAGCAGGAGCGCGGCTTGCTGTCCACATCTCCTAAGCCTGAGGCAGATAGGTCGAAAAAAGATAAAGCGTCGATAGTCCAAGTCCAGGTATGGCTCTTACGAATGATCCTCCCAGAAGGTTCGTTACCGCGAATCGTAACGCGTACCAAGATCTCGTCGCCAAAGACGTGCGCTCAATGCAATCAAGTGCAGTCAATGCACTTCAGTTTCCCGGAAAGGGAAAAATACAAATTATAAAACAAGTAACAGGCCGTAAAAGGCGCACTGTAAACAGGCGAGTGGAAAATAGTTTTGATATCCTGAGATTCCGTCGTTTGAAGCGAGCGCAGCTGAGCTTTTGATGCTGGTGGTCTGAAGGGCCCAAGATTGTGCGGAGACATGCTGAAACAGCTTTGAGGCATCAGGGGCCCCCTGTACAGCTCTCCGACGCTGGGAAGAGCGACAACGGTTACACCGGTAGCTGACGGGATACCTGTAGTAGTGGAGTCTTCTCGGCGAACAGGTGTTGTCGATATCTTGGGGAGTGTCATTAGTGGAAGTACAGCAGTTGGTGGGCGCTGGATGTTCCGATGAAGTGTCGGAACCCCGAACCGCACTCTACAAAATCCTCAACACTTGACCCCCAAAACTTCTCCACCTCTTCTACGCATCGATTAACTCAATCACATGTATTATCGCGGCTCCTCACCACGTTTCCTTCCACGTCCTCGAGATTGGAGGCCTCGCGGCGTGAAGTTGTGAGAACTCGCAGACAAGTCTGAAACCCGTTGCGCTTCACACACGCCCCCGTCCACGAGTCAAGCGAGCTTTCTCGAACTATGGCACCGCATCTAAGGCATTGCATGCTTCAGTGGCTCCTCCCAAAGGACGCGGTCGAGTGTCATCTTACCGACGAGCCGCTTCTTTTTCAATTAGGTGGCAGGCGTCCTTTGTGCACCGGAGGATGGCTGGGAAGATAAGAGCGTCGCCGCAACAAGGCTTTTCTTCAAGTCATAATCATTGACGCGTGGATATACAGGCCTCGATACAAAGATGCACTGCCATGCTTCCTCAAGTCCGATGGCGGATTGCGAAGTGTGTTGAGGACCGTCCGTGCTCGTTCAAGAGAAGCCGTGCTCGTCTTTTTCCAGAGTTCCGGCACGTGACGCACCGTCTGCCCAGGTGCAGCGTGCAAGATCGAAACGACCGAAAAAGATGAGAAGCAAAAACCCAGACGAAGTGGGAGGCCCTCACTTGTAGTACTCGCGACTCCCCATCTCACATGGCAGTCACGCCACCCCGGAGTCTGAAGCAAGAACCATCCACAGTGCTTGTTAGGAGTTCTCGGGGAAAGCCAGACACGCATTCCAAACAAACAACTGCTCAAACGAATGAGTGCATTAAGGTATCAGCAATAAATAGTCATAAACAGCATGGTGGTATATCGCGGCAACAAATTTCATCACAGCGCACCTTCTCCCTCGCTCGTATTCTCTACTGGCATCCAATAACCTCACCCGCCGGCGACGCAATGCAAGTTCCGTACTTGTCACCCGCGATGCCAGCAACCTGAAACACGGCGTTGATGACACCGCCGATGCCCTCGCCGGCAATAAGACCAGCTGCGACGGCGTACCCGTAGACATCGAAGTGCTCGGGGTTCTTGGCCTGCCAGTACGCGGCGACGGCAGAGCCGATGGTCATGGCGGTTCCGTACTGCGTCTGCGCAAGCACGAAGGCGAGACCAACGCACATCATGTTGGGGTGGTACTTGCGCATCCACTCGAGGCGGCCGACCCAGACGTAGTGGCGGACGACGACCATGGCGGAGCCGAAGACGGCGAAGGCGATGGCGAAGTAGCCCGAGGACGGCGGGATGGGGAACGTGGGGTCGGTGACGGCGACGGCGGTGGCGCGCCAGGCCGAAACTGATGGAATCCCGAATGCGCACGTCTCAGCGTCGATGTCGATGATGCAGGGATAGGCGGTCGCGAAGAGCTGGAACATGGCGGGCGCGAGGAACATTGCGACGATGGTGCCGAGACCTTGGGCGAGCCATTGGTAGATCGGGGGCGTGCGGAGCAGGAAGCCAGTTCGGAAATCGCAGACGAGGTCAGTGGCCTGACTGGCACCCATATTGCACATGGCACCACCGAAAAGGTTGAGTCGCTGGGCCCGGGTGATGTCCCAGTGCTCACCCTTGGTCGCACCACCGAGGATAATCTGCGAAGCCTTGGACGCGGCAGTAAGGGGCGTGATGTCGGTGACACCCGTGCACTGCACAGCGACGAAGGAGAAGAAGAAGGCGAGGACGACAGACAAGATCGACATGCCGACGGGCATGTCGTGCTGGACACCCAGAACAATGCAGATACAGATGATGCTGAGGAGGAGACCAGGAGCCCACATCCACAGCTTGACCTGCTCATGCGGCGCAGCAGAGTCCTCCACGAGGTCCTCGTCGGCCTGGGAACCGGCCTTCTTCGCCCAAGCTAGTTCACGGCCGGCCTTCTGGCCCAGGGCGTAGAGACCAGCAGCAATACCACGGTAGAGAGCCTTGAAACCGAAGTAGAGAACCTTGTACTGCAGGACAAGCTCGGTGAAAGAGACTGCAATCATGACAAGGACACCGGGCCACAGAAGCCAGTAGCGAGGAGACGGGTAGTCCTTGTTGCAAGCGGCCAAAGATAAACTGCCAAAGTTGGTGTACCCGTCCCATTTTGTTCCCTCTCCAAGGTTGGTGCCCCAAGCCTTGTTGTTGTGCACGAGAGCCGGGCCAATGATACCCCAGGCGAGGATAGAGCCGCCCAGGAACGAGATGGAGACGTTCAGACCGACGAGCATGCCGGAGCCAATGAATGCGGGTGTCCACTCGAGGAACCAACCCCACGACTCAACAGCAAGTGCGTGAGAGTGGTACTTGGACCAGATGTGGAACCAGGTGAAGAAATGCCAGTCCCAGAGAATTCCGGGAGCGTACTGGGAGACGACTCGCAGGACAAGCGCACCGGAGAAGGCAATGGACAGCCCCTTCATCTTCATCTTCGCGATTGCCTCTCCAGTGACGGCCTGATGCATGGATCGAATGGTCATGGCGGTAGCAGAAGGCGTCGGGAAGATCAAGCGGAGCTCGCGGGCGACGTACACGATGAAGAACTTGCGAAGGGGCGTGGCGAAGAAGAAACCGAAGTATCCAGAGACGGCAGCGAGAGCCACAATCGCCCAGTAGTCTTCCTTGGGGGTCGCACCCAACAGCTTAAGCTGGTACATGGCCGGGAAAGCGGAGACGAAGACGTTAGAGAGACCACCGGAGGCCATTGCAGCGGTTTGGCAGATGTTGTTCTCGCGAGGACCGAAGCCACCGCCGAGCATAGGCCAGCTGTCGGGCACAACCCTGGACAGGAATTTGATGATGGCAAAACCGGCGATAGCCTGTGTGGGTCAGTGTCTGATTAGGGAACAGCCGCTGTCACTGAACTTACACCGAACAAGTTCGCGGTGAAGGTCCACCCCGTCTTCAGACCAAGGTAGACGTTGGAGGCATTGACAAGAGCACCGCAGCAAAGACCGACGAAAAGAGCTCGAATGGTAAGAATGTGCCTACCCTCCTCAGGGAGATCGTCGAACGGCTTGAACGGATCGATAGTGAAATCGTCGTGGTGCTCGTGGTCAATGGACTTGATGCGCTCAACATCCAGATCCTTCTCGTCCTCATGAGCGTAGGCATGGCCCGGCGTGTTGAAGGTGTTGGCCTTCTCCGTGTTCGCAGGACTGTACTTGGTTAGCATCCGTCGCACGTACAGGAGGAGCTTCGCGAGTAGGGTTACACGAGCTCCACGCACGATGACAATATACTTACACCTTGGGGTTGACCTGACCCACAGGGTCGACGTTCACGTCGATCACCTCAGGATTGTTAGACATGCTGGGCTACTGGACCGTCCTACAGCGAGGGGAAACTGTGGCCGCCGAGGTCAGAAGGTCTCGCGATAACAGGACGCAAGCGGGAGGGGTGTCAATCCCAATATATGTATGTTGCAGCTGCAAACATGCATGCCGCGGCCCATCCAGAAGCCTCGCCAGGGTGGGCATATGCTATTCTCCATGTCTATCAGACGGCTTAGGCGCCTCTGCACCCTGTCTCTGTGGCTTGGCCTCCTGCGCCGCTATCTGAGCCTCGGTCAGTGGTGTATCACAGATGCATCGAAGCTCTCGTAGAACCATACTCCTGCCCCTTGGAGTAAGGCTTGATCACCATCGAAATTTGAAGAGTTGGAACAGCTGTCAGTGGCCGCCACCGAGATTGTCGCGGAGAAGCGCCTTCGGGGGTGCACCACCGATCCGGAAAAGCAGGTGAAGATGAGGGTCCAGTCCCCGGTCGTTGCGCATTCCGCCCAACGCACCTATGCAACGCATCATGCCCAGGCCCGCGCCGCTATGCCGAGTACAGTCAGAGGTCCTCCAGGCGTCAGCTCTGCAAAATCCAGGTTCCTGAAAAGAAATCCAAGGCGGCGAGCACAGCGTTGCTAGAGCTGGGGTCGCCATTCGTGTCGTGTCTGTATGAAACGGGTGGCGGGCTTGTTTCTCGCGGAGGCGTTCCTCCTAGACCGGAAAGGCTACGATTGACGAGAGATACGATGGCCCGCACGCTCATGAACTGCGGGTCCACCGAAGATGTCGCATGCCCGTGGCGTTGGTACGTCTGATAGCGGCGCGGGTGCAGAGGTTGCAGAGTGATGATCTGATCAGAGGGGCACCATTGTAGCTCTGCATCGCGATAGTGCACGCAATCGACGCTGTAGCCACGAGGCAACGCTGCTCAAGCGCTGGGCACAGGCTGTGCGATTCTGCCGTGCATTTGCTAAATCGGTACCTTTGTGTGTACTGTGGTTGCAGCCATAAGTAGGGGCAGTGGGTCCTCCGGAGCAGGGATGAGTAAGGTAAATCAAAGCTTACTAATATACAATACTAAGCCCTCAAGTGAGCTAGCTAGGCCTGTTGTAGAGCTTTTATTACTTTTATTACTAGAGGGGGCTAATCTATAGAGCTTTAGCGCCGAGCCTCCGATCGCCAAGCCCTGCACAACAACCCCAGTTCGAATCCCACTCTGATCTTTACCTTTTTTTTATAACCTTTTTTTAAATACGCTTATTTTTGAGCTGTTAGCTAGGGGAAGCACCTTTTTGTCAACATTTTTGTCTACACACTCGATAACTCGATCTTTTTGTTATTATTTCCCTCCTGATAGAGCTTTAGAGATCGGGCTAGGAAGTCTCCACTGCCCCTACTGAGGGCTGCAAGCACAGTATTGCGCGTGGCAGGCCAACCCCGCGCCGGCAGATGTAGGAGCGGATAGCATGCACGTCGGGCTTAGCGGCTGGTAGCTTTCTGCCTCAACCGGAAGGTGACGAAGGCTATCGCGACCGTGCGTTTGGCGAGGCCTACGTCTGTGAAAGAGTATCGGAGGTTGCTTGAGGGAGGGAAGCAGTGTGTGAGTGAGTTACTCGCACAAGAGTGTGTTGCACGAGATATACCTTCATGATTTCTGATTGTTGACACGAACCACAACGTGGTTGTTCATGTCCCGTGGTGGCTGGCACCAAGCTTCTATCTGCCGCTATACGGACTTCAAGCCTGACTTCGTATACCCATATTGCAGAGGTACATACACGTCCCACCATCTCATCGGCAAAAGCCCCACTCCCCTCTCGCGCGTACTCGCGTGGTCCAGCCCTGCCCCGAGCATCCTCCATCCGCAGACCACTGCTGTGGTTCTCCTCCAGTGTACAACCACAAGCGACCCATCCTCCAGGAGCGCCGGCGCATCCTCCATCTTACAAGAAGGTAGTCGGTCTAGTCTTCGCGCGCATCCCATCTGCAACCAACGCAGCCTCGAACGGGAGCAAGTCGAAGCAAAAAGGCGGCGGGAAGCATGCTCTCGCCAAGAAAGCTTGTCCTACACAGCGCTCGAGTCGAGTTTATCAGATTGCATTCCGAGCGAATCATGCAGGTGAACACTGAATGGTTATCGCCTGAGACCAGCGCCGGCGTCCACTCTGGTCTCAGCACGCAGCAAGACCACGCCGCAGGACTTCACTGTGACTGCACCTCAGCTCAGCTCACACCCTACGTACGCCCAATAACCCCCCCTTCGCTGACTCGAGCATGTACGCCGCGTAGGTAGCTGCCCACCCGACACACTGTCTGCGGCGGGTCTTCCGCCCCATACAGTTACTGTGCACACAGTTACTTATTAGCCCCAGCTCCAGGACTCCCTGCGCGGTCCTCGCCTGGCCCAGCCAAGCGCATGAAGCTTATCTATGCACCCCGCCGTATGGGCGTTACGGCGCGGACCCTTCATGTGATCATCTGCCGCTTCCAACGTAGATGCTAACGGCCGTACTTCCCTTGGGGGGAATTTGCGAGACGCGACGCCGTGTCGTGCTTGAGAGCCGGTATTCGCAACAGCGACTATTATGTAAATCCATATGGCACGGTTCATCGGCGGAACGTCCTGGAGCTGAAGAGGAGGAGGGCATCGTGTGAGGGTGTTGACTGGACGATTTGATCGAATGGAAGGTGTGGTTTCACCGCAGTATGTGCCAAGAAGCTTTCGACGAGGAACTACGCACGTACGGCAAGTGAGCGGTGCTTGATAGACATACCAAGAGCCTGAGGCAAGACGGACAAGCACCCCAGTGGCCGCTCTGCCACCGTGCCAATGCCGTCTTATCAGCATGCATCCGCCCTGTCGAACCTGCCTGCACCATTCCGTCTTCTGGGATGTCGCCCTCGAGGACCGACTAAAACTACTGCCTGGCACGATCACAGCGCGGGCACTAAGAACGTTAGCATCCATAGTTGGGGTCCAGCCTCGCCCTCACAAGCAAGCTTCCACTAACAACCGCGGCTGCGACAAGCTTCTGCCGCCGCGACTCGCAGTCACTCAGCCGTTGCTGCCGATGGTCCGAGGGTAGTCTGGGCCCAAAGCTGTGGTCGCTGTGGCGGATGGCAAGCCTTCTTGCTGTCGCTCTGACTCCAAGACTCTCAATTCCACAATCCTGGAATCAAAGACCCTGGACGCGTTCTGCGCTCTTCGGACCCGCCACGGTAGACGCGGCAATTGCCAATGTGTTAAGAGGTAGTGGATGACCGGTGATTGACCTCTATTCCATACACGTACAGCAGCCCTACGCCGCTACTCTACATACATACATATTTGTACAACCTACACATACATACAAGGTCTGCGCATAGCTTGCACCCACTCGCAGGTGTGGTCGTCGCTGCAGCTGGCACATGGATAGATGGCGCCATGGCGTCGGGTGGAGCCTTCTATGCCCAGCGGTCCTTCTTCTTCAGGGGCTTCTCCCAGTCTTTGATGTGGTCCGAGATGACGCGCGCGGCTTGGTCGGCCGTGAAATTGCGGCCGATGGCCTCGACGAAGTCGCCTTCTGGGTCTGCGGGGGGCGTTAGTTATGTGGTTCTTCACCCGCGAAGCCATCGTTCACAACCACATCCTACCCTCCTCCAAAAGAAAAAGCAGAAACAAATAGCGCTGACGTACCCATGAGGTAGAAGTATATGCTGTGATCGACCAGATAATCCTGCCCGGGCTTCACCGTCGACGGCGTGCTAAAGTACACGCGGTACTCCTTGCACGTCTGCTTGACGTTCTCGTAAGTGCCTGTCAAGCCCAAAATGGCCGGGTGGAACTCCGCGAGGTATTCCTTCAGGACTTCAGGCGTGTCGCGCGCGGGGTCGCAGGTGATCATGAGGGGGACCATGACATCGCCGCACTGTTCCTTGACTTTGTCGTACATGAGGGCCATTTTGTCGAGCTCGTCAGGGCAGATGTCGGGGCAGTGCGAGAAGCCGAAGTAGACCTGGGCTTTGTTAGCATTTGGATACATGGTCTGCACATCATTTGATCATGACGAGGATAAGTTGCCACGTTGTAGCTACGCCATGTCCCATATATCGTATATCACCTACCAGCGCGTATCGCCCCAGCAAGTCCTCATGCGTGAACTGGTTTCCATTGTGATCAACCAGATCGAACGATCCTCCAACCTTGGGCTTGCCGACGCCCTTGGTCTGGTTTGCTATCCGTTGCCGTGCCACGCGCTCCTTCTCGTATGTGAAGTATGCGTACAGTCCGCTGGCGGTTGCAACGAAGAGGATCGCGGCCGTGAGGTTGAATGGCTACACCTGTCAGTCAGCATTCATCCTCCATGCTACAGAACCAATTCCTGGTTGTATATGTTGCAGTTTCGGGTATGCGTACCCCGCTCTTGTTGCGTGCGCGCACTTGCTGTATCGTCTTAAGCGCATGCCGCGGTGACGAGCTCGAGAACGTCCTGAGCTGCCCTTGGGCGCCGTTTGTCCTCCTAGCACCTTCCAACGCATTCTGCTCGGCTTTGAAGGTGCATTGTGCGCTGTTTCCCACTATTGCTCGCGACGGAATGGAAGCTCTTGAGCTGTTGATCGTTGCAAAGGTTCGGCGCGCAGCGGCGCTCTGGACGGGAAGGTGGATCGGTGATGCCACCTTAATGGCTCTGGCGGCGCCAGCGATGCAATTGCATGTCGACGACATCTCAGTTGCAGGTCGGAGGGTTGTGAGTGTGGTCGGAACGTTGTCCACGTGTCTGCCGATGTCTGGAGACTTTTCGAGATGCGATGACAGAGCTGGTGGCACGTGCGTGACGGTTCAAGCCCGCGATGTCAGGTGAGGTTCTTTCACGGAAAGTCTCCACAATTGTTACCACGACATCATCATTTTGCTGCAATCCATAAAAACGACAATAAATGTATAATTAGTAGTCAATTGCGGACTCTTCGCGAGCTTCTGCAAGCCGCGGTTACAGTAGGTAGTACGCTGCTAAATAGCTAAAAGAGGTATCTCAGTATGCATATGCCGCCCATCGACCTTGGAATGCTCGCTCACTCCGCTACCAATGCGTGATAATGAACGCAATAAACACTCTAACTACCAGCGGCGAATTGGCTCTTTGCCCGCAGGGTCGGTCCGTACTTCCAGAGCAAGATTGGCGCCGGGACACCCAAAGCAATCCCAATGAACCCCAACAGGCTGTTCCCCCAGCCATAACCCAGCGCGTTGAACATGGCCGGCGCAAACAACGGGAACCCGAATCCTGCCAACGACCTCAACACTGTGGCCGCCGCAATAGCACTCGCGGCATACCGCGTATAAGAGTCAACGAGATACGTCTGGATACACTGGAAGCTGATGATGACTCCGCCGCAGAACAGCGCTGCGCCGATGTTAGGCATGATCCAGTGCACCTTTGCCTGAGCGCTCCACCCATACCAGAATAGACCGATAGGGACGAGGATTGAGCCGGGTACCATGATGGGGACGCGGAACTCAGGTTTTCCCACGCCGTTGTTCTGCTTCTTCAGCCGGCGGTATATTGCGTCGTTTAGCGGAGCAGTGATCTGTGTGCCCAGGAAGAAGCCCAGTCCCATGGAGATGAAGTTGAGCGAGCCGATGCCTGTGGATTCATTGTACTGGCTGCTCCACAGTCCTGGGAAGGTCGACAACATCAAGTACATCAGGCCGTAAAGATAGGCCATATAGGCAGCGAGAACAATGACAATCGGTTGAGTGAACAAGAGACGGAAGGGTCTCTGCATGGCGATCTTGACGGTGTTGAGAACAGTCTTGTTCGGGTCGTCGAACTCGGTATGCAGCTCCATGTTGCCCGTCTCTTTGCGCAACCTATCGCGTTTCCACGCCAGTAGCTTCGGAGCATACGTCTCTTGTAGAAAGAAGAGACCGAAGCACTGAACCACTGCCGTGAATATAGACGTGGCCCAGAAGCACCAGCGCCAAGTAGTCGTTTGCGCGATGAAACCACCCGCTATAGGTCCAATCGCGGGTCCTAGCAAAGGAGCAAGCGAGTAGATTGCAATCGCTCTACCACGCTGCTCCGGGTGGAAGGTGTCACTGAGCAAGCCACCACCGATCGCTAGAGGAGCAGAACCACCCAAACCGGCAAGAAATCGAAACGCCATAAGCTGGCCCTTGTTCTGCGCGAAGCCGCATCCAAGATTCCAGGCGAAGTAGAAGGCATTGGCTACTTGAAGTACGATGACACGCCCATAGATCTCCGACATTGGTCCGAGGAATAGCGGTCCTATCGCATAGGCCAGAACGAAGATTGAGAGAGTGAGCTGGGCCTCGACTTCGATGGTGATGTTGAAGTCACGGCTGATCGAGCCGAGCGCTGGAGAAATCATCGACGAGGAGACGGGAGAGACGAGAGTGAAGCACGAGACAATCAGGGTTGCTGCCCATTTCCTGCGCATAGACCAGTTCTTTGGATTAGCATTGTCGTCTGGGCCATCCCATGTCACCTTTGGAGGTCAGTTTGTGTTAGAACGACAGACGTGAAGTATTGACATACCAGATTCGGGTCCTTAATCGACCGAGATGACTTCTTCTTCTCCAAGGCTGGGGGGTTCGCTTCCACATCCCGTTCGTCGGGGATACCACCTCTTATCTCTTGAAATGTAGTCTCCTGTCTTTCTATTGGCGAGGCAGCCTCGTCTTTCTCTTTCTCAGCTACGTCAGTGCTATCGCTGTCTGAGTCTGAGAGTTCAGCTGTCCTCCTCTGGGTCTCAGTTCTGTGAATAGATGCTGCATCCTCATCGACGTGAATTCCTTCGCCGTCCTCGTGGTGGTACACGGAATGATCGTCCGGGAATTGGCTAGATAACAAGCGGTGTAGTGGCGGACCCTTCGAGCCAGGCCGCGACCTCGGCCGAGATTGTGAGCGCGTTCTTGTTCTTCGGATCGAGTTTTCCGTGCGGATCCGTCGCAGGTCCGACATGACGGCGACTGGGAACACTCAAGCTGTGTCAAATTCCTGGGTGGTTCTCGATGGCAAGTGGAGTCGGATCGATCAATGTGGTAGATCTCCAAGCGTTGCAGATATTCGGGCTAAGGCGATATCCAAAGGAGGCAGCAAAAAGAAGGCTGGCTGGGCACAACGTCAATATATATACAAGCCCACACCGCAGATGCGACTGTAACGACAGTCCACCGTTGTGGGCGTTGAACCCATTGAATACCTTTTCCATCGGTTTTAAGAAGGTGCATGGGGACGAAAAGTCCGAGTGAGGCCCCGCTACGAAACATTGAAGACATCATTGGTACGCTTTCATCGGCCCCGGCTCAAGATCGGTACCTATGCAAGCTAAGTGCGGAGCGAAAAGCTTATTCTGCCACCGAAATATCCATTTCTCTAGAAATGTGTGGCGGTACTCCGAAAACGTGTGGCGGTGCACCGAAAACGCGTACACTGTGGCGAGTGGTGCCTCAGAAAACTTTGAAGATGAGAGGCAGTACGCTGACGTAACGGGCGACAGAAGGTGGGCTCGGAGAACCGGAGGATCGGGATTTACAGCGTTCCGAGCACAAGGCAAGCAAAAGGAGCTATGTTCTCAGTACGATCTTCGATACTCCGAGCATCATTCCGAGCTCGGTACCTGTCGTCCTATGTCCGGCTTCGTGAGTTCCAAGGCGAAGCAGACCCACAAAAGAAGCCAGCAGGGCTACGAGCCAGGATGCGGTGAACGATCGGACTTCTCGCGTCCAACCGCAAAGGGCGCAGCTGTCACTCGCGACTTGGGGTATTTCATAAAGGTGATTGCCACTATCTGAGCCATCATCCGTGCGATAAGAAGCTGTCGCAACTACTGATAGACAAGTGTGGATCAGGATGTATGTCGAGCACCCATGGGAGCCAGAAAAATGCGCTTTTGAACACAGGAACATTGATCGAGGGGTACTGAGGCCGGCTATCTATTGAACTACTTCGGCCTTGAAAGGTGCTGTTAGAGTAAGAACTCTATGGGTTGCCATACTGTAGAGATGGACGATCTATGTATTCCTAGCCCGTTAAACTTTCCCCTAGGAACCTATGTGTGTTAACTATACTTTCAGGTGTCCCGCGCAGTTCCAATCCGCCTAGAATCACAAGCGTATACACCTAGTCTTAAGGCACGTAAGCATTAGGCGGTGTTAATACTATTCATAGATCACCCACCCACATTACTTCGGATTGCGCTGTTCCTCCACGGTTCTTGGAACAACTGTGACCGCAGGCAGTGGAACCGTTTGTTCCAGTTCTCGAAGTATGATGCCGACAGGTCCGCCACACATCCCAAAGGTACAATCGGTCTACGTGGGTAGCGCTTCGTAGGCGGACATCAATGCCGCGTTCCAGGGCCAGCCAATTATATCATTCGCCGACGCTGATCTTCTGCCCTGGCTTTCACCAGCAATGAAGACCTCGGATGGATGGCGAATACGCCGATACATCCACGCCGCAGGGTTTGCAGTCAACTGCGACAGTGTGAACTGTACGTTCCTCTCGTTTCTCATCCCTTGAGCACATTACTAACTTGCTTAGACCACCTTCCAATCTTCTGGATGTATACCAATCGAGTCAAGGCTTGGAGTACACCGCGTGACCTGACGCCGACATATACGCGACCATACGAATGGGACATGATTTACCCAGTTGATATGGGTGGTCGATCGGATCCGCGACTGCTGCCCGGCCGTTCGAATACACCGCCATGCTCCCAGGTATGGCCCTCCGACCGCACGACTTCCGCTTCGCAATACCCACACCAGTTGCCATCGCACTCCTGAAGAAGAGGGGGAACAGTCGACCTGGCTGTAGAATGTATGGGCACTGAGAATGAAGATTCCGACAATGAAGATATGAACCAGGCCGGACCAATGGTGGTGAAGCGGATTCTTGACCCTCGTGACCGTATCGAACGATCATGAGGTTTCTCTCGCGCCTGCCCATATCCGCCTATACCAGGGTCAAACTATTGCGCCATCGACCACGCCATTGTCCCCTACCACGACCCCAACTTTCCTCGCAAAGAGCGTTCAGTTGAGGGGCTGATGATAGAAGACATGCCAATCCTAAAGATGTTAAAGCTCATACCTCCGGCCCTGAAATTGATCTTAGAGTTATAACCCCATGGTAGATATACTATGAATATAACCCCTACATATTCCCGACCTGATGAACCATACCCTGGGAACCATCGTGGTACAACAACATCAACGTGAAGAAATTAAGCGTCCTTTCAACATCAAATATGACCCACGTCCCTTGTATTTAGCAGACACTGGCCTTGTCAGGATATGTCGTCGTTCAAACTTCCCTCCAGCTCCCTAATCATGCGCTCCTCGCTGGCCACGGTCAACACCGGCAGCTTGTCCACGTGCAAAATCAGATCTTCGTCCTCAAATGGCCCCCGTATAATATCCGTACCCGGCGTACTAGTGATTAAGAGTTTCACGGAAGCTCTCATACTATTATCGGCGACCACCTGGATCAGGCTCGAGAATACGGGTAGTGCATCTTTGACTTCGTCTCTTTCGAACAACACCGCGCCATCGATGATCAAGAACAATACTATCTCTGGGGGAAGCTGGCGTACCAGGACACCGAGAAGCCCGGTAAGCGCTTCAATGTCACCCTTCTGGAGACTTTCGCGGTCAACATAGTTGTAAAGTGGTTCGGTGTTGAATTCCCGCTGCCTCAGGAGCTGATCGAGAAGGCTCGATATCATCAACTGTCCGGGAGAGTGTGCACCAATCTCGTTTGCATCGATATGCTGCCCACAGACCCACAGCGCAGATAGAAACCGAGCCTTGGACCGCAGCGCCTGCGCCATTGTTGCACAAAACACCGTCAACGGTGACACCTCAGCAACTACCTTGGGTAAACGGGAGTCCCAATGGATGAGCAGCTTCGTCGATGATGGCGATACGATCCAATTGCGGAATAGTGACGTGTTGGTGATCTGCTCCGCTCTTGATCTTTCTCTGGAAGGAAGTTGTTCTTTTCTGTCTTGTACAAACGCAAGATCAACTAGATCGACGTCGACTGCATCGATCATATGTCTAAGGGTCTGTTGGCTGATGCACCAGCTTGGAACCGGGCCTTGTGGGGGTTGTGGTGAAGGAAGCCACATGCTCGGATGTATTGGCGACGTGGAGCGCAATCTGTCATTCTCGATCCTGAGATTGATATTATCTTGTTGAAACGGCTGGAGCATCCGATCAATCTTCCGATCCACCTGCTGTGCAAGATCATTCAGCAAACGTTCGACGGAATTGAACCCTTGAACTGCCACGAGAGTCCCAAACTCAATCTTTGCGTTCATACGAGCTTGAACCTTTTTGTCCTCTTGGTAGTACATATGAGATTCGAACAAGTGCGAGTTCTGCGCTTGTTGCCAGAGGTCGCGACTTTTCGCCTCAATCATTTCGAGGCTCTCTATCAAACCTTTCTGGTAGTCCTCGCCGCTAAGGATGGCTTTCCCTGCGCGCGCGAACTCATTGCTAATGAAGAAGCCGATCGTTCGCTCGACGGCAACCAGTGTCGTCGCTGTCAAGTCCATAGAAGCGTTGCGGATGTTTGCATCGTCTTTAAACGTGCTGAGAAATAGCTCTACTTCGGAGAATATCGGAACCAGGCCATCGAACCCCGTACGGGCCTTGTTTCTTACACGAGCAGCGGTCTCGACAGCACCGAGAACAACCTCGACAGCACCAAGGATTGGTGTGACAACCTTGTCTTGGGGTGCAACCTTTGATCCTATTCTTGCTGCTTCGGCCCCTGGAGTGACCTTGTCGGCAACTTTGCGCCGTATATTCCGAATCGTTCCGCCACTGGTCTCATATTTATTCCGCGCCGTTTCAAGTGTGTCGTACACCGAGTGCCAGTCCGTCTTCCCTCTGATGTCGTAAATGGATTTTGATCGACCTTTGGGCTCTGGTGTGGACTTGAATTGTGACATGGAATCTGCGAAAATCTCGTTCCAGAATGGCATGGCGTTTAGGTTTGTCCATTCTGGTCGTGATATGAGACTGTTGCTGCTGGAGGGCGTGATTGAGGCTCCTGTATTGACAAGGTTGCTGCTGATGTTCGCCCCCACAGCCTGGTACTGCCCCAACATTGGGTCGTATCGCACGGCTTGCGTTGCAAAAAGCGGATGATGCTTCGGTAATCGTTGATCGATGAAATCTATCGTCGGTGATCGTTTTGTTATCGCTGGAATGGGGGGATTCGCCATGGCAAGGTGACAAAGATGCGACGAGACTTCGGAAATCGCGAGATGGTGATCGTGCCTTCGGCCCAGATGCTTATGGGCACTGCCGCGTACGATGACGATCGTACTGCATGGGTGATGATGTTCTGATAGGTGCGACAATATCGTGGACCGGTGAACAGATGCATGACACAGCATGAGCTCGTAAGAAGCTGCCTTATCCGGCGCGTTCATTCTTTTTGACACAAGGCTGGCGGGGGCCAATCTCAGCCGACAATAAGGGCGGGGTCGTGGTTCCCTCCAACACATCCCTCTTCCCAACAGGCCTCGATTTCCGCTTATTTTAGTCCTACTGCCTTCTTTTGAATTCCCTGCTCGTACAAAGATCGGCACTTCTCATTGCATCAAGCACTCCAGACAACTCTCGCTTGTTTCAGCCTTACGGGCCAGACAGCTTCACGCAACAGGAAATGGCAGATGACCCCGCCAGCAGCATGAGGTCAGACGATGGCAGGCTTGGATCGCCATCCGAAGATGGCAAAGAAAAAGCGCCGGTACCAACAGATCAATCTGGATCATCCGAAGAACTGAGAGCTCAAGGTAGACATGAGGCCCAGCCTGAGGCAGCGCCAGATCCAGCTGTACTCGCCGAAATAGAGCGGTTCCGGAGAATGGAAGCATGTCTTTACAAACATCGAAAGGAATGGGAAGTGAAAATAGGCCCAGGGAGATGGTATTTTGGCAGCTATCCTGTACAGGATTCAAGAGAGCATGTTCGTTATGTAACCCTTCCAAGAGGGAACATTTATGAGACTTCCGACAAAGTACTTCACTATACCGAGCAGCGTTACAAACGACCAGATATCTTCGATCCAGCGGCTATTCGAGATGTTGATGAATTGGAAAGTTCTCTCGGAAATAGCGCCGAAAAGGACGTGTATGACACAACCATCGACTGGGGAAATCGACGCGATAGACTGCGCAAAACTTTCGAATGGGATATGGACCGATTGTTCTTGAGAGAAGAGGTACAACTGAAAAGATTAAAGCAGCAGAAGATTGACGAGGGCAAGAAACGGCGAGAGCGTCGGATGGCTGAAGCAGATACCAAGCTTGGCGAGGAACAGAAAGGGGACGAAGCGCATCCGGGTGCTTCAAGCTTTACAGAAGCTGGCATCGCTTGGGGGGAGTGGCACCAATTCAGAAAGATAGGCTCGTCGGACAAGAAAGCCTTCAATACCATCGATGTGCTCATTGGCGAGCCCATCATTGACGCCGAGATCGAGACGAACCGGTTCTGGTTCCGTGACTCAGCCCATCGAGTTCCAAAAAGTCATATTCAATCTATGGGTCAAAGAACTATGAAATACATGGATCCTGCAACATCGCCACTTCCAGAACGAATCCGCATTAACTCCGATGCTCTTCTTCAGATCATTGCGGAGCTACTCGGACCCGCTGCACGAAATGTACTTGAGCTAGAAAACATGAAAGCTGTCTTCACCAGACCTTACAAAGCTCTGAATTACCGAGAGAAGGATCTACGAGAATGGTGCCTTCATCTTGAGAAGAAGTTCGAAGGTTTCCCATCTGGGAGTGAAGCATTTGCTGCCAGTCAAGAGCCGGCTACCAGCGCGAACAAGCAAGCTGATGCATCAGAGAACGATATACAGGAGAATGAAGCTGTTGCGGAAGAGGCGACATCTCAAAGTTCTATCAGTGTCCAAGCAGATGATACCAAAATCGTTGAACAGCAAGGAGTGAAGCAAATGCATACCATTGAGGCTCCAAATGGTCAAGCTTCGAATACAGACAGTGAAAACGAGAACGAAAAGCATGGATACAATGATTTCGAAGATAACGACAACAGTCTGACCAAGTCTTTGACGGCCCTTCACCATCTGAGATGCCTCCTGCAATTTATGGATGTCAGTGTGGCAGCTAAGCGAAACTACATTGAGAGCCCCCAATGCCGAAAGGTTTTCTTCTCCGACCTTTGGCAGCTTTTCAGACCAGGCACCGAAGTGATAGAAAGCGATGGAAAGCAGGCCTACAGAGTCATTGGAGTCCAAAGTGCGAAGCACCGGATCGCTCCGCTCTGGGAGCGATGGTATAGACCAACCAGACGGGGAGACAAAGAGAAGCCAGACTTCCGCATCACATGTGTGTACATTGATTGTGATGGGGTCAACATTGGGCCTGTGACGCAATTATTCGATATCAGTAGATTTGACGGTCAAAGGGAGGTTACGTCCTTGGAAGTCTACCCCATAAGCTTTCATTCGGTTAGACGGTCCGAGTATAACGAAATGGAATGGCAAGAGATGGAGAGCTACCCCGTCTTAGAAAGATACCGAAAGAGACTCGTGGGCCGAGGGGCCAGATTTCTGAATGTTGTTCGGGGTAAGCATATGTACTATGCAGGTTCAACCCTTGATGAGAGAGAAGAGGTGGAGAGCCCCGTCGTTATTGACTTTGAGACTGCCATAACTACGCGAGATGCACAGCGTAAACTCCCTGCGCAGCCAACGAACCCTAGATATCTACCGGTAGAGGAACAAGAAGTGCTACCAGCGGATCAACCTTGGAAGCCAAAGTTGAGCACACTGATCAGCGTACCGCTGCCAGATTCAGCTGTAGGAGACGAATCATGCGGCGGCGAATGCTGTCAGGATGAATTTGTCTACGACGACCAACACGTGGATCGCAAGCAAAGACAAGAATACATCGAGAGTCTGCTGCCAAGCAAGGACGCTGTGGATGAACAACCCCCGATTACTATCATGCCTCGGCTACTAAAGGATCTCAAGCTCGGACCTGAGGGCAATTTTGTCTGCTCAGATGATGAGCTGGTGATCATGTCGTATCGGGTGTTTGGTTTCGTCCTTCGGAGTCGCAAGTTTGGTACGCTACTACCCTTACCTTATTCATCAATGCGTGTTAATATGTCATCCAGCCAAGCTTGATTTGACACATCTAAGTGAAGTCCATACCGAGGAAGAGTCGATTGCAAAAGCAAGCGCTTTGAACAAAGACGGGGCTGAAAAGAGTTTAACGGAATCTAAGGGGGCATTCGACCGTCTGGTCCTTGAAGAGGGCCACTCTTCTATGATTGTGTCGCTCATTGCACAACATTTCCGAGACAAGAAGTCGACCACTGGGAAGCGAGAGGAGTTTGATATCGTGAGAGGCAAAGGTAATGGACAAGGCTGGTCTCAAAACAGCCACTGAGCTAATATGTGGCAGGCAAGGGGTTGATCATCCTTCTGCATGGCGCTCCTGGCGTTGGGAAGACTTCTACAGCTGGTTCGTACCCTCGGGCATCACCATCTGATTAACGAATGCTAATCGTTATCGATGAATAGAAGGAGTGGCAGAAAAGTTCAAGAAGCCGTTGTTCCAAATTACATGCGGTAAGTGAACATGTTGCCCGACAATTGTGCTTAAGGGAACTGATGACTTTGGTGGCTGAAAGGGGACCTCGGAACCACTGCCGCCGAGGTAGAGCTCGCTTTGGAAAAGAACTTTACATTAGCAAACAAATGGGACTGCATCCTTCTTTTAGACGAGGCAGATGTGTTTCTTACCGAGCGATCGAAGGAAGACTTTAAAAGAAACGGACTCGTGGCAGGTAAGTCGCCCCGACTTATACAGTCATTAATCATACGGTAGACCTAATAGATCACACAGTCTTCTTACGCCTTATGGAGTACTACTCTGGTATACTTTTCCTCACGACAAACCGGGTCGGTGATTTTGATGAGGCCTTTACGTCGCGGATCCATGTCAGTCTTTACTACCCCGCATTGAATGAAGAGAAGACAGGACAGGTCTTCGAGATCAACATGGACATGATAGAAGAGCGCTTCAAGACAAAGGGCCGGGCCATCGAAATCGACAGGATGAAAATAGCCTTCTTCGCATTACGCTACTTCAACGACCACCCTGATGCCCGCTGGAATGGCCGCCAGATCCGTAATGCCTGTCAAACTGCACTAGCTTTAGCGGAGTTCGAGGCCCAGGGTGATAGTCTCGAAGATACGGAAGACCGTAACCTGGTAGTGAAGTTGAACGTCAAGCATTTCGAGATCGTGAGGGACGCCTATTTGGAGTTCACTAAGTATATGCAGAATTTGTATGGAACTTCCAATTCAAGGAGGGCGAAGGAATCGAGGTTGCGAGCTATTTGGGTCGACGAGAATGACAATGTCGTCATGACCCAAAACATGGGCGGGACAAGAATCGACAGGAAGGCGGCCTTTACTCTCGCTTCACAGAACTCGCCAAATCACCCAATGGGACACTCGCCACAGCAGAGCTTCCAACAACAAACCGATCCTCGGTATAATCGGTTCCAGCAACCAAGCTCGACTTTTGGGGCCCAGCAACCTCAGTATCAATCACCCCAGTATCCGCCTCAGTATCAAACTCCTCAGTATCAGCCCCAGCAACCGACTCCTTCCAGTCAGGACTGGTATGCTCAGCAGTCAAGAAACTCTGGTGCTTACGTTCCCGAACCGCAACAAGAAGGACAGTTCCAGGGCTCGGTTCCGCGTACACAACAACAAGTGTCGCCTTCTCCGAATCACCCGCAGCAAGCCCAGCTCAATCCTTCTTGGCTCGGTGAAAACATCAGGAGCATGCATGCAGCATCCGGTCAGCCAGGAGATGAATCTACGTCGGCTGGCGCGAGTGGATCCAGAACTCGCGATTGGTAATGTATTTCAGATCCAGAATTCCAATTCATTCTTTCGTTTGACTCTGTTTTATTGATGGTGGGATATTTTAACCGGGGAAACCGCAAGTTTCCGGTGTCAGTGTTGTTCAACGTTATCGCTGTTGGAGCTGATTAGGTTCCAGGACGTTGGAATTCAAGAGACGATCTTTTCCTATGTCTCAGTTCTGATCTTGTGCCTATCTGATGATGCAGTGGGACGAGAACAGGAACGGTCTGTCAGCAAGTGCCTATTTCGCAAACTTACCAGTCTTTACTGCGTTATTTCCTGGAAACATTATTGTCCAATGAAATTACATGCAACAGTGCCCTGTGGACTCTGCTGTGACCCTACTTGAGCCCGTGTAAGCTGCCGTAAAACGCGGTGCAACTCTACATGACGAACGCACAGCCAGCTTGTGGCATTGTCAGACTTTCACGAAACAACGAGCACGGATAAAATTTAGTCCCGGAAGATTGGTAAGTTTCATGAAACAGGAAAAGGTTGCCGCTGCGAGCACGAGCGCTGTGCGACGTTGTGCATTTCTGCGCGCGAGTAGGCTTGCTTGTCTTAAGAGCGTGCCGCATGCCGTGCTGCAAGGGCAACTCCATCGGTGTTGTTACTCATCGCTGCGTTCCTGTGGTGTTTGACGTGGGGACCAGAAGGAAGACCCCGTGGCGTCATTTGTGCGAGTAGGATGAAGCTTATGGTCTGTTTGGGCAGTCTTCGTGAACCACTGCTACAGGAAATGACTGCGTGTGCACCTAAACACCTTACCGTCTGTGACATCGCCATAAAATAATCATACGAGACTGGATGATGGGACATGATCGAATATATCCTTGCACTAATTTTCCAGGTCGATGCAAACTAGGACCAACGGATTTACCAAATCGTATATAACCAAAAGTCGAGCTTATCAGGGACAAACGGGCTGGTAGATACAGAGCTTAGCACGCCATAGAAAAGTAAAGGCGTGCTTGAGGGTCTGTGTGGTGATATCAAGTTCCTGCCTGATCTGATTGCTCTTGACCTTGACCTCGACCTCGCCCAACTCCCTTCATCTCCACCCTCGCCTTTGATCCACACACCTACTGGATCGAACAACACATACAGCGACATCATGGTCGAGACAATCGGCGACCGGATCGAGACCCGCGCTGACCCCGCGCTCGTTGACGGCAGCGGCGACCCTCAGCGCAAGCTACCCATCACACCTGGCGGGTTTTGCGGGGTCCAGGGTGATGGGCATGAGAGGTTTGTGACCGATGCACCACCCCATGGCGACTTCGACCGTCTTCCGACGCAGGCGGAGCTGGCGACGTTGCAGCGTGTCCCGGCTAAGATCCCGTGGCGAGGTAAGTGCGATGCTGGTTGACTCCAGCCTGGCATAGCTCACTGCATGCAGTATACACAATCGCTTTCGTTGAACTCGTCGAGCGCATGAGCTACTACGGTACCTTGGCGCTATTCTCCAACTTCATCTCCAAGCCGCGCAAGAAAGACGATGGCACTTGGGTGACCACTCCCTGGGGAGCGGCTCTTCACCCGAGTGATGCCAACGCCACTCCCGGTGCCCTCGGAATGGGGAAGAAGAAGGCGTTTAGCATTACGACCTTCAACCAGTTCTACATTTACTTGTGCCCTTTGCTTGGTGCCTGGATCGCCGACACATACCTCGGCCGCTTCAAGACCATTGTGTACTCGGTTATCATCGCGGAGATTGGCCATGTGCTCTTGGTTGGCTCGTCGACTCCATCCCTCCTTGATAAGCCGACGAGTGCATTCGCGCTGTTCATGTTCGGTTTGCTGGTCATGGGCTTCGGGACCGGCACGTTCAAGCCGAATATCTCGCCGCTCATTGCGGAGCAGGTTCCCCAGGATGCGCCGCGCGTCGAGGTCGACAAGAAAGGTGAGGTGACAACCAGATAGTGAGAACGAGTGCTGAGTTGACCCAGGCCAACGTGTTATCGTTGATCCCGCCGAGACTGCCACCCGCATCTACAATTGGTTCTACATGTGAGATGACTCCAACCTAGGAGTTTTGGACAGCGCTTACATGCCTAGGTTTATCAACATTGGTGCTCTGATTGGCCAACTCTCGATGGTATGTTGTTGCAAGTCATATACGCGCCAGAACCATGCTGAAGTCTGTCTAGGTGTACATCGAGCGATACGTTGGATTCTGGCCCGCGTTCCTAGTCCCTACGGCCTTCTTCCTCTTGGCATTTCCAGTCTTGTTCTTTTGCAAGAAGATGTACATCCACACCCCACCGTCCGGCAGCGTGCTCGGCCCTGCTATCAAGCTGCCGTGGCTGGCAATGAAGGGCCGTTGGAGCTGGGATCCCATCCGAACGTGGAAGAACGCTCGCAATGGCTCTTTCTGGGAGAGCGTCAAGCCTTCGCGCTTGGGATCCGCCAAGCCGACCTGGATGATCTACGACGACGCATGGGTCGATGAAGTTGCGCGTGGATGGGCAGCCTGCGGTGTGTTGCTCTGGCTACCACTGTACTGGCTCTCTTACAACCAACTCAACTCGAATCTTATCCAACAAGCCGATACAATGCAGCTGCACGGCATTCCGAATGATCTGCTTCAGAACTTGGATCCTATCGCGATCATCATCCTGGTCCCCCTCCTCGACTTAATTGTCTACCCAGCTCTTCGCAAGGCAGGCATCCGGTTTACGCCCATCAAGAAGGTATTTACAGGCTTCATGCTGGCCACCGCAGGTATGATCTGGGCCTGCATCATCCAATACTACATCTATCGTAAATCACCATGCGGCGTAATGATGGAGGAGAACGAATGCCGATCCGACATTAATGTGTGGGCGCAGGCAGGCGTGTACATTCTGATCGCAGCCTCGGAGATCATGGCATCGGTGGTGTCTCTCGAGTACGCCTTCACCAAAGCTCCTAAAAGCATGCGCAGTCTTGTGCAGGCGTTCAGCTTGTTCACCAACTCGCTTTCGGCAGCACTGAGCGAGGCGTTCACACCTCTGTCTGAGGACCCGCATCTGACGTGGAACTATGGCAGTGTCGCTATCATTTGCTTTGTCAGCGGAGTGGCCTTCTGGTTCACCCATAGGGATTTGGACAGGGACGAAGACCGGCTCAACATGCTGCCTACCGGAAAGCATCTCGGTACACCCTCTGACGCTGGAACCGGAACAGACGTTGAGTTGGCTCCTACTGTCAAGACGGGCTGAGGGGCTGCGGCTCTGTCTTCCACGACATTCCTGGGGTATATCTTGGTGCCAGGATAATTTCGACGAAGTGACACGGCTTGATGAACTGGCGTTGGTGGAAATGACTTACATGTAGACGGAGTAATGGGTCCAATAGATGGCCAATCTGTTGGTTGGTCATCAGTGTGTTCCCGGCGAGCGACTTCATGCTTCCAGATGTGACCGGACCCATTCTACAAACCAGCTGTTTCTGTTTCCAAAACTGTCGCCGAGCAAATGCGACCAGCTTCGAATAGTACGGGCTGCTAATACAATTGTTCTCTTGTCTCTTCTAAATCGCGACTTGTCAACTTCGTTAGTCCTCCATTGATAATCAACCAGCTACAATACAGGTAATGTTTTGAGTGTCGACCGTATTTGCTACTTGTCACCTAGAGGAACTGGATAGACGACCAGAGATGAAGTCCCTCGGCGATAGCGGTCTTAGCGACGCCAAGCGACGATAAGTTGCGATGTCGTCACGGCTAGACCCGCAGCTTTCGCCCCTCCAACCTTCACGACAGTGAAATAACAAACCCCGCGCGTTGTTTGTTTATTACAGACCTGCCGTTTGGGTATATTTCACAATGGAGGTTGACTTTGGCCTGAACATGCAGCGGACGGAGAGCCCGCACGCGAATTATCTGCCAGACGAACTTTTGCTACAAGTGCTTGACTGCTTGCCACTGACTGAGGAGAGTCAAGGCACGTTGTGGAATTTTGTGCTGGTCTCCAGGTACGTGGAACAAGCTACTTGTGAGGGAAGCAATTGGGACGTGTGTTAGAGTGTTAACCCCGGATTCAAGACGCGGACGGAGACTATACAGAAAGAAGTACCACAATGCTGGACAGTCTTGCCTTGAATTCGAACCAGACAAATCCCTGCCTCGGCCACCTGTATGGCTTGCTTCTGAATGTACTAACACGTCCACAGACAATGGTACTCGGTCGGCATATCGCGCCTCTACGCCTCACCTTTCCTCGTTGGAATCCGCTACACCCACTTCGTCCGCACGCTCTGCCCCTCCGTGATCCCCCGCATAAAACGCTCCGAGCTCGCCGGCCTCGTAAAACACCTCGACCTCTCGCGCATCGTCCACCAGGGCGCAAAATCCATCACCGCGCGCCTCCTCGGCCGCACAAAGAACAACCTCGAGCTCTTCGTCGCGCCGCAGGCCTCCTTCGCCATAAACTGCTGGGCCGCGCTGTCAAAATGTGCCAGGCTGAAGGTCCTGGATCTGGGGCTGGTTAGCGAGGCGATAAGCTACCAGAGCCTTAACCAGACGCTCCGGCAGCTGGGGAGTCTGGAGGAGTTGTACATGCCGCGGTGCAGCACGGAATTTGGCCTGGGACCCGAATTCCTCACGGTGCGGCTCCACTGGCCGCCCAAACTCCAGCACCTCTCCATGTCGGGCTCCGTAAACGGCAAGTTCCTCTGGGAATTGCTGCGGCAGCCCGAAACCTTCCCCACAAGCCTGCACTCGATGGCGCTGCTGCACTGTCCCGGGCTCGACCAGCCCGGCATCAAGCCGCTCCTCTCGAACCTCGCGGACCGCCTGACGGTCGTCGAACTCCGCGACCTCCCCGCCGTAAAGCAGGGCCGCTTCAACAACGTCATGGGCTGGCTACCCCACCTGACCACCCTCACCATAGCGCTTGACTACATCGACGACGACTTCGGCCGCCGCCCGCCCGACTTCGCTCCAAACACGCACTGGCACCTCGCGCGCCCGCTCACCGCCCTCACGCTCGTGACCTGCGGCAACCACGAAGCGGACCCCCGCCGCGCCTTCACCCTCGTCGACCTCTGGGACCTCATCGACACGCGGTTCCTCGGGCGGCTGCGGCGGCTCGGGGTCGCCGCGAGCACGGGGTGGGAGCGCGTGGACGAGGGCGCGCTGTGGGAGACGGTGCGGGTGGGACTGGAGGCGCTGGACCAGGAGAACTGGGAGGCGCGGCGCTGGCATTATGAGTTTCTCAGGGGCGTGCCGGAGGGGATGGGGTATGAGGAGTGGAGGGGGACGTTGGCGGGGTGGCGAGAGAGGCCGCGGGCGGCGGTGCTAAAGAATTTATGACTAGATGGGGAGGTTAGGAGTGATGGGACGGTGGTGATGGCGGGGTGAGATTGGCGACGTGGGATTTTGTTTGGATACTATAATGATATAAGGGGAGGGTTGAGATCGAAGACTGCGGTCGGACATCAAAGTTTGGAAGCATATTGCGCTGAGCCTTGCCGTGTATGATTCCACTAGACGTGAAGTCGTCCGCGGAAACACACTACGGTGCTTCAAATCATCATGTTTGCTTCCTGTAAGAGATCCCAATGATGAACCGAGAGGAAAGGCGCCAAAGCGTCGAGGACGAACTTCCCAAACCCCTTTGAAGATTACAAATCACCCGAGACAGCACGAAACACAAATATACCATAGCCAACGTAGCCATTCATTCCGTCTATCTATGCTTCCCCCCACCCACCACCCACCCTTCCCAGCCCCAACCCTATCATACCCATATCAAAATCGCTCATTATTTTCGTTGATTTCTCCACCCATCTACACGGCCCATTTGTCCTTGCGCCTAGGCACTCCCATTCGCCGCCTTCCCGCCCGCTATTATCCCCCTAACACCGCCCTTTCCACCAACCTCCCTGTAGATGGCATTCACACCGAGATCCACACCAATGTTAATCTGAACCTCGACCTTGCCGCCCTTCTTGACGCCCTTGATAGCCGCCTCGGACAGCACATTGTTGACCTTCCACGTCTTCTCGCGGAGCTCCTCCTCCTCGTCGCTCTCGTCGTCGTCGCTGTCGTCCGAGTCGTCCTCGTCCTTCTCCTTCTTGGGCTTAGCCTCCGGCTTCGTCACCTTGATGTGGCGCAGGCCCTCGGCGAGCTTGATCAGTACGTCACCGCCCTCGCGGGGCGTGCTGATGATGGCGGTTCTCCGCACGGGCAGCGGCGTCTCGGCGTCGACGATGGCGTGGAACACGCCGTTGGTCTCGTCGCCCGAGATGCAGAGGACGCCGACCGCGTGTGAGAGGTGCGGGGTCACCGTCACCACGGGGTGGCTGCTCTGCGTGATGTCCTCAAGCTCGAACTCCTGGATCAGGCTAGCCTGGATGGAGGCGCCGCGGACGGAGAGCTCCGAGGGGTTGATCGCAGTGGTGGACGTCGAGGGCGCGAGGACGGTGGTGGTCTCGGGGAAGGCGTTCTGGATCGTGGACGCAATCTTGGGCGTGTGGGCGTTACCTCCCGCGAGGATGACCTCGGTGATGTCGAGGGGGTCGAGCTGGGCCTTCTCGACGGCGTGGAGCACGAGGCGGGAGAAGGCGGAGAAGAGCTTGTTGCCGAGGAGGTCGTACCGCGTGCGGTTGATGGTGGCTGTGTAATCAATGCCGCCGACCAGGCTCTCGACGGAGAAGTTGGCGCTCGTTCCTATTGAGAGAGCCTTCTTGACAGCCTCGCACTCGAGCTTGAGCTTGGCCAGACCGCGGGCATCTTCCCTAGGGTCGCCGGCGGACTTGTGCTTCTTGAGGAACTCCTTGGCGAAGTAGTCGATGAGCACCTGGTCGAGCTTCAGGCCGGTGACCTCGTAGTCGTGGAGGGTAGCGAGAATGCTGTAGATGCCACCGCGGGAAGCAACGACAGCGACGTCGGAGCGGGTGCCGCCAAGATCAGCCACGACGACAATCTTGTCAGCCAGCTTCGCCTCGGGACGAGCATCGTATGCGAGCACAGCGGCCACAGGCTCGTTGATGAACTGGAGCACCTCAATACCCGCCTCTTTCGCAGCCTTGTTCAGCGCCTCCTTCTGGGCGTTGGAGAAGTTGGTGGGAACGGTGACAACGGCGGCGTTGACCTCCTTTCCGAGGTAGTAGGCGGCCGAATTCCGTAACCTCTTCAGGTGGCGGGTTGTGACGTCGCTGACGGTGACCTCGTTCTCCTTGTCCTCTGCGCTGTCCCTGACCTTGAAGGCGATGGTCGATTCATGCTCGAGAGGGTGGGCAGACTCATGGCAGGGCGTAGCATCTATCGACTTGAATCTGTAGAGAATTAGACAGCTGCAGCGGCATGTGAACTAGAGGACGCACTCTTGGCCCAAGAAATCCCTGAAGTATGCAACCGTGTTCTTCGCATTTCGCACGAACTGTGTCTTGGCCTGTCCACCGTGGAGCTCCTCGCCTTCTACGTAGGAGAGTATCGAGGGAATCTGGCGATCTGGGTGAGGTTGTCAGCGAACCTCCACAACGATGCCGGAAACAGCAACCCACCTCCATCCTCGTTGGCAATAACCTCTGCTCGCCCTTCCTGTTCCACTGTCAGACCGCACTCGCAAACCGTGTCAGACGTCCACCTACACCAGTGGTATATCCGATCGAGCTGTACGAGTTTCCAAAGGAAATACCGATTGCGACCCGCTGGGCGGGGTCGTTCTCTGCACTCATAGCGGTGGTTTTTTTTTCTTCCTGGAGTTGTTCCGTGTGGTCGCGAAAGTCAAAGTATCCTCCGTCTGAGGTCGTAAAGGCAAGGAAAACACAACGCTTTTGCAACTTGATTGACGACTGGCGGGCTCGAAAAATGATTTTGGTCCCGCCGCTAGCAAAACGTCGCGATCGTTTAGCGCGCCAAGCCCGTACCTGGACGTTCACCTTTTGTATCTCAATGCTCTTGATTGACGAACAGTAAGCAAAACAATGGCGGTCGATACAATGGTCGTCCTCCCAGGCGACGCCGTCCCGCAGGACGCACTCCCCACGCCCACGGGCAAGAAGAAGCAGCTCACGCTCGGCCCTGGCCTCCGCCACATCCCACCTGCAACAGTCGCAAGCACGATTGCGGGCGGCCTGGTCACGGACCCGAAGAAAGTCGCCGCATACATAGAGTCGAACAGCGGTCGCGTAAGCCGGCGCCCCTTCCCCCCTCCGTCCACCAAGTGCTAATTACCAGCAGTACCTCCCCACCACCGGTGACCTCGTCGTGGCCACCGTCCAAACCTCCACCGCCGAAGCCTTCAACTGCACACTCACCCCGCACACCCCCTACGCCACCCTCCCGCACCTCGCCTTCGAAGGCGCCACAAAGAAAACCCGCCCCCAGCTCGCGCCAAACTCCCTCGTCTACGCCCGCGTCGCAACTGCCACCAAAGACTTCGCGCCGGAGCTGACGTGCGTTGATCCGTCGACGGGGAAGAGCGAGGGCCTGGGTCCCCTGAAGAGCGGCATGGTGTTCAAGATCAGTCTGGGGATGGCGCGGAGGTTGCTGGCGGGGAGCAAGGGAGGGGTGGTGCTGCTGGAGGCGCTGGGCGAGAAGATGGGGTTTGAGATTGCGGTGGGGAGGAACGGGGTGGTGGTTGTGGATGGTGGGAATGTCAAGAGCACGCTTGCTATTGGGAAGGCTATTCAAGAGGCGGATGGTCAGGCGCTGGGCGAGAAGGCGCAGAAGAAGCTGGCGGACCGCGTGTTGAAGAGCATATGAGCGACGACATACATACTGCTCGATGTCTGTCTTTTCCCGCGGACCGCTGTGGTCGCAGTCTGGCCATCGAGAAGGGCACCGAGATGAAATCGATGTATCCTTCGATGGACTCGCTTCAGAGATTGCTTCGATAGGTTCGATGCACACTTGTTCGCGAAGATCCGAGCCGCTGAGAAGCCCAGACTCCTCGGGGATCCGTCGTCCCTCGAATCCATGCTGCAGCATGGTACGAGCTTTGCCTCGATTTGGATGCAAAGTTAGATGGAAGAAGCTCGATTGAGGAGAACTAGTATGTATCTGAGTGCGCAGCCTCACACGTGTAATAGTATACCGTCTGATCGGCCAAGGAAACAAAATCACCGTCACAGGGCCGTGATTCGAAGAAGCACGAGACATCTTTTCGCAAGGCCACCTGCTTCTTGCAATTCAATGTCACCTAATCAATCTTCATTTCTCTTAGTTATCGTGACACAATGTCTCTACTTTTCCGACGTCCTGGTTTCCGCCCTACGCCGTCTACGGCGTCACTCGCTGCGGGTCGCGCGGGAACAAGCTCGTCATCCTAATGTTGGGCAGCCCCAACCAGAACTGCACGATCCGCTCCAAGCCGAAACCACCACCGCCATGCGGCGGCGCGCCATACCTAAAGCTATCCACGTACTCCTTTGTGCCCGCGCCGTTGGGGTCGACCGGCGGGTCGTGCTCGCGCATCATCTTCGCCAGCAGCTCCGCGTCGTGGATACGCTGGGCGCCCGAGCAGATCTCCTGCCCGCGCATGAAGAAGTCGTAGCTGTTGGACAGCTTTGGATTCTCGGGGCTAGGCATGGTGTAGGCGGGCCGCACGGCGAGCGGGAACTGGTCGAGCACATAGAAGTCGGAGTTGTACTTCTCGAGGACGAGACGACCCAACTTCTTCTCCTGCGGGGTGGACAGGTCGTCGTACTCGCCGATCTCGCCGACGTCTTCGCCCGTGCCCTGCGCCTCCTTCAGCATCTTAATGCCCTCCGGGAACGGGATGCGGGGCACCTTGCCGCTCTCTGGCAGCTTAAACTCCTCGACGTGGTACGTGTTGCGGACGAGGTCGGTTTCCTTCCTGTAGCGCGAGTTCAAGCCCTGGAAGATGAACAGCATGAGGTCCTCGAGCACACGGATGACCTCGTGGTAGTGCTCCTGGAACTCCATTTCGAGATCGAGACCCGTGAACTCGGTCAAGTGGCGCGCCGTGTTTGAGTTCTCAGCGCGGAAGACGGGCCCGATCTCCATGACTTTCTGGAAGCGCGCGGCGATAAGCATCTGCTTGTAGAACTGGGGGGACTGGGCGAGGTAGGCGCGCTTGCCGAAGTAGTTGACCTCGAAGACGTTGGCGCCGCCTTCGGAGGCTGCGCCGAGGATCTTGGGCGTCTCGATGGGGATGAAGCCCTTCTGGGAGAGGAACTCTGTGAAGAGGAGACGGACGCCGCCCTTGACGACGAAAATGGCGTGGTTGATCTTTGCGCGGAGGTCGATGGTGCGGTTGTTCAGGCGCGTGTTCAGGGACACGAGTGGGCGGGCGTCACCCTCTTCGGCCTTCTCTTCCTCCTCTCCGAGACCCTCGCTGGGCAACGGGCGCTCCGCATCTTCGATTTGGAGAGGGAGAGGAACCTCTGCCTTCTTCTCGATGAAAACCTTCTTGATATGGATTTCGAAGTCCTTGATGGTCGCGCTGTTAATCGGCTCCGGCGCTTTCTTCACCAATCCCGTAACAACAAGCAAGCTCTCTGTGCTCAGAGTGCCAGAGAACTTCACCATCTGCTTGCTGAGCTTGTCACTCGCCGCGACAACAGACTGCACAGTGTTCAGGCCCTGGCGCAGATTGACAAAGGCCAACTTTGCTGACTGCACACGCGCATTCTCGACCCAGCACCTGAAAGTGATCTCGTTGCCCTCGTGCTCTGGGATGGTGGATAGGTCGACGCGAGTCGCGCCCGTGGGCTTGAAGTCCTTGGAGCCAGTAAGCGGGAGCTCGCCGTAGTCTTCTTTGGACACATCGTCGGCGTCGGCAGCTTCCTTCTTCTGGCGCTCGGCGAGCTCGCGGGCTTTGGCTGCCGCCTTCTTCTCGGCCTAGTTGAAGCATCAGTATCGTGTGCCACACTAGCACGGGTAGTCCAATGGCGAAACGCACCTTTTCCTTCTCCTTCTGGGCCTTCTTCAGGGCATTCTTGGAAGGCTCTGCCGGCGCAGCTGCTGCGGGTGCATTGTTTTCTTCCGCCATGTCTTCGGTGGGTTGAGTCAGGTCGGAACTGCAGTCTGCGAATTTATGGTGGGGCAAATTCCTACCCCGCCAAACGCGTCCACCGGCGTCATTGGCGCTGTGCACGCAACAGTCACACCATGTCAGACATCGATCTCAAAAAAGAGGGCGACGAAATTAATTTCCGCCCTTGTCACGAGTCCTAGTATTCATCAAGACGACCTAGGATCCACGACACTACACAGTGTTTATGCGAGTGCTCATGGGAAAACAGACCCAGTCTGGACTCGCTGCATTATGAGCATAAAGTGTGTTGAGGCGGGGCTATCCCATCATATAGCCCCCGTCCGTGAAGAACCAGTCCAATAGCATAGATATATGCGCATTATCGTCGTCCATCGATGACTCCCCATCCAGCACTTGCAAACATTTCCACAAGCTGCCAAAGCAGAACCAATAGCCTCCCGTCCATGCTTCCGTCCCATCCTAAAACTCCGTCATTAAGACTCGTCCCACTCAAGTTCACCGTACGCCATATGCCAATATGCCAATGTCCATGCCACCTATACGCTATGCCACAGCCCAGACCAAAACAACGCCCGAGAAACGAAGGCTAGGGGTAAACCCTAGAAATACGCACACCTGGTAGACCCGCGTACTCCGCAAAAGGAAACGTACCTGAACTCGAATCGTCACCTGCACATTTCTCGTCTCCGACTTTGTCGATGTCTGAGAATGACGCCTTGCAGAAAGACGCAACTCGTCGTACAGAAACTACCAAAATGCGTGTTAGTAAACAATTGGTAACAATTGCCAAGGCAAAGCGAGGAAAGGGTCAGGCTGTTCAAGTATTACCATCCCAGGCCTTGACCACACCCGACGCCGTCCTCGAATGTTGATTTTGATGCCGCGCCACGTTGCACGTGTGCACGCTCACGAAGTTGCTATGGGCCGCGCTCGCTGCGATCATAAGACGATGAGGGTGGAATGCCGTCGCCGTCACAGGCTGGCTGCGATCACGGAGGAAACCCGAGTATGGTTCCCATTGGCTGACCGGCCGTCCGGTATTGATGTTGAAGATTTTGACCTGGTGACGTTGAGTGCCGACTGCGAATACGGGTGCATGTTCGTGCACGCTGAGCGTCTTGAGATGGTCGCTCGTCGCCTGTATCGTCTTGACACTCTTGTCCATGCGAATGTCCCAGAGTTTGACTTCGCCGTCGCGGCAGCCGGAGACGAGCTCGCGCTGGCCTCCACGCTGCAGGTGGACGTTGGTGACCCATTGCTTGTGCTCTTTCCAGACCTTGACCATGGCTGTTGCAGGTTTTTGGCGCTGATCGTAAACCCGGACGGCGCCATCGCCGAAGCCCGCGATGAAAACGTTGCCTTCGACTTGGTCCGAGGTGAGTGAGGTAATGCAGGAACCAGACCTTGCGGGTATATCCTTGAAGCCTGTCAGCTAGCTCTGGTCTATAGATGATTGTACTTACGCTTGTGCAGATCTCGGTACCGGCATTCCACACCCGGATTACTTTCACGTCACCAGCCACTAAAATCGACCCTCTACCCTGCTGCCAGTCGAAAACAAGCCCAGCATTCCTATTGCTGGGAACCAGATCGGTCAAAGCGCGGAAAGCAGTGACCAGCTCAGTCTTGCCCCTTGTGTCGTAGTTGCGGAAGATCTTGATAACACCGTCTGAAGCCCCAGTCATAAGGAGAGCCTGGTCGTCTTCATTGATGAAACGCGCTTCGGTAATCCTGGAATTTGCCGGGTTGCCGTTTGAAAAGCAATTGATTCTCCGAGTTGGACCGCCAGAGTACTCGATTACGTTTATGGTGTCTCGATTGTCCGTGACCACCACGTGTTCTTCAAATTGATGGAAACACATCTTCATCGGCTGGCTGAGGTTGTCAAAAAGCGCATGCTGATGGTTCCAATGATTCACGACGGCAACCTCTTTCAGAGGCTGAGTCTCTGCGATGATCTTGTCATTCCGATTTCGTCGCCACAGCCGTCCGTTATAATCAGTGCTGCCGGGTTCGTCGGCTTCAGTCGGCTTCATCTGCGGTTCTCGGAAGTATTCCACCGACCACTCGAAGATTCTGCTCTTCAAAGGGAGTTCTGGTGGCACTCCTAGACTTCTTGGTAGAAACCCCCTTGTTTTAGGCTGTTCTTCAACATTGTAGCGTTCTGGGGTCTGAGGACGTGTTTCAGTTGAAGGATTGTACTCTTCGAGCTTTGCGCGACTGGGACTCTTCTGTGGAGAAGTTGATGAGTCGTGGCCAGCCCAAATGGTTTTCAGCGAGGCTGCAACACTTCCTGTTCTCCGCAGGCCACCCAACAGGGACAGGTAGCTCGCTTCTTTTGAGGGTGTTGGTGGCTGGGAAGGCTGTTGCACAGGCCTCTCCTGATATACTCGTCGTTGTGTGCGATCCGCAGGACTTTTCCGGACGAGCTCGTCGAACAAAGGTCCGGCAAATTTGGCCAGTGGAGACTGGAGAAGCGCGAGAAGAACGTAATCAACAACGGCGGTCGCGTCCCTGGCCACCTCGGGGTGAGGATCAGCCGCCATCACCATGACTTCTCTCCAAATAGCGGCATATATCGTGTTCTGTGAACACGAAGTGGAAAGACTTGCAACAGCTGATTTTGACGCACGGCCCTTCATGTAGAGGCCATCGCCAGTTTCATCTACCTTTCCCGAGGCGTCGCTGTTGACTTCTTCTGAGATCTGCTCAAAAGCAGCGACCAGAAACTTGGTCTTGTAGCGGAGAACGAAGGTTGAGAAGAATATCAACAATTCCCTGCGGACCATGCTGTTCCCATCCGTGGTCATTACAAGGATCATCGAAGCGATTGATTCCTCAATGGTAGCAACCTGAGTGGTAACGTCGCGAATGCCTAAGAAGGCAGTGAGAGCATGCAGCATCGCCGCACGAACCTCAGATACAGGGTCGAAAACAAGCTCGCACAGGCGTTCATGTGCCATGCATCTGATGCCGACCCACTTCGCTTCTTCGTAGTTGACCCAAAGCTTGCTCAGACATAGACATGACCACTGTCGTAGGAGAGGATTCTGGAAATCTTTGAGGTGGTCCAGACAGCTGTCCACAAGCTCTGGACTCAACGAAGCGCGCTGCCCCTGGTTGTAGTCTTTGCAGAACATGGCAATGATGAAAGCGCACATCGCGCGGTGTTCGCTCGCATTCTGAATGGGGATGCCCGAGTTGGGATTGAAGATGTTGATAAAGTATTGGTAGCCGTTGTCCTTGAGCAGATCAGTCTGGCAGGATTGGTCGACCGCTAGAATGCGGGCCCATATGAAAACCATGACGGGCTTCAACTCGTTGGCCTGCGATTGCAGAAGCTTGAGGACGTATGGGAAAATGCCGATGCTGAGCGCAAGGTTCACAGCCCAGGGCCCATGGTCCAGGAAGCTCGAAAGGAGGATGAGAGCTCGCAATCGATGGACTTGACTGAGAAGCACCTGTAGCACGATTGGCAGTTGTTCGGGAATCTTCTGCTCGACAGCGCCCTGCTGCAGATAAACTTCGAATGCGGTTAGCTGCTCAGAGAAGAAGTCAGAGTGTCTGTAAGTATATTCTTTCTCGCCGCGAGCTTCAGCCTGGAGATCAGGTAGCTGAGCTAGAATCAACTCGACAGCTAGATCCCAGCTGCGCCATAAAGGATGGTCGTGTGTTTGAGGAATTTCGGGATGAGACACAGGATTACAATGATATGCCCTCATGATACGCTGCGCGAGTAAATAGTTTCGGAACAGTGCTGCAACCATCAGATCCTGTCTGAAAAGCTTCTTAAAGAGGGGCTTGGAAAGGGAATTCCATGCAATCGTGTCTGTGATAGCAGTGAATATCCAATTGAGCTCGCCAATGGGTGTTCTACGCTCAGAGACTTTGCCCGGGATGTTGTGCGCATCACGGAGAGTAACGTTGGTAGGAAGCGGATTCTGCAAGATGAAGAACTTGACCGCCATAGTGATAGGGTCCGTCAAACACGACGTGAACACGTCCGCGGGCAGATCGGGGTTGGTCGGTAGGGACTCCTTTTCGCGGCAAGCTGCGAGGTGTATGCAGTCGTGGAAATCTACGACCTCTACGTTGGGGTCCCGTCGCTGCGCCTCTTCAAATTCCAGCTGATGCTTCTCAGCGAAACGGAGGAAGTTGGAGATGATGAGCCCGGCATCAGAGCAGTCGTAGACGAACAGGCTGGGCGCGCCTATCCAGCTCTGAAGATCGTACAGAGATAATGGGATGTATTGAGTGTAATTCCGATTGAAGACCCATATTTCGCCAGAGGAGGTAGGCCGAGGCACGCCATGACCATTGTAGTGGAATAGAACCCTCTCGTTGCGTGCATTGCGGCGAAGCGTGGACGTGTACTTGCGCGTCTCCTCGGTGGTTGGGTCAAGCAAAAGCTTATAGCGCGTGCGCATGCTTAGCTGCTCGTACTGCGTCTGCAACGCCTTGCCAATCTGATTCATCGGCGTGTGGCCCGGGGTCTGTGATGTCACTGTGGGATCGATCCAGCACTCCTCTTTTGCGCAGGGGTTCGTCTTGATGACATCCGGGGGATCGACGCCAATGTTGAGGCAGAGCGCAAGCACAGCGGAGACGGTTTTCAGGCGGTCGCGCATGCGCCATTCCTGGAGCGGGTACGCGCTGCCCTCGCTCTTCGGTATGCCGCCCGTCTCGTGTTTCTTCTCCGTATAGTACATGAAGAAAGACTGCGCTCGTTAGCCCTAACGTGCCACTATGCCGGGCGGTCTGCACGCACCGAAGTCAGCAGCTGGTTGTACTCCTCCGAGTTGAGCTGGTCGTCCCAGCCGTGCCGGATCTGGAATTGGCCGTCGACACTGGCGGCTTCGTCGGCACCGCTGTCTGAGGGCGTCGTCTCAGTATGGCGGGGCCCAAAGTCGCTCTTCGCGCGCAGCATTTGCGGACGCGAGAGGGAGCGAGTGCTGCTTGGCCGGCGCGAGAACACGGCGTCCGGGTCGTGTCCGTTCATGGCAGCCAGGTTGGGCTGGGAGTCTGATGCGGTGCTAGGACGCGCAGGCGTTGCACTGCGAGGGCTCTGTGGTTGCGATGGCGCAGGAGGGGCTGCTGCTGTGCCGTTCATGGCTCCGGGAGCGGGCGCGTGCAAGGCGAGGGGGTTGACGTGCGGGTACTCGTTGGCTGTCCTCATCTTGAGCTGCTAGCTGTGGTGACGAAAGTGCAAGTCGCCCAGCCCATGTCGCATTGAGCGTGCGCGCGAGACGTAGAGGAGTGGGGAGCGTTGTCCAGCTCGGACACGGGGATGCGGCGGTGAGGGAATCGAGAGAAGTCTGGTGCCTGGGACAGGCGTTGCATGCACTGGTGGCTGTATGCGCGAATGCTCGCCGCGGTGCGTTTGCGAGAGCTCGGGTTTAGCGCTAAGCCCCAACGAGCCGCCGGTAACGACTGCAGGACAATGAGGCTCCGTGCTTACCTGCGCAACACGCGCGCTTTTGGGTTGCAGAGGCTGTATCTAGTGGTAGTGGTAGGATGTAGTGGCAGGAAGGCTGTTGGTTGCCAGAAACAGACACAGACACAGACACCGCTCGCAGTGGCTACACAGGCGTGTACCAAGTGCCCGCTGCGAGAGGACGTTCTTCGGCACCTAGTCGAGCAATACGAGTGCATACAAGTGCTTCCTGCTGCACACATTGCCGCTTTGATCTGTAGCCATTCACTCTGTGCTCAATGTGTAGCGCTTTGAGAAGAGGATGCTTGCTTGCTACAAAATCCCCAAGAAGCATTCTCACAACGGCACGTAGACAGTGCTATGCAGGATACACACAGTACACCCAGAGTGGAGCCGCCGGCCGTCGAATCATGGAGGCTCTCCACCAGCCTGAACCTTTCGGCCTAGTTGCCGTGATCTAGCCGTCCCTGCGCCGCTACTAAGTTCAACCAGTTATTATTATTGGGGAAACGCCTGTCGAAGCCTGCTGCAAAGTGTGCTGAGGCGGATCGCTGGTGAAGTCGTAGCTGGCCCGTAATACATATCATATGCACGCCAACCAAACCCCTGTCGTCGACGCATCCGACTCTCAGGGGCAGCGGAGGCGTAGGCGTGCAAGGCCGGCAGACGAGCGCTGACAGCTGGGCAAGTTACCACAGGACCGCAGCTGTGACGGGCAATTTGGCAAGCGCATGCCCGAGATCTCGCCGTCGACGTATGTACCAGACACATCCTGGTCGACTGCGCTGCCGTCTTCATCTACGCGTCAACGGTCAACCTGTCAGGTGCGTGCTGCTGTCGCCCGTCCATCATCCTTGGCGCAGTGCTCCTGCTCTCCGCGTCCCAAAAAACCGTTGCGCTCTCCTCCTCCGCTAACCACGTCCCTCTGCCTCCACGATCGTCCTCCACCGCTGCCCGAGCGCCCGTTGACCCGCCTGCAAAGACATGTGCGCCCCGGCCCATGCGCCATCGCTTTGAGACCTGCGCTGCTCGCTGTCTCGCCCCTGCTGTCTGCCAGCTGCCAGCCCCCGGCTGTGAGATTCCCCCCACGACCACCACCACCACCGCCCGCCCGCGTAGCCTGCGCATGCCGGATGTGTCTTTGAGCGCGCCGAAACCCGCTTTGACGTCGCCCTCGGCGCATTCCCGTCGCCATGTCGTTCCTCTTCGGAAAGAAAAACAAGCAGCACCAGGGCGGAGCCCTCCCGCCCGCAACACGGGACATTGGCTCGTCGCATGGCCCACAAACACCAGTAGGCTCGCAGATACCCGCGCCCAACGGGACTGGCGCACGCGAACCCTCCTCTGAGAAGCAGAGGAGCGGGCCGGGGACCCAGACCTCCACCCCCGGCAGCAACAGTGCAAACAACAGCTTCAGCTCGCTGAACGCCGGCAACACAGCAAGTCCCGAGCCAAAGGCCCTCCGCGATCAGGGAAACCCAGATTTCGCCGTATGTACTCCTCGTCTCGCATCCCGCTCACCTCGACTCCTATAAAAGCCTGCTTGCGATGGTGCCGCATGCTAACTCCATGTGCAGGGTGGCCCAAGGAACGCCCGCGGCCCTCCAGAACCATCCCCGTACCCATGGAGCTCTCGCCGGTTGAACTTTAGCACGAATGCCTCGCCCTTCCCCCGATATGGCGCTGCCATCAATTCCTCCACCGGCTCTGCCGGCGTCATATACATCATGGGCGGGCTGGTCGCAGGTGCTACGGTCAAGGGCGATCTTTGGGTGGCAGAGATGGGGAACGGGAGTATGGCCTGCTACCCCATATCGACAACAGGCGACGGGCCCGGCCCCAGAGTGGGTCATTCAAGTCTGCTGGTCGGCAATGCCTTCATTGTTTTTGGAGGAGACACAAAGCTCGATGAAAATGATGATTTGGATGACACGCTCTATCTGTTGAATACATGTAGGTCACGGAGACACACATCGCGCCTAACACACTGACCAGGCCTAGCAACAAAACACTGGTCCAGGGCACTGCCGCAGGGACCACGACCGACAGGTCGATACGGACACACGCTGAACATCCTAGGGTCCAAGATCTATATTTTCGGAGGTCAGGTCGAAGGCTTCTTTTTTAATGATCTGGTCGCATTCGACTTGAACTCGTTACAGTCTTCGTCCAGTAGATGGGAGGTGCTGCTTCCCAATCAGAAGGAAGGGACCGCGTCATCGCCTTCAACTCGCTCCCCTCCTGCCCGGACAAATCACTCGGTCGTCACCTGGAACGATAAGCTCTATCTCTTCGGCGGCACCGACGGTGTCACCTGGTTCAACGATGTCTGGACCTACGATCCTCGCTCGAACAGTTGGAGCGAGCAAGAGTGCATTGGGTATATACCCGTTGCCCGGGAAGGCCACTCCGCAACACTTGTCAATGATACCATGTATGTCTTCGGCGGTCGGACTCAAGATGGCGTTGATCTTGGAGATCTCGCGGCCTTCCGGATATCCTCTCGCCGGTGGTACATGTTCCAAAACATGGGGCATTCTCCTTCCCCCCGTTCTGGCCATAGCATGACCGCATTTGGCAAACATGTCATAGTAGTAGCCGGTGAGCCATCATCATCTGTCGCGGACAAGAACGAGCTGAGCCTTGCGTACGTCCTGGATACTTCTAAGATAAGATATCCACCGAACGAAGCGCCGCCACCTCAACCCGGTCCAAATGCCCCGAGGAAATTGAGCGGCAGTGATAGGGCCAACATCCCCCACGGGAAGGCTGGCTCGCCTCCTACTCGTGGAAGCATGATGCCTAGCGCACAAGAACCCAGACCACAGGATCTTTTGATGAACGGTGCTGGACCAGCTGGATCTCGACTGCCACGCGCGGCAGGCCCAGCACCCTCAGGACCACCGCCTCTACAGCAGGCCCCTCAACCGCGCCCCCCCCCTCCGGCGAGCGGGTCTCGAAGCAAGACACCCACCAAGAATGAGAGAGGCTACGGACCGCCATTGGATACCCGCGCAGCATCGTTCGAACGAGAGAATATCTCTCCTATCACGAGGGAGAGCCCATCCGGCTCTGAATTGCAATCACAATCGCTCAATGACGTCGCTATCAACGGAGCCAGAAAAATGTCGGAGGGTGGTCAAAGTCAACCCAAAGAATCCATGGATACGTCTCGTTCCGGAAGCCTTGTATCACGAAGCACTTCAAAATCGCATCACCCGCAGCATTCACTAGAAAGCATAGAGCAATCTGCCGCGAGACGTTCTAACGAAAACCAGCAACGTGCAATCAGTCGGGAAGCCGAAAGACCAGTCGATAGCAGCACTGTCGCCTTGCCCGCGCCCACCCAAATGAATAACGAGTTGAATCACCAGCTAGAAACGCTGAAGGTGCGGAACGCTTGGTATGCTTCCGAGCTTGCTCTTGCTCGAAAGGCCGGATATAACGCCGGGACAGCCACCAGCCCTGCTTTTGACGAGCGGTCAGCAGAAGCCTTCGGTGACGATGAGAAACCTTTATTCGAAGCGCTTCTCAAGATGAAGAACGAACTGGAAAGAGTGCAGACTTCTATCAAATCTCAGGGAGATGATGCGGCTCGCAGGATAGCTGAGGTGGAGAGGCAACGTGATGCGGCGATCAGCGAAGCTATCTATGCGAAAGCGAAATTGGCAGCCCATGGCGGTGGCAGCCAGGGAGGTACCCCTCAACCCGACGCCGCGCGTAGTACCGCTACCCCTGATATGGACCGTGTGGCTGACATCAACCGTCGGCTGGCCGCATCACTGGCCGCCCAAAGCGATCTTTCTATCAAGTTGGAAAAGTTGATCCACGTGGTCGAGGCCGAACGCAAATCGAAACAATTAGCGGACGACACGGCGGAAGCTGCCCAGAAGCGAGTACAGGAACTTGACTCTTCACGCCAGAAGAACTCTGCCGAGCTCGAAGGATTGCGAGCTGCTCTACATGAAGCAGAGCAGATAGCTAGGGAAGCAACAGCGAGCGCAGCTGAAGCTGAAGCCACGTCGAAGCTTTTGTCCGTTGACAAGAACGAGTTAAGCAGCAAATTTGCAAGAGCCATGGAAGACTCCAGAAATCACTCTTCTGTGCTACAATCACTCAAAGAAGCTTTGGCTGCTTCGTCGGATAAGTCCGGTCTGCTGGAAAAGCAGTTGGAGGACGAACGGTTTCAACGGGAAAGTCTGCGGCAGAAGCTTGCTCAGCTGCGCGCAGAGCACGAAAACCAGACCACCGAGCTGGAAGCGGCATCGCAAAAGCTTCACGACACCGAAGCACTTGCCGAGAAATATGCTGAGGAAGCACGGCTCCATCGGCAGGCGGTTCTCAGTGGCCTTGGGCAAATTACTACTCGTGACGAAGGCACTGACGATGCAATGGACGAGCGTGTCACCATCCTTCAGCAACAGGTCGAAGCCGCGAACGTCATGGTACGCAAGAATCAAACAGCAGCGGATGCGGCATCCGAAAAATTACGACGGGCGGAAGAGAGAATTGCAGGCCTGGAAGCATATCAAGAGCAGTCCAGCCGGGAAGGGCTCCACATCCGGAAGCAGCTGCAGCAAACAATGCGAGATATGCAAGCAGCTGAGGCTGAAAAGGCCGAATTACAACAGCAACACGAGCGATTGCGGTTGGATAGCAATGCTTTCGAGGTTCAGCTCAAGACTTTGAAGAACCTCCTCGAAGAGAGAGGGGTAAGCGCGGTCGACGCACGCCGCTCTAGGGTCCTGGACAGCCCCAGCTCCAGATTCGGAACGCCGGAGCTCAATCGAGTTCGTGAATTAGAGCAGCAAATCGACTCCATGGGCAAGGCACACGACGAACTTCGTTCTGCATTTGAGCAGCGCGAGCATGATGTAAGCCAACAATGGGAGGAGAAGCTGCAGGCTCTGCACAACGATCACCAGGCTGCCGTCAAATATCTTCGGGGCACGGAGAAGATGCTCACTAAGATGAAGGCGGAGCTCGACCGGTACAAGCAAGAGAAAGTTAAATTGGAGGCCGAGCTTGCGCAAACCCGATCAGCCCCGCGAAGCCCGACCAGAGAGCAGTTTGCGGAGTGGGAAGCAGAGCGTGTGGCACTACGGAACCAGATCTCCTCTACGGAAGAGAACATGAAGGCATCCGTGGCCAAGCTGGAATCCCAACTCTCTGTCCTGCAAACCGATCTGGCCACGGCGCAACAAGAAGCTGCAACTACAGCTATGAAGATGCACGATGCGGAGTCCTCTGCCCAACAATCACGCGCAGATCTAGAAACACTGCGTCTCCAGAACGCGGAATTGGATGAGCGCGCTCGCGAAGCCGAAACTCGTGTGCAGATGTTTCTGGACCAATTCGAGACGTCTGTTGACAACTACCGCCGTCAATCCCAACCTCCGGCGGCAGCGGTCAACGGACAAGCCCGCGGACATCGTCCACACGCTAGCATTGCTTCGGAAGACTCGATGTACAGTGACGAGGGCACTGCAACCCCTGACGCCGGCAACAGGCCCAGCTCAGCGGTCACGCGGAACTCGATGGCACTCGACAACCTTGCTTCTGAACTTGATGCTCTTCGAAGCAACTGGGAAACCACTAACAAGGCCTATCGCCTTTCTGATCGCTTTGAGTTTGAGCGTACGCCCACGAGCGAGAAGGGCGAATTCAATGACTTCTCAGACTGGAGGCAACGAATGGATATGGTTGACGATAATGATCAGGACGGGACCAAGGACTCTGTTGAGATGCACGATTCGCAAGCAACACCGATTTCGGCCACAGCACCTACATCTGCGGCTTCAGTCGCACCCAAGGCTGCTTCTCCAACACCAGCCGGCCCCGGCGGTGCCGCCATGATATAACGACGACCAAGGCGTTTATTGGATTGATTTTGAACGCCAAAAAACCAAGTACCACTACTTTTTTCTCTCTTGTAGGACGGGCTGGCTGGGCTTTCTTGGATCGTCCGTCTGTTGGCGCTAGATGGTCTGCCTTTGTTTTCACTTTCACCCTCTCGCACATATGCACACCCACGACCATGTGTGGTATGCGGTTCTGTTTCCCGTATTATACCATTTCTCCCGCTTGTTTTACTGCTGGCTTGTGCCACGCTCTAATTCGTAACTCTCCCTAATGTTCTTCGTAGTATCTTCTGTATGGTTTTGTGTAGGGATGGGATTGGTTTGTTTGCGACGAACTGTTTTGTGTTTAATCAAAGACTTGCGAGAATATCGTAGGGCTAGGGGTCAGGGATTACCACTATTGCTTGTTGCAAAGACGATGCATACATTTTATTGCCGTGAATGTAGATGGCGGATGACGTCAGCGCACACTCCTTCCCTTCATCCATTTCATCCGGCGGCGGCGCAGACGATCGGTACAAATGTACAGCCGTGCGCACTGCAGCCTCCACATACAAAGGTCGCCATGACAAGCTGGCTGCGTCGGGTTTGCAGGCCTCCACAATTTGAACATGGCTAGCGTGTCGTGGCGTGCATGTCTGCCTGGCGCATTGGAGGCAACCGCCAATCGCGCGAAAGTGTCGCGTAGGCAGCTGACGCACCTTTCCACTATTTCTCGCCCGCCTGAACAGCCATTCCGTAGGTTTGTATTACTGGAGAGAAGATGCGAAAACCTCGACTCGTATAAGAGGACGATACACCTCTTCTCCTCTCTTGCTCAAACTTCCAGCTGCACCTTCCCAGTTATTCCATCAAAGTCACGAGACGCTTCGAAGCCACCTTTCCTTCGATACCTCAACCTGCCAGTGCTCTTCAACTACGACCATGGTCTCTTTCACAACGCTGCCGGATGTGCCCGCGAAGCATGCTGACTTCATCTCCTACGCTGAGTCCCATCCCGACACACCGCTCCTCGAGCTTCTTGAACCCTACAAACAATACGATGCAAAGCTACGGGAAGTATTCGCCCAGGAGCCGAGTCATCCTGTCCTAGCGGAAGAGCATCTCAATGTCGTCCCCATCTTCAACGGCCACACTTCCAGCCTCAAGATCCGAGCGCGAGACCTCGCCTCCGAGTCACAAGAAAAGAAGGAGCGATACGTCATGCCGCTTGACGAAAACGAAAGGCGTCCCAACGATTCACCTGCCATTGTCCAAGACCTGAAGGACTTTCAGCAAAATTTTGCCCTGTTTTGCGAGAGTTCTCTTGTCGATCTGGATTGGAGCAATGTCGTTGCTGCTGGGTCGAGTGTAGTGACGTGCTTGTTGCCTGTTCCAGAGCAGCACAGAAAGTCGAAACGAGCACTAAGGCAGTACTATCATGAGACTATCGCTCCAGCTTCCGATGTTGATCTTTTCATCTACGGGCTTAGCGAAGAGGAGGCAGTGAAGAAGATTATTGAGATTGAGAAGAGGATCAAGGATTCCATCCTAACCGAGACAACTACCATCCGAACGAAGAACGCAATCACCATTGCCAGTCAGTACCCGACTCGCCACATACAGATTGTACTGCGCATCTACAAGTCGGTCTCTGAGATTCTCACCGGCTTCGATGTCGATTGCTCCTGCGCCGCTTACGACGGCAAGCAAGTCTGGGCCGCACCACGAGCGTTGACTGCGTACATGACTCAAGCCAACACAGTTGACCTGACGCGTCGTTCTCCATCTTACGAGAGCCGTCTGTCCAAGTACTCCCATCGGGGCTTTGAGGTGTATTGGCCTTTGCTGGAACGCTCCCGTGTTGACCCGACGATCTTCGAGCGCAACTTCGGGCGGACTGTCGGTCTTGCGCGGTTGCTTGTGCTTGAACGACTTCCGACAAAAACGGAGAGGGAGGCGTACATGGACGAGCGACGAAGGGAACGTGGCCGTCCGCCGGTTAATCGCCACAGAAATTTCTCGATGAGGGATAACATCAAAGATCGCCATGAGGATGAAATTGCGGAGTGGGTCGAACAGGTATTTGCATTGCGAACATTAAGACTTGCACTGTTTCTAAACAATAGCAGGACGATGTTAGTGACTACCATACCTTCACCATTCCCTATGGTCCGCCGTATCATGCCAAGAAAATCGAGAAGCTCTTGTACACCAAAGACCTGCTCTTGAACTCGGAGTGGAACAAGCCCAAAGATCGCGAGGTTAACCTACATCGTCACCCTGCTTTCTTCGGGTTTGCTGAAGACGTCATCACTGATTGTTGTGGGTTCTGCCCCCAACCGGTGACACCTGAAGAACATGATGTCGCAGATGAAGAGGGCAGGATCTACGTTTCTGGAAAGATATCTTTCATCAAGGATGACCCCGGGCGTCAAGCTATTGGCTCATTCAATCCCATCACGGATGATGACTGGACAGAGATGGCTTACGTTGGGAATACTGCTCGCTTGTGTCAAGCCATTGTTGACGAAGATCTGGAGCACGTCGTTGATTGGTTGGAGCAAGAGGGATCCGATCCCAATTGCCGTGACTATAGTCAGTATGATCTTGAGGTGTTACTAGGGCAGTATGCTAACTCTTGCCAGCTGGTCGCACACCACTCCACTTGGCTGTTACTTCGTCCACACCGGAAATTGTTCGTGCCTTGATTAATCGCGGCGCCCGTCTTGTAGCACGTCTTGCGGACGGAAGAACAGCGCTACATCTAGCTGCCGCCCGAGGTAATGTGGAGATGGTCAGACTCATTATGCAGAAGAGCGAGGAGAACGAGGAAGAAGAGGCCAAGAAAGAGGATGCTCGCAAGAAAGCGCGTATGGCTGAGAGAGCGTCCAAGAAAGAATGCCCGAGCGAGCAACCGACCTCAGTAAAGGAAGACGATGATAGCGACGTCGACATGATTGAGAAAGACGAGGCCGAATCCGATGATGAATCACGCACGACAACGACTGGATCGTATATCAGGGTCAAAGAAGGGGAGAAGACGACCGACGATGCGGTTCCCGAGGAGGACGAGGACGATCCCGATGTGTACGACGTCAATGTCCTAGCGTGGGATCTCCAGTGTTCACCTCTTCACCTTGCCATATTGAAGGGACATACCGAAGTCGTCAAAGAACTGGTTCAGTCATTTGGAGCAGACGTCCTTCTGCCGATCAAACTTCTCAATGAGCACGACAAGTCGCCTAAGGGTGCTATATTGACCCTCGTGCTGTCACTGAATCTTCCTTTGGAGGAAGCCAAAGAAATGACCAGGACACTTTTGTCGCTAGGTGCGACTTCCGCTCAAGCCGACACAAAACAGGCTACTGCACTTCACTATATTTCTGTGCAAGAACCTGCCTTACTGGATATACTGATACAGGATGATGAGCCTGCAGCGAAGCGAGCCATTAATCATCTGGCCGCCTTTGGGTCGTCATCATATTACCCATCTACACGAAGTCCTTTGATGAGTGCGGTCTCTTCGGGCAATGCACTGGCAGCGTTAAAGCTACTCGAGTGTGGCGCGAGTCCGTCCATCGATTTCAAGGACTGGATGAAGTCGATGGAGTCTCAATTCGACAACGACATAGCTCGTAACAATTCTGAATCAAACCGAAGCACCTTCACCCGAGATGTCGAGCAGCCGATTGTACTCGCAATCATGAACGAGCTTCCCGAAATTGCTCTCCGTCTGTTGCACATGGGTGCGGACTCCAACACCCTCACCAAGTCAACGAGGGAGAGCCTCGACAGGAACTACAACTACAGCTACTCAGACATGGACTCCGTGCTTGATATTGTTCGGAAGAAGATCACCGACCTTGATGCCGATGTTCGTGGAGAACCGGGCAAGCCCTCAGAGCCTCGCATCAATTTGAAGGATGGGGTCGACTACCTCGAAGGCATTAAACATGGAACGTACAAGCACTTTGTCGCCCAAGTCCAGTTGGAGCGCGCAAGTGCAGAGGACAAACGTGCCAGGGAGATGTATGAAGAGCAACTCAAGTCTTTCACGGGGCGCAAGGGCTGGGAAGAAAGACTGGAGGCCATTGAAGCGATGTCGAAGAAGTTCCAAGAGCTTGAGCAAGCTTTGGTGAGCGAAGGGGCCAAGACATTCAAGGAAATCCACCCGGATGTGAAGATCGAAGAGAGGCAAACATACAACTACGGCTACCAGCCGTGGGTACCACCGCCTTTCGAAATCAAATTCGACTTCTCGGTGCATGATTTGACCGATGAAACGCGATTGGCTTATGAGAAACTGTAAGTACTACACTGCCTCGTCAGTGTGTATCCTAACGCAAGTACAGGTTCCAAGCGGCGTGGGATAACGATCTCGAGACCATCAAAACCCTGACGCTGGCCCCGTGGGGAGATAACAGCCCACTCAAAATCAGCACCGAAGATGGACAGTGTAACAACATCTTCGGCGTCGCAATCCTTCGTGGCCATCTTGATCTTGCGCGAGCTCTCGTTGAAATATGCTACGCGCAGTTCCAGCCAGCAGAAGAGGACGATTTTAAGAAGTCGCGCTACCGGCTCGCGAATGAGGACGAAGACGATGAGAGTGATGCGAGCGACATCCCCGTGTATGAGGAGATCGTTGACGACAAGTTCACAATCGAAAACATTGGGGAGCTTTCGACGCAGGTCAAGAGCAATGTTTCACCTCTTCAGTTCATGGCCGGAGGGGCTCAGACGTGGAACTACGTCAAGCACTTCCTCCCTGAGAAGCAAATTACCTACGGCATCGATGATCGCAAAGTTGATGTTTCCAGCAAGGGCGACTCTACATGCAGTCTTGGGTCCTGGGCTCTTATCACCAACGACAGGTCATTGTTCTCATTCCTTCTCGATCTCGACGTTGAGTGGACGGACAGGCTAGCTAAGAACCTCGATGCTTCCTCTGGCATACCTTCATTCTCTGGATGCGACTTCAACCTGGCCATTGAGTATGGCCGCACAGAACTGCTGGCGGAAATGATTAAGCACACAGGTGCAGGAGTCGAGCTGGAATCCTTCGTCAAGAATTCCGGGGTCAAATACCGCGAAAAGCCCAAGTTCTACCAAGGTCTCAGTGTGAGTGCGTACCTCTACTTGAGACTCCAACACTAACTGTTGTAGGTCCATGGCAAAAAGCGTCCCGCTTGGATCAATGCTGCTCGTGGTACTTATTCGCAAGGAGTCTCAGACAACGTCCCGCCGCTCCTAAGCGCTGCTTTCAAGGGTAGCCTTCAAGCTGTGGAATGGTTCCTCGGCGATGCGCCAGCGCGCCATTACCTTGACTTTGCTGAAGCATACAAGCATGACAAGTACATTGCACATCTCAACAAGAATGCCGGCGGTTTCGAAAAGCTGCTCAGGAAGTGGCTGGGCACTAGACGTGAGTTGTCAGTCTCTATGGCAGAATAACAATACTAACTCTGTGTAGGTGAACTCGCACTGCATCTTGCCGTGATGGCAAATCCGGGACATGAGGCCCAAAAACTTATCAAGTACCTCATTGACACAATGCCCGAGTCTCTAGAGATCAGATCCGCAGATGGATACACGCCGCTCCTCCTCGCGTTCTCCCTCCACCGCTTTAGTGCTGCCAAACTTCTCATCGAAGCAGGCGCAGACCAGACTGCCCGCACATCTACGGGTTCCAATCTTCTAGACGTACTCCTTGTCGCACCCTACACACATTCTCTCATCACCGACAACGCCATTCTCAAGCGTATGCTGGGTCTCATCGATTCCCGTCTCATTCCATCACTCCTCAGCGAACGCACCTCGGCCCCTCCCGGTTCCCTGACACCCGTCGCTCACCTGATGACCGGGGTCGGCAGCTATAGGCACGGAGAGCTCAACATGGAGATCCTCGAGACACTGCTCGACTTTGCGACTCCGACCAATTATGCGTTTCTCGAGCTGCTGGACGGCGCGGGCGACACTCCCCTGCACTGGGCCGTCAAGAACCAGCGACAGGAATATATTTCCGCCATCCTCAACCGTCGCCCAGACCTCCTCTTCCGCGAAAACAGCGTTGGACGTACGTCTCTCGAAATGGCAGAAGACGCATGGCTCGCAGGGAACGTGCGCGACGCGCCCTCTCTACGCTACAGCGGCCGCCAGTCCATCACTAGCCGCAATACAGAAAGCTTCGCGAAACACTACGTCGAGTCTGCCCAGCAGAACACCGTGGAGAGCATCTGGGCTCAGTGCAGAGAGGTCGCGTTGCACTCACGAGGGTCTTCGAAGCGGAAGCTGGTCAGTTTGCTGGATGCGAATGAGGTGGCAAATCGGCTAGCGAAGAGGCACATGGAAAGGAGGGCTGTTCCGCAAACTGTGGTAAGGGAGGAGGATGGCGATGAAGTGGAGGTGAGCAGGGAGGCGGATGAGGTGAGGGACTGGTACCAAAACGCTATCAAGGGGGATGTGGACGAGGGTGAGGTAGAGGTGGTGGATAGGACGGTGAGCGGGGCGGGGCATGCCTGAACGGATTATGCGAGCCAGCCGAAAGAGATGGAGGGAGATGTTGTACGGTGACGGGTGGGTATTGAAGGTATATGTTCCATTGGAGGCTATCAGGCCAGGTTAGCTGCAGTGCATATTGCAATCAACTACGCACAACCCATCAATTCCGGTCCTCAAACTCTCAAATAAAAGAAAAAAGCTCATTGAAAGATCGACTCCGAAACGTCCAGCATTTACAAATCATGTCCGTTCAAGTTAACAGCGCTTTTCGAACATGCATTCAGCTGGGGAAGTGCTGAGCTACAGTCGTCTGATTAGCTTCAATATTGATCCTACTCAGAAACGCGCAATGTAGAAAGTCCCTGTGGTATTTATAGTTAGTCATGCGAAAGGTTGAGCTTTTGTGATAGTCAGAGGTTTGGTGACGGTTTTAGCACTCACTTGGAGGACACGCTAGTGCGCAGTGCGTGAGCTGTGCGTGAGCTCGGCTCCGATGGGACAGAGCTCTCCCTTCTGCTCTTGCTTCAGGGAGAGGGGGCTCTCCCGCTCTTGCTTCCAGGAGAGGGAGCCCTCGCGTTCTTGCATTCGGGAGAGAGAGCTCTTGTAGAAGCAAGAGCGGAAGAGCTCTCTCTCCTACTCATACATTTTGAGAGCTCTCTCTATACACGCCCACTAACTCTTAACTTTAGTATCACACTACCACGTCTCTCGCTTTGCGAAGTATTGAACTCAGCCTTGGAGGGTACCGGTGGCTCAGCTACGAGTAAGCAAGCACCTTTCAGACACACGGCGTCTCTGACTGGCAATATGGCTTATAGAAATGGCGGTTCACAGCCCGCTATCGACAAACGCGGCCGTAGCCAATGCGCAAGAATGTACCCCAAACCGCCTGAGCCTCTTGGGCTTGCCTGGTGGTATGTTTCCCTCCGCTGTATCTTGCCGCACTCTAACGTATTCGAAACAGAGCTCCGCAATCTCATCTACTTCTTTGCGGATGAGGGAGCCCACGAGATTGCCGGTGGCCACCTCCCGCTACTTGTGCGTCGAGGTACAAAGCAATGGCCGATCGAAGATTACACTCGCTCGTCCCGCAAGTACTACGGCTTGACACAGGTTTGCCGCCAGGTGCGGGCTGAGTACTTTCCAATTTGGAAGCGCACGTCATCGGTCAGGATATCCTTCGACGACTTCGCCTCGTTTGTGACGAGTTTCTATGGGGATGAGCACAATGCATACGGCCCGGGGCTGCTGCAATTATCTTTCAAACGTCCATCACTAGGCATTCCTGTCCAGCTTTATCATTTTGCCGAGTTCCGGATCGCTCACCCCAACACCGAAATCCAATTTGTGTCGCACGAGTTGATCAACTGGCCGAGGACATACGGTTCCAAACCCCGGCGCCGGCTAAGAAGTACCACCACGTACTCGGGATTCAACTGCAGGACGTGCGGACACAGGTACGGAGGACCCGGTTCATCGATGTGCGTACACCAATACAATACATTTCGGCTCGGCAGGGGGAATATAGCTTCCCGTTATGGCTATCTGCAAGAATTCAATCGAATTGTGAACCACAACAACAAGAAGTTCCAAGACGAAGTGTCTGGGGGTTCAATCTTCTGGATACACAGCTGGCGTTTTTCTGGAAGCCACGGCAGGATCGGAGTAGGGATTACGGCACCGGGTCCTGTGAATGTTTGTTACGTCGGTACAAGAGATTTTCCGCGATGGAAGGGCTACTTCGAGGAAATGGATATTCGCTCTCCGGACTTTTCTCAATGGCTGGTCTTTTGCAATTGTGGCTCTAAGCTTGCGTCTATCGATCGGTGGACGCGGACGCGCCGTATTCACGACCTGATTTCTCAAGTACGGGATCTCTAAGACGTCACACGAGCTACCTATCTTGATGGGTACCCGTCTAGTTGGAAATCATCAGAATTTGGCTGACTCAAGGTTATAGGGCGCGGTTTCTCTGCTTGTATGATTTGGGTGGATTCTCCCTCCTCTATCATTGAATAAAGTATAACGTACAACATCAGAAAGAGTATCTGCATATACATAAACAGTCCCAACATGCAGTGCCGTCAGCTAACCTTACTCCCCATTCAATCCTTCAAATTTCGAATACCATGGCAGCGGAAATCCCTCATCCTCCGCCTCCTCAGTCCTTAACCACCTCGCTATCCACGACTGTCCCAAAAGCCACGCCACGCATGCCAGACCAGTCTCCAGCAGCCACCGCTGCCACTTCGTCCGAGGATGCGCGATCCCAGGGACCACGCCAGGAATCTTCTGCGTCTCCTCGACAAACGGGCGGAACTTGGTCTCATACGCTTCCAGGGCTTTGGACGGATGTTCTCCAGGCATCAACTCACTGATCTCACCCGCCAGCACATATGCACCCAGCACTGCGAGCGAGGCTCCCGCACCAGTGAGCGGCGTAGGTGCATACGCCGCATCCCCAATACACACGACGCGTCCGCTAGACCACCGCTGCATACGGACCTGTTCCACAACCTGGAAGTAAAAGTCGGGCGCTTTCTCCAAGCCCTCCAGGAACCGCGGCGCCTGCCACCCCGCGTCGGCAAACTCTTGCTTCACAAGATCCTCCTGCGCCTGCCTGTCGCTGCGCGCTACAGCCCGCCATCTTTTCTCTCGCGCTGCGCCAGGCATGCACGTGATGTACACCCTCACCGCGCCATAAGGGTCTGGTCGCAGTGCCATGATGCGCCGCCCCAGCGCGAAGTGGATATTCCACCAGGCGTTATCCGAGGGGACGCGCGGGATGGTCCAGTACGCGCCGTACATACCTTTATGCCGCATAGCGATAGTCGCGGGATCGAAGACGTGCGCGCGGACTTTGCTCCACTGGCCGTCAGCTGCGACGACGAGGTCGAAGACCCCCGAGCTGCCGTCGCTGAAGTCGACGCTCACACCGCGTGCGTCGTTCTCCAGGACCCGGGTGATGGTCGTGCTAAAGCGGTATCGAACATCCGGATGCTCCTTCGTCGCCTGGTACAGGATATCCGCGAGGTCGCCTCTCAGTATCTCGAACGCGGACGTGAAACTCGCCTGTAGCCCTTCTCTGACGGGAAATAGCGCGAAAGGCGCGCCCTTCCCGTTGACAAACTGCGTTCCTTTTTCCGAGGTGTGACGGGCGCGGACTTGGGGCCAGAGACCGGTTTTCTTGAAGGCAGCGAGGGCGGTGGCTTGTAGCTCGACGGACTGGCCGTGGGGGCGGATAGCGGGGTCTTTTTCGATGATGGTGCTCTTGATGTAGGCTTGGGCGAGGAACCAGGAAAGGGTGGGGCCGGCAATGCCTGCGCCGCTGATGAGGACGTGCATTTTTTTTTGTTTGGGCTGGAGGGGTTGGTGTGGGTTGGTGAGAGGGAAAAGGTGTAGTCGACGACTACTTGAACATCTAGTACGAAAGTCTAGAAGAAGGAAGACAACTTGTAGTGATGCTCACACATGAACTGAGTGCTGAGCGTTCATACTCGTGTGGTATATATACTTATCATCCGGTGTCGGTCAGAGTCGGTCATAGCATCGGACTCGGACATAGCGCACCGAACAACCTAGGCAGTATCCAAGGTTGAAAATGCAATGGCAAAGTCATCTCTCTCGTGCGAAGGTAGTGCTCAGACGTCTACTCCAAATGCGGTAGAAGATTCGTAGACACTTATAGCCGGTCTTATTACCTTCTAGCATAAGTGTGGAAGTAACATGTCCATGGTGCACGAATCATCCAAATCAAATCGCCGAATCACAATACGTAACAAGAACAGGCACTCGAACAATTGCATCTCCCATCCGTTATCTGTCAAACAAGCACCGTAGACAAAAGGTACCTCTACCGAGATATCCAAAAACACCCTCCCTTCCAGACACAAATCCAATCAACCCAACCCAACCCAACCCCCAATACTAACGCCCAATCCCAGATGACAAAATCGGATCATCGCAAGTCTCCCACTACGCCCAACACACATCAGCACAGTCCTAGCCCACCGAATCTCCCTTCCCGCAGCCAGCCTCCCACTTACACGATTGCTAAACGGACACCGATTGTTCGTCCACGTATTGATGATGGAATTATCCGAAGCATAGGTTTGCTTGTAGCAGCCCCAGTTGCAGTTGCAGCCGAACCCATTGCAGAAGGTACCGTGGTTGGTGTCGTCGCGTACGTAGATGCAGCCGGCGTTGTGCGCGTCGCGGCGGGCGTCGTTGCGGTTGTAGCAGCCGTGGACGGCGGGGAGGAGGAAGAAGGTCCAGTAGAGGGGCTGGGGTGGGGGGTTAGTGGGGTGGATGGGGCGTGGGGAGTGTGTGGGAGGGAGAGTTACTTTCATTTTGGGGGTGGGCGCGAGTTCTTGGGTAAGATGATAGTACGAGGATAGAAGAACTGTAGGATGGGATCAAACGGGAAAAGGGTAAGGGTTTAAGTATTGTAGATTTAATCGTAGGGCAGTGTGGAATGATGGGGTTGTAGAATGAGGGGTGTAGAATGAGGGGTTGTAGAACGAAGGGATGTAGAGTAAAGAGAGTTATGTAATAAAGGGTTATGGAATGACGGTCATATAATGAAAGGTCAAGCTCCAAGAAAACCTACATCGGTCTGGAAAAAGCCATAACAAGTAGATAACTACCACAAACACCACCCCGTAAGCATACAGTCGTTACCCAATACCAATACACAAAACGCAGACCCAAACACCGGGTATCTAACTCCCCCTCCCATCCATCACTCCATCTCCTAACTAAACCCTTGCCGGCGCGCTGGTAATCTGCCTCTTCTTCGCCCTCCTGCGCAGCAACAGCAGGATGATGGCGGCGATGATGACAACCACGATGATTCCAATGACGATACCGGCAATGGCGCCGCCCTTGATCTTCTTCTTGCCCTTCGACTTGCCCACTTTGCTAGCCTTGCGAGCGATGAGTTGGAGGAGGTCGGCGGCGGTGCTGGGGGCGTTAGGCTGTGCGATGGGGAGGGGACGGCGAGAGTGGGGAAGAGCGCGTGTGCATGTGAGTGTGTGAGTGAATGCTTACTCTGGGTCGCTGAGCGCGCGCTTGATGCTCTGAAGGTTCTGCATCGCGGGTTGTGTGAGGGCAGGCATGTTGAGGCTGAGTGGATGCTCTTATGTTGGAATCGGTTCTTTGTTTGTTTGCGATGAATGAAAGGTCTCGGTGGGCGCGCGGCGAGGCTTTGTAGTCGTGATGGGCTGTGCTTGTGAATTGAAATGACGCTTTGATATATCAGTGACAGCAGCAGTGGTAAGTGTGCAATTCAAGTATTCTGCATCCTGCGCTGGCTGCAGACGGTTTGCAGGGGCCACGAGACGTCATCTGTCGCGAGGCGTCCATTTGCTCCGCCAGTTCTAAGCGAGGATGAACGGCAGTTTATTTGTCGATTGCGGTCGATCACTTTGTGTGTGACCTCTCAGCTGCCCGATTGTAACAACGAACACGAGCTGGCATTGGCCGATGCACAAGCCCATGGCCAGATCTGGGGTCGCGGTTGGTTGGTGAACAGCCTAAGGTCGTGTTGCCACCGGACAGGCTGGGGCTGTGTAGTAGCTCGACGAGACCTGCCTCCTGTGAATGCAAGCGAGGTCGGGGCGAGCTTGCCTGGAACCAGCTAGCGGCTCGATACAGATCAAGGCTTGAGGTCCGCTCGAACAGCGAGGGCAAAAGGGCTCGCCGTGTATGCAGGTGTGGACTCACCGGATGGGAATCAAGCATGGTGCAGCAGCAGAAGGCAGAAAGCAGACGTGGTAGATCAATATAATCAATTGCTAATATCGGCGCGTAAGCGGCCCTTCATACATGGGCGTAGGAGATACATCCCCGAGCCGCAATGGGAACTGGAAGCCCTGGCAATCATATCCTCGTGAGTCTGGACCGAAACACCGTAGTAATGCGAGTCATTCGTAATAGTTTGCAGTGGTAGTAGTGGAGGCGTATGGGGTTATCGTGGCCGCGCGGCTGGATACGGCTCCAATCGGGCCATGTCCGCTTATGAGGGAATGGCCTCGTATCCGCTGTCATTGTGGGCGGCACGGTTGGAGAAGAGGTAGTAGATGAGCATGCCGACGAGCGGGAAGAGGAAGACGACAAGGGCCCAAATGACCTTGTTCAGCGGCGGGCGGTTGGACTTGACGATTTCGACTGGTACATGTTAGTGAGTGTCCCGCTGCTTCCTTGCCGATGCTGTGCATACCCCAAGCAACGATATCGAGAATCAACACAATGAAACCGACAACGCCACCGCCGGTCGGGCCTTGCCAGTTGGTGCCCTGCGCAGAGACGGGCGCCGCCTCAACGAGCAGACCCAGCGAGAGCTGGAGAAGAGCGGCGAGCACGAATTGGAACATGGTGACTTGTTCTTGGTAGTGTGAGAGTCTGGGTATCGCAAAGTATGAGAGAGCAGCGTGGAAGACGAAGCGGGGTGTACTTAAGGAAGAGGCGCGGCAGCCTGCTTGTGCTTACGCGGTCCGAGCGCCTTATTTTGTGACGTCAGGGCCACGCATCGCGGGTCACGCGACATGGCGCGGCCAATCTGCACGCGCCAAACCCGCGCACTCCTCTTCACTGCAATGCGTTGAATCCTCTTGGTTTGTTACATCACACGAGCATCACGAAGCATTAGTTTTCTTCTGCGAACATAACGCACGAAGGGGCTTTCATTTCTATCCTTGTCCATTCAGCTTAATGGATTCATTGTTGATGACCCTTCACGCTGATGATTGCTCGGTGCCCGAGGAACCATGATGAGCGTAAGGAATCTAGCTAACGTGAGTGGTCTTGACCAAGGTAGGGTCAAATGTGCCCGCTCTGTGCACTGTATCTACGCATTATTCTTGAAGTGAAAGGTACCTGAAATTGTCTGATCACATATAGAAAACCCCAACATAAAACAACTCCATCCTCTCATCATCCAAGCCAATATCCTTGCGGTATTGGAACCAAGGCGTGTCGATGCGAAGGAACACCCTGTTCTCTTGGTTCTTCTGGTCGAACATGTCCGCGGATTCCCAAGAGCTACAGTACTCCGTGTCTAGCCCAAGTTCCACGTAGTTATCCAGCTTCATTCTTTTCATATAGACCTCGGCTATGAAGCCACTGGCAATGTCGGCTACCCATATAGGGTTGTCGTGAGAGATGAGTCCGTTGACTTCTTCCAAATGAACATATCCAGCCAATGCCTCATACTGATATTCTTCCAGCACCTCTTTCAGGTGATCACAAAGTGACCAAGTGTTACCCGTGTCTGCTTGGTCACACTCAGAGCAGAACTCATCCATACGGTACTCAGGTCCTCGTTCAGGATTGTACCATCCTGCTTCGTCATGAGGTACAACCTCGATTCCTGTCGATGGATGACAGGCCCGGAACCTCAATAACCGTAGCAGGTTCATCCGAGGCGTTTCTGGAGCTTCGTACGCTGCCCCAAGATCGTACGATATCAGCAGCTGTTTTGGCCCCTGAACAGATCCTTGCTTTTTGTTGTGGAAAGTCTTGACATAGGAGCCGAATTCTTCGTACAAAACTCTCAGTGACGCGTTGCGCATCCACAACGGAAGGTACTCAGCCCTGATCTTCTTGCATGTCTGAGTAAGCCCAAAGAATTTGCGTGAGGAGTGGGCAAGATTTTCGAGGTGACACGGAAGTGACAGAGCGTCCTCCGTTGATCGATTTGTGAGCAACGGGATGTAGTAGTGGTGGCATGCGTGATCGCTTTCATCCGCGTAGTAGTGAATGAGGTTTCGGATTTCTGTATCAAGTCCGTCAGCTCGTATGCTTGGATCTATTCGTGTGAGAACTCACCTGCAGCAAGATCCAAGGAGCCCAAAGGACGCTTGTTGTTGCTGTTGCCGTCGACCGGTCGCTCCGAGATTTCGACCACGTTTGTCTTTCTCTTCTTTCCGTCCTTGGAATCCTCGTTTCCTTTCACCACTATGTCCGTATCGTCTAGGACCCGTTTGGCCCTATCACAGTCAGATAATGAGTTCGAGTTGAAAAGGTGTTTACTTACATCTTGGGTTGCACTTTCTCGCTCGGAAAGCGACAAGGCACAAGTTTGCGCAGAAGCAGCTCGGCGCCGCTGCAGGCACGAGGTTTGTAGACACGAAAGTTTGTGTCCATTGTTGTAAGTGCAGTTCAGGAAGTGGGGTCAAAGGTAAGCGTATCTATGCTTAATCCAGGTTGGTCGGTCCGTGTTTGTTCCGCGTGGTTGGTGACAGAAGATTCTAAGGCGAGGGCGAGGCAAGGCGGTTGCGCTATCCCATTTCTAGTTTGAGCGAGATGGCGTATATATGTCAAACAAATGACTCTTCTGTTTATGTAGTCCTAAATCTGACATAGGAAGGCTTCAGTTGATTCTTAAATACTATACGGCCTTGAGTGGGCACATGATGCGCTATTTATCATCCGTCAACACATAGGAGCCACTTGTTTTCAACTTCTCCCGTAAAAACATCTTGAATAAACAAACAAAAGTTTGATACTTGAAACTGTAATAAAAAGGGCCTCGAACGTACGTATCCCCGCTCTATTGCGGACGAACGATCAATGGCGACTTGGTCCAACAAACGATTAAAGGCCTGTTATCGTTTAGTGACGTGCGACGTTCTTAGAGCCCGTTGTAGCCGTAGTAGCAGTCCCGGAATCACAGTCTTCGAGACGTAGAAGCAAGCTTCTTCATGTAGGCGTAAACCTCAAATGGGGAATCAGACTCCGGTGAATCGAAGGCTGCCATCTCAATGTTCCGGAGGTACTCTCTCCAGATCGCACATTCTACAGGCCGTGCGCCGTGCGCCTCGTGGCCTCGAAATCTTTCCAGGGGTGTGCACGAGCTGCTGGTTTCCCGAGAGAACCCTAGATTGATGGAAGGAATATCGTGCTCGTTCTCTTCATTCTCATCATCCTCGAGCCAAAGTGGAACGTCCACCTGCTCAATGAAGCCGACGCGGATATCGGATTTCCAGAATGCGTTGTCATTGTCCATAATCCAATGGAAAACGTCAATAATCTTCCAAAGAGCGATCCATTGACTATACCTCCAAAGAGTGAAAACATTCAGTTTGTGATCGCATAGGAGGCCCCGGACGCCATTTCCTCGGTGACCGCAATGTCGACACCTTTTGTCTTTGATAATAGGGGGCAGTTCAGAGGCCTCAAAGCGAAAGCGAATATCAGTGCAGAGGTAGCGATGCACAAATTGAAGTATTGGAAGGAGCTTGGTGCACTTCTCGCGGTTCCAGAGAATATGTAGCCCGCCTAACCCGACTGCCGCCGAATCTTCGTCATACGGTTGCTGGTCCTTCGGGAAGAACGTATGAATGAATTCTTCGAAAAGACGATATCTGATGAGAATAATTGACGAGCGGAGCCAAAGCGGACGGTATTCAGTGCGGGTTTGTCTGCAAACTTGTGTCAAGCCAAAGAACGGATATGTCGGTTTTGCAGGCTTCTTCTTCGACCATGGCTTGTATTTCGTGGCCTGGGGCTTCAAGGGTTTTGGACCCGTTTCAGGAAATAGCCACGTCTCAGGATCCAGAAAAGCTTCAGGACCCAGTAACGATTCAGAATCCCCGCCATCCACTCTTTCATGCTCTCGCAGAATATCGACTGCGTAATCATCAATGGCGAAATCGTAGATACGATTACGGATTTCTGTGCTACATAGTTAGCGCTATTGTTGAGTAAAACCTGGGAGTAACCATGTACCTGCAGGCATTCCAAGGAAACTGAGCCTAGGATGTTCTGCGTCAGTCGTGCGATCGCTAGTCTCCGCAGGGTTTGGCATTTTCTTCTTCTTCTTAGGAGGCTGCACTCCATTCGATCGACTTGCATCTGTGATGGCCTGGAGCTTGCGTTTAGAGCGCAGCTCCCTAACGTCCAAGTCAGCCATTACTTCAGTGTTCATGTCGCACATACTCACATATTGACGGGCGAAGTTCGAAAGTTTCACAAGTACTCTGTGTTAAGATCAAAACTGAGGTGTGATACAGTTTGAGAGAGCGTAATCAATTATCCGAAATAGACTGTGAGTCGGTGGGTGGGTACTTATGGGTTCCTACGGTGGTTTAAAAGACTTGAGCGCCTACAATAGATAGTGGAGCCGCCAGCCTTGGTTAGAGGGTCAGGATTTGGAGATGGATGCTCTTTCGTTCGTGTGCTTGATGGTGCTTGACGGAGGAACAAAGGACGCCAATCCTTATGCCTTCTTTGACAGCGAAGCCCGTGGCGCCTTACTAATAATAAATATGACAATAGGGACACAATGCCGTTGTTATACTGGTCCACAAACCGGATTGACTCTATCAATTCGACGGGCTTGACAAAGAAGATGGCAACTGCTTTTTCGATTCGCCAAATGAACAATGGTATCTACATGGTGTGACGCACGTTGAAACGAAGGTGGCTTCCGAGATTGTTATCCGGGTCGCATGAGACATATAATGAACTCCAGGTAAGATTTATCACATTGGTGCTCACCACTTCAACACAGTATTGACTCTGCTCGCTGGTCTTAACTTGGCGAGTCCCTCGCTGAAAGCGGCACGAAGGCCATAGACATCAACGCATACAGGTCATATTCTACTTGTCTTACGACGAACTGCACGCCGTCGTCAGTGTCAAACAGCAGAAGCAGAACCCCATTTCGCGCAGTATCTCGCGCAATGCCCAGATAATGTTTCCCCGTCCGAATGAGGGTGTTCTCCAAGTCCAGCTTTTTCGTTACCCATTTGTGTACCTGTTGAACCGTTTGAGGAAGGCATGATCGCGTTGTAGAGCGCAACTTGACAGTGATTACGTCAATCAGATCGCAGACCTGTCGGACTAGTTGGTCTTGCCATGAGTCGCCACGGTCGTTCTTCGGACCATACCTCAGATGCCACAGCACCCTAACACTCCCTCCTCGCGAGCGCCTCCCTATTGTCTTCCACGACCCCGGGATCCCCACATGTCAAATGCCACAGGTATCGAACTCTGTGACTACGTGATAGTTTCAATAAGACTATTACCGTGAGTTCTTGTCGCCAGAGCGATGTGTCTGTTGATTTGCCTCCACCCTGTTTAGGCGTCCCACGCACGTTGCCTAACAGCCCGTTTTCAAGCCGAAACAGAAGATATCGGCAGGCTGCTGACTACATCCCAACGAAGGAGCGACCACAACAACGGTAAAGGCTGCTGGCGGGAAACATGACTGGAGACTACTGGCACGTGATCAGCCGTCATTTTCGGAAAGGGAGAAGAAGAAAGAAAAGTTTTCCCCAAGGCCGGAAGATAGTAAACTATGCCGAAGATGGAGAATCCCGTTATTCGACCCCCTGCCATGGCTGCGGCGCGCTATCTCTTGAGCCAATGGCGCCGAAATTGTCCATCGCACGAGAAGAGCGAACCGCTTCTTCGCATAGCCTGCAAACGGGTTCATATCGAGGATGGTGTTTTGACCACAGGTACTCGAAGGTACTACAGAGCATGACAACGATGGGCCAGACCCGGGCTGAGTCTCGCTTAATCGGGCGTTTCGCCGAGAGCTGACGGACCGTTCCCGACGCGTGGATGAGCCAATCACGGCTTTCGCGTATACCATGATCCCGTTTTGGTTTCAAGCTTGTGCAAGAATTGATGGCAGGGGCGATGCATCGTGAGATATTCCACCAATATTTTGCTTCTCCGGTTTACGACCCCCACCAGCCGCCTGCCGCCTACAATCACGACAGACGCTCCTGAACTTTGTCTACGATGGGATCGACGGACAGAACGGAAACAAAAATGGAACCACCACCAGCGAAACAAGGACTGTTGTGGCTCCTGCCAAATATCCTTAGCACTGCACTCTGATGACCCTGGCCCCATCGATTCTACGCACAACTCGCCGTGCGAAGCTGAGGTTTCTGGTGCTTGGCCACAGGTGAGAGGGTCTTGTTGGCGGGGGGTTCCCGCATCATCTCGAACAGAGGCTCTGACATTGAGCAGATAAGGTACAGGATCCTTGCAGCAGAATTGGCGTCAAACACGCACGCCCGAGATAGGTACTCAGGCCATTCTACATTCACCAGAACCGGGAAGTGGGTATGGCAGCATGTCCGTGGGTAATTAAACTCGCACGCGGCTCGAGGCGTTCGGGCCCCATAGAAACGAAGGATATATGTCGAGAGTGCCGCTCAGCTCTTTCAACCATCTTGAGTTGGATTACATCCTTTCTTTTCAGGTCACCGCAAGCTCGGTATTGTCATTCATTTTTTTTTTCTTGTCAGCGCATCTGCCTGGCTTTACATTCATTTCCACGGTCATTCTTTCATCCACTACGACAGAGCTAGCATCTGTCAAACTTCGGTCTTTACCCTACCAACTTCCTTCAAAAATTTAACAACTCAACAAACACGCGACGATGCGGTCGACACTTGTAGGCTCGGCGGCGGCCCTCGCCGGACTCTTCCGCATGGCCACGGCGGCCTCGACACCGGTCGCTTATACCGATCCCAACACTGGCATCGATTTCCAACGATATTCCGCTACAGGCATCGAGTTTTCTTTGGGTGTTGCTTTCCCCGAGACGGTCGGGTCAGACCTTATCGGACAGCTTGTGGTGCCCATCACCAAGACAGGAGCATGGGGAGCTGTTTCGCTTGGCGGAGGCATGTTGAATCATCTTCTACTTGTTGCTTGGGCCAACGGTGAGGAGGTCGTTAGTACTTTCCGTACTGCGGGTGCATACGCCAACCCTGCTGTTTACGATGCCACCGAAGTCTCTGCGCTGCCGATCGCCAACGGCACGTTTGTGAACAGTACCCACTTCTCCTTCACCTTCCTTTGCGAGGGATGCATCGTCGGTGGTGACACAACGTTCAAGCCGACAGATAATCCCCCTGTGCTTGGATGGGCGATTTCTTCTTCGAACCCGACGACTCCCTCGGACCCCGCAAGTGACCTTCCTTACCACGATGCTGGGTTCGGGCTGTATGGACAACCGATTGCTGCTGCGCAGTCAGCCAACTTTGAGACCTGGGCTTCATGGGCATCGAAGGCTACCACTCCCACTCCCACTCCGGGAGCTGGCAATAACTCTACCATTCCAGGCACCGGAAACTCCACTACCCCAGCTCCCACCATCTCCAACGCAACCTACGACGTTATCGTCGTTGGTGGTGGAACAGCCGGCATCATCGCGGCCGAGCGTATTGCTGAGGCTGGTTCAAGTGTCCTCCTGATCGAGCGTGGCCCTGCCAACACTGTCGCACTCGGATCCAAGGAGGGTCTTGAATGGAACAACACCCTGACTCCGTATGACATTCCTGCCCTTGGCAGCAGCTTGTCTGCCATTCCCGGTACCAAGGTGTGCAGTGATACTGCCTCGATGGCTGGCTGCCTTCTCGGAGGATCAAGCTCCATCAACGGCCAGAACTTCATCCGCCCTCCTCAGCACGACTTTGAGAACTGGCCGGCTGAATGGTCCTGGGACGATGTGAGCAAGGCCGCTGACCGTCTGTACTCCCGTAACCCCGGTACTACTCAACCCTCGGTCGACGGAAAGCACTATGACGACATGGCCTACAACGTTGTGTCTTCTTACCTTGACGCACAAGGCTGGACCAACGTCGACTCCATCGAGACTCCCAACGAGAAGCACATGGTCTACTCCCGCCCTGCTTGGTCCATTGCCAACAACCTCCGTGCCGGTCCTGCCAGGACCTACATGCCTTTCGCTCAGGAACTGGACAATTTCACCCTTCAGCTTGGCACTAAGGTTATCCAAGTTCAGCGTACCGGTAGCAGCGTCACCGGCGTTCTAGTCCAGCTTGAGGATGGTAGCCAACAGGTTATCAACCTGAAAGAAGGCGGTAAGGTCGTCCTTGCTGCTGGAGCCCTTTCCACTCCCAGGATCTTGTGGAACTCTGGCATCGGAAAGTCTGACGCTCTGAAGATTGTCCAGGGCGGTACCACTGGCGTCAAGCTTCCCGAAGAGGCCGACTGGATTGACCTTCCCGTTGGTCACGGCCTCAAGGACCACGCTCAGGCTCCTCTGCAGTTCAAAACCTCCGCCAACTACACCGCCTACAAGTACTCTGAAATTGCTACCACCCCCGTTGAAGCCGACGTGGACCTCTACAAGCAAGGCTCTGGTGTACTCACCCAGGCCGCGCAGAGGATGCACCTTTGGACGTCGGTGAACGGAACTGATGGTCGCGAGCGTTACCTCCAGGGAACCGTCAGCTCCATGAAGGATGGCACAGTCACCATCAAGGCCTTCCTGACTCACGGTTCTACTTCCACCGGCGAGCTCGGCATCACGGCCGGCGGCAACACCGTTCTGAACGTGAAGCCCTGGTTGGCCGACGAGGCCGACAGAGAGGCTTTCTCAGGCTTCATCCAGTGGTGGATGGATGTCACTGGCCAGGGCAACAGCTCCATCACCTCCACGATGGCGCTCCCCACGAACTCCACCCCGGAGTCCATCCTCGCCGAGACCCTCGTCTCGGGTGACCACTGGGTCGGAACCACCAAGATGGGCACTGACGACGGACGCACCAACGGCACCAGCGTCGTCGATACCGACACCAGGGTCTACGGCACTGACAACCTCTTCGTCGTGGACGCCTCCATCCACCCCGACCTGCCTACTGGAAACACGCAGGCTATCATCATGGTTGTCGCCGAGCACGCGGCCGAGAAGATTGCCGCTTTCAAAGTCGCCAATGGCACCTCTGCTCCTACTCCAACCGCACCCTCCGCCACCCCTTCCAGTGTCGCCATCGGCAACTCCACTGTACCCTCCTTTACTCCTTCCGCCTCCACCACCCCTTCCAGTGTCGCCATCGGCAACTCCACTGTACCCTCCTCTACTCCTTCCGCCTCTGCCTCTGCCTCCGCCTCAGCGGCAGAGAAGAAGTACACTGTCCAGGAGTTCGTTTCGTTCCTCGAGGAGGCCGACACCGCTGATAGCCCCTCTACCACCCAGAGGAAGAGGGACAACCAGGGCCGATTGATTCGCCGGTACGTCTAGGAAATGTCGCACGATTGCGTATAGAGAGTTAGAAGGGTTATGTAGATGCGTGCCCAACTCTCCCAGTTCGATGCTTTTTGTATATCTCCACATTATAGTAAATACACTTTCCATTCGCCTTGATGCACTTGTCACATTCAGCTTCTCCGTCCTGACCCGTGCAAAGATTGAGTAAGCCCGCATTTTGCTTTCCATCCCAGTGCTCGAAGTCAGCAGCGGTCACCCAGTGTCTAGGAGACTGCCGAACACATTCCACATCACCTTCGCCTGCGCTGTAGCGCGTCGAATCGGGGCCTCCCATATAAACAACCTCGAACAAAGATTCGGGCGCCCCGCACGTGCCCGCATCTTAGCTCAGCCAGAGGTTTGGCCGTCACCGGATGGCGTAATGAATAGAGGTCTGTGTCGTCATGCATAGACATCCCGGCTAAACCGCCAGTGCCGCTTTTGCAAAGACGACGTACGTCTAACCACTTATATCCAGCTCAAGTAATCCAATGTGTAAGATGCTGTGCCTACCCTGTCCCATCTTGCTTCCCCCGCCAGCCTTCGCCCAGGGCCAACTGCTAGGCTACGACGAAGCTGCTTGTCCGACTCGCAGAAGGCTACCCGATTTTTTTTGCAATGCAACACAACGGTCCGCTTCCCCATTGCAACCTCACTGTCCCGTCGCACCACGGTATAGATGAGCATTCGGTGAAGCCGCGGAATCTTGGACGCCTGAAAAGCGGTCGCACATCGCTGGTGCCGGGCAGCACGGCGATTATGTATATGTCTCCAGGTGCAAGGAAAACATTTACGGTTCTGGCCCCGGGTGCAGGTGTAAGCTTGCGCGGCCCCCTTGCCTTGTTCGAGCTTAGAAGTGACCCTTGCATGAGCGTGTGTCAGCCACGGAAGGGGAGGACGTGACACCCCCGGCACTGGATCCGTTTGGGTAGTGCGGGGCGTTTTTGGAAGGCGGTGGGGAAGGCGTTGGATTATTAGGAAGAATGATGAGTTGCCTGTGTAAGAATGTGCTGAGCGGATAAAATGCCGGTCAATAAGAATGAACCACGGGTCTGGAGACGAGGTGCCAGCCTGCGAACCTCTCCGTTGGGTTTCAATTCGCGCTGGATCTGTCACGTTTTGATGATATCGCCGGCAAGCGATTCACACGTGCCGTTCTATATGGGGAAATGCAGCCAGCGGCTAGTATCGGGAGCCCCCGTAAAACCTGAGGTCAAGCAGATACTGTAGAAAGGCTCTCGACTGCGCATAGCATACGTAGTGTTTTTGGCGAGGCATCTTGTGGAACTAATACGCTACGCTTACGCTGAGAATGAGCATCATCCATGATAGCATATGCCATGTCTGTAAGAGTAACGACCTAGACTGTTTTATTTCAACTAAACCACCACCCCGCCCGTGTGACGCAGCTTTGAAGTCAGACTGTGACTGTCAAAGGTTTTGGGACACGGAAGAGCAATGCAAAGATGAGTACTTCGGATTGAACGCGGTCAGAACACTTTGATGAAACGAATGTCACAGAGATCAGGTGTACTAAATCCGATTATTTGAGCAGACTTGGAGATTTGATACTGTAATACTTTGAGAACAGCCAATGCTCTCAAGAGTCTCACTAGCATACAATATGCCTATTTCGGCGACCGGAGCGATCTGTGTTCCGGAACGTAACGACATGACTTCATACCTCATCCACACCTCCAGCTCGCAAGCCCCATGAACGCCTGATGGGCGACAATCCATTTATTCTCAACGATGCTTGGAGAAAATTTCCAATGCTCCTCCCATCCTCCACTCATGTCTTTCGACACCACCTTGCCAAACCCGCTTTTGGCATTTCTGACGGTTATCAATCCAAAAATCCCCAGCTCTAACATCACCATCCATGAGTCTCGCATCCATGCGCCCCGTCCGGCCTGACCGGGGTGTCTCATCGCAGGGTCCAGAGCACGTAGGGAGTTGTATTCTGTCAGACGTACGCAGTCATGGTCGTACACGTTGTGTAATGGCCAAGAATACCGCTGCCTCCTGCGGTAGCAATCTACAGACACTATACACCCTGGGGCCAGCTTGAACCTATTTCGTCCAAGCAGTGTATGATCAACATGCGGTGAGGCATACACTCCAAGAATGTTGGCTGGTCGTGCTCATACACCACACTCGGAGCTGAAGTGCCGCACGCACCGTACCGGTCAAGGCAATGTGCCAACAGCGAAAACAAGGGATCTGCTTGCCTACTCAAACGTATATAAAGCCCCTTTGATTTCCCCCTCTCTTTCTCATCATCCACTGCACCCATCATCTCATCACCATCAATCACAAGTTATATCCTCCTACGTCCACTTATCACTCTACCACACCCCTTCATCCAAAATGAAGTCCGCCATCGCCATCCTTACCCTTGCGTGCGCCGCCTCTGCAGCAAGCATCCCCGACGCCCTACTCCCGCGCGACGCCCTCGCCATCTGCAACGCCAAAAAGGGCGAGTCCTGCCCCGGCGCCGGGGTCTTCGCATGCGTACGTCACGTTGCTTCCCACCTTCCCCCTTCTCTCCCCCACCGCGCTCCCAGACCGCCGCAAATGCTAACCCCCCTCCAGGAGAACAACGGCGGCCACTCGGTACGTTGGCGGTTGGAAAGGTAAAGCACGAGTGACTGACGCAGCAACCAGATGTTCTGCTCCGAGAGCTCGCGTGGGAAGTTCAACTGGATCTACGCCGACAACTGTCCTGATTCGAAGAAGCACTGCGACTGCGCGACCGGAAAGTGTGTACCAAACTAAGCTAGGAACAGGGTATCGCTTGAGATAGGCGTGTATGCTTGCAGAAGTCGTTGGTGGATGGTGAGGTGAGCACGTGGGGAGAAGTATTCGCGTGATGGAAAGCAGTCCTTACTGAGCTGGCGCCTGGGAATCTTGAGAGAGATCAATTAACCATGTACACTCGTTTAGGAAGGTTGGCTGGTATGTAGCACAATTGGATTAGCTGTTGTTCGCAATTTCTTGGAGCTATTGGATTGATCGTGGGAACTCAGAGAGCGGTGCTTCGTCATGGAGACCTTTTGTAATCAATACCAGCTGCGTCAGCTGCTTCCATCTGCACAACGTTGCAAGGTTGCTCTCTTATGGCAGAACCTAGGTCACTAGGTGTAGAAGAGCTATTACCCCTACCACGCCTCCCTATACCTCAACAAGTCCCTCTGCCCATAGCACTCCCCCACCACAGTTAAAATCGTATCGATCGTGACTCTTGTGTTGAGGTCCACATCCACCTCTTTTGCGTTCTTGCCCTCTGAGTCCAAATCTCTGGAGGACTCTTGCTCGGACTGCTGCTCAGATACATCATTCACACCGTTATAGTAACGCGCCTCAGCGGCGATCTCGGGTGGGAGTTTAGCTAGCAAGCTCACGTCCTGGTCTGCGAGAACGGCGCGTCGTAGCTCAGGGTCTAGGGACGCTAGGAAGGTCGCCGGGTCGGTGTCTTCGGGTAGTCCGACGGCTTGCTTCCGGGCTTCGGCGAGGGCTTGTTCATGGGAACGTTTAGGCTGCTTTGCGGGTTGCTCCTCTTGGCGCTGTGTAGTCTGTGTGGGCTTCATACTTTCCTTTGCCTGCGATGGCGTTGCAGGGCTGCTCCCGTTCGTCTTCGCACCCTGCGTAGCTCGCAACGCTGCCCTTCGATGTGCCTCCTGCCGTGCTTTGCTCATCTGACATGACGGGTCTTTGCACCACTTGCCATTGTGGCGGTGTCGGCCATTTTGACGTTGCTCACCGTGAGCTTGCTGTTTCTCTCTAAGCTGATGCGCTGGAACCTTGAGGTCTGGGATGGAGTCCGTTACGAGATTGTCTCCAAGCTGGGCAAGCAGACGGGCACGTGCTGCTTCCAGGTCGGCTGGTGTGTCTTCTTCGGCGTCATCGTCTTTGATTTCGCCCTCATCCTCTGAGCTTGACATGTCGTCTTCGTGGCCCTTATTGGCCGGTTGGGCAGGAGGCGCTTGTGTCTGCTGTTCCGCCGCACCGTCGAAATGCCCGCCGATATCCAGAGGCGGCTCGTAATCCTCCTCGACCTCGACCACTTCACCACCTTTCACGCCTTGACGCTGTTCTTGGGGTGCAGAGGGGGTCTCTCGTGCTTCAGGTTCTCCATCAAACTCCACCTCCTCCTCATCACCCTCACCCTCAACCTCCCACTGTTCCGCATCATCTCCTTCCTCAAGCCTGTGTGCGTCTCGCCGCTCCCCACTTCGCAGACGAATGCTCAGCTGTCCCGCTTTGTGTCCCAGCTCCCTGATGCGGCCAACCTTGTAGTAGTCCAACGTGCCCGAGTCCCCAGCTAAAGCCAGCAAGGTCCAGATCCAACAGCTCTTCTGTTTCGATATCGTGTCTCCGATAATCAGCACCTCCGAGACATACTCTAGCGCACGATAGAGGCCTTTATCATCGAGTTGGGCGATCAAGGCCGGAGTTGGGTACTTGTTGTCAAATGCATACCGCCAGTCACTCTTGTAGTATGGTACTCTCACGTTTGCGTATTTCTCCGGGTCTGCTTTCACCAAAGCAGCGAGCTCCCTCGGGTCGGCGTTGGCCAATCTGTTCCGGAGAGCCGTGTAACGCCGAAGCAGTGAGTTGTAGTATGCGGCTTGTGGGTCGATGTCGTCGTGTTGTGACCACTCGTCGTCTTCGTCGTAGTATCCTCTATCCGCATCATCGTCCACAGCCACCCAGGTTCCTTCGTGGAACCTAACGCGATGGTCTCCTACGCCGTCGTTGTACGTGGATCGATCGCGCTCGCCGTTCTTAGGCGCTTGCGGAGGTGCGACGAGGAGGGTGGGTATAGTGGAAGCTTCAGACCTATCACACAGGTAAGCTGTGTGTTCCATGTCAACGTTGGTGCTAGGAGCATTGGCAAGGGGATCTCACCTTACGCTGCGGAGGTACGCGAGGGCCTCTCTCGTGGTGTCGTCTGCGTCGGAGGCAGAGTCGTCATCCAAGCCGGGGAACATGGTCTGCATGCCGTTCTCCTTCGCGGGGCGCTCGACGTGGCGCGTATCGCGTGCCAGAGCTCTTCCAGGGATAGCAGTTGCTCTAGGCGCATTCTCTTCTCTTGATCGCTTCGTAGTTGGCTCTTCGTCGCCGTCAAGATCTGCAGCAGCAACGGCTTCAAACTTTCGTTTCGCAGGCGGTAGTTCGCTCTTGGGCGGGTGTTGTGCCGTGAGCGACTCGAGATAGTCGTCCGGCCGGCGCAGCTTGTTGTACGCCGCACCGTCCTCCGTGACAGCCAAGTTCGCGCCCGGTTGCGGCATGGTGCCAGGTATGCGACGTGTAGTTTCGTGGTGTTGCGGTTGATGCCAATGAGGTAACGGTGCCTGGTGCTGCTCTAAAGTTTTAGTGGGTCCTTCAGTTTAGCTCGCGCACGGGCCACACTCACACTGAGGTGAACGGGAACGGCAGAGATCGACGCCTAGAACGAAATTACCCGATTAGGAAGTTTGCCAGGGACCTCGACATCACTCCCAGATTGTTCAGATGACCAATCTTCACATACCGTGAAAACATTCTAGCCGTCAAAACTGAGATGACTCTAGAAAAGGCTGCGTATGACAAGATGGTATTTTGTCACGATTAAATCTAACGTATCCACCGGCTCGTATAGAAAGCCGATGGATTAAGCCTTGCCTGCTTATCTAACTTCGTCTATCCACTTACAGCGCTTCTTTTGTGTTACTTTTGGGTGACAGTCCATATTTGTCTACTACTTTATGGACTCCACATGATCGCCCCTGCTTGGATGGTTTTGCCTAAGCCGATCATATCGGCGATAATCCCGCCTTTGATAGGTGCTACTTCATCGACGCCAGCCAGTATGTCAGCTGCCCATTTCACGGCAACCACTTGCCACCACTTAAGAGAGAGGGTTATATACGGCATTGACTTATACCTCATATCAGTAATGTATGCAGAGGCACAGGCCTCCTTAAGGTACGTCAGGGCGAATGCGCTGTTATTGCTGCCTGTCTTAAAAATTTCCACACCACAGTCGTCTGCTTGCTTAGCAGGAAGAGACACCATATCGGCTGCCTTACTCTATTCAATCCTTCGTGGTGTGTTATAGTCGTCCTCCGCCACGGCATTCTCGGCGTCCCTGCGAATAGTTTCCACTTCCTCTTCGGCGACCGCTTCTAGAGTGCGGGATACTGACGTGCTATCCTCCGCTACAGGCTGGGAAGCCAGCAGAGCGATCTTCAAGTGCTTCCAACAAAGATCCTTGGCGGCGAGGATAATCGGGTTCTTGTGCTGATTAGGGTGGACAATGGTCTGGATGTCGTCCAGATGATATTTCGTGCATTCCCAGAGTGCGTTGACAGACGCTCTATGCAACCGGCGTTTGGCAGCATCCGAATTCATGGCGTGAACCATGGCCAGGTGCGAACGTGCCGACTTCTCCAGGCGGGCCAAGGTAGCCCCATCACACACTCCCAACGTACTCCCCACACTTCATGTAAAGAAGTGGGTCCGACGTGGTAGAGGTTGTCTCTTAGATGTGGTTATCTACCAGAACCGCAGTTCACCATGAACCTACGGTACCCATCCTCGCCTACCCATCGTAACTTTGGTTCGATATCCCAACAAGCAACACCATTGCCTTATAACACCAGTCATGCCCGGACGGCTGTCTCCCTTTTATTCCTCTGACAGCCCTCTAAAAGTTCGATCCTCACGAAGCAGTGCCCGCAGCATTTGACCGCAACCATCATCGAAGAGCATCATTAACCCTGCCACTTTTCCTCCCGCCACCATGGGCGACTTCAGCAATTCCGTTTCTTCTAAAAATGACTCCGTCTCCTCTAACAACAACAACAACAACTCATCTTCCTCCGCCAACAAAATCGCCTCTACTCCTCCTCTCCCCTTCGTGGACGGCTCTAATGATTCCTTCTCCAATAACAACTCCTCTTCCTCCTCCAACATTGACGCCTCCTCATTCTCTGACCAGGGCTCAAAAAAGGAACCCAGCTCCGACGGCGACAGAACCAACATCGGCTTGTCCTACACAATCTTTAAAGACCGTGTCATAAAACGTACCACGAGCTTTGTCTTTCACAAGGACGGCGAGCAACCCAAAATTGAAGATGGAAAGGTGCAGGAGAAGGATAATGGAAGTCCATCGATATGGAGGCGATACTCGGATAGTGCGCTATGCAAGGGTGGTGGGGAGATGGTCGTGAAGTCGTTCGGATGGCCCATGGTGGACCCTGACGACTGGGCGTTGGAGGAGATGCCGCGGCAGACGAAGGAGGAGGTGGCTGCGATGCCGTGGAGGTCGTACTATTCATCAGAGGGTTCTGCGTCGTCCTATTCAGCAGAAGATTCCGCCTCGAAGAAGAGTCCGTCGCAGAGGCTCACGAAGAAGGATGAGGAGTTCTTCGAATCGCTACTGGTGAAGGGTGGTATGTCTAGGGGAAAGGTGCCGGCCAAAGGGCACCGCCTTGAAGCCAAATCCTCGCTGGCGCACCCCCTCGTGTTCAACCCTGAAGACCCCCAAGATTCGTTTCCCTACGAGGTGTTCACGTAAGTCTCCTCTCTTCCACGACGTCGAACCTTGGAGTTCGTTCCCGATGTTTCCTCTCCTTCTCATGTATCCTTGCTTACACCACCCAGCGACACCACCCCCGAATGCGCCGCCCTCGGCCACTACCACTCGCGCCCCAAACCCCCCACTCACCCCTTGATGACGTCCCCGAACTTCACCATCCTCATCCGAATGGAAGGCCCCTTTGACCGCAGCGGCCGCCAGCCAGGGCTTATGATCCGAACAACACACTTCACCATCCGCGTGCTCGAGAAGGGATTTGTCCCTGGAGAGAGGACGGTCGAGATCTGGAGGAACGGGGAGACGCTGCAGCTTAATGGACTGATTGCCGTCTTGGCGGATGAGCGCGAGTGGTTTCTAGGGGATAAAGCGTTGAGGAAGATTGATGTGGGGAGGAATTTGGCGTTGGGGGTCGGGTTGGGACAGCCATAGGGAGGGGAGTTTGTGTGTAGGGTAGATCTGGAGGTATACACCGAGCGATGAGATCAAGATTGGTCTGTATTGGAAGTGAATTAGAAGAAAAGTTTAATTGTGCAGATCTGTGGCGCTCTCATGCTGGTGTATTGGCGATCAAGGGAAAGCCGTGGTGCAGGTAGACAGGCTGGCAATCGCTTCCTTCATTCCATGACTCTTTTAGCTCCACCAAACACTCCTGCATTCGTCTCGAGATGAAGACCAGCAGCTTTCATGATCATGAGGGCTTTCCGGCCGCGGATGCAGCTCGATGCGTCGGCGGATCGGCAAGGTGAAGCTTATGACGTCGGCAACAGAGCAGCTTGAGCAGACAAGCTCACAGTGGACATGAGGCTCTGCAACAAGACGGCGAATTGGATGGAGCTGGACGAGGGCGTGAAGCAGCGAATTATTGAGTGATGCGGTGTGGGTCTTCCCGGGGCGACTTCGCAACTTCCCCAGCTTTCCCCCGTGGAGCAGGGGCGCTAGGAGCTTGGGCCACAGCCAGGATGGCAGGCGCACCTGCGAGCTTCCCCTCAGTCATCGTGCAGCTGGTTACACAGCAGACAAGTAGCAGACGCAGACAGAGCCGCTACCCTACCACTCCTCCCTACCCGCCATCGCGAACCCACCTCGCCTCCATCCTCCATCCTCGACCGCAGCAGCTCGCGCGAGCTTCCATTGCCTCTGACGTCAATCGTTGAACTAGAGACCACCATCGCAATGCTCGCCCGTCGTGTTGGTGCCAGCCTGCGCAGCGCCCTCCCCGCGCAGCACACGACCGCCGCTGCCAATTCGCGCTGCTTCACCGCCTACGCCGCAGTGCAGGGCCAGAAGGCGCCTGCTCTCGCCGACATCAGGCATGATGGAGCTGCCGAGTTCAATACACGCCAGAAAGAATACCGCGAGGGCCTCATAACCGCTCAGAAGAACAAGGAGCAAAGAGAAAGTCAGTCACTTCCTTCTGGTACTCCTGCTGGGGAGGCATCTGGTTTGCTGAGCACCCTCGGATCACTGACACCCAATGCAGAAGAGGCTCGTGCACAAGATGATGGCGACAAGAAGAAGAGTGGCGCGCTGAAGTCGCTGATCTACGGAACGCCCGAGGGACGCGAGCTTGACAAGGACATCGAGAGGAGCTTCTCGCAGGTCCTTGCCCGCGGCAAGTATGTGCATTCCATCGTCTTCCACGACGTCAAGCCAGACAAGGTCGACGAGTACACGGAGCTTGTAGGCAACTGGTATCCTAGGGTGGCATCGATGCCGGAGAACAAGGTGCACTTGGTAGGCAGCTGGAGAACCGAGGTTGGCGAATGTGACACATTCGGTAAGAAATCACCAGATCATGCAAACACACCAGCGTATTAACCAACCGTCATCTAGTGCATATCTGGGAGTACCAGCGGTACGAGGGCTACCACGCCTCGCTCAACGCCATCCAACACCATCCTGAGTTCCCCGAATTCGATTCCAAGCTGAAGCACCTGATCAACTCCAAGCGCACTTCGCTCATGCAAGAGTTCTCCTTCTGGCCCACGACTCCGCCGCGCCAGCTGGGCGGCCTCTTCGAACTCCGTTCCTACACGCTACACCCCGGCAATCTTCTCGAATGGGAGACACACTGGAGGCGCGGGCTGAAGGCACGCCGGGAGGTTATGGAGGGTGTGGGTGCTTGGTTCGTGCAGATTGGCGAGCTGAACACGGTGCACCACCTGTGGCAGTTCGCTAATCTTGAGGAGCGCAAGGTCCGCCGCGAGCAGAGCTGGAGCGTCGAGGGCTGGGGTGAGACGGTGCACAAGACGGTGCCGCTGATCCAGGAGATGAAGAGCAGGATCTTGATTCCTTGCCCGTGGAGCCCGGTCGCGTGAACGGGAAGCAGCTGTCTTTGATATTTGAATTTGTGATGGAGAAAAAGTCAACACAGTTCAGGCGTAAATCACGTTCAGGCGCAGGCAGATTTTCATGTAGTATAACTCCCCTCCGGACAATGGGTTCATCCGGACCAGCAAGCGATCGACATGGTCATGCAGTAGTCAAATCGATTGAGAGGCCCCAAAGACGCGTGCTTTATTTGTAGCAGCAGCTTGACAGCGCTTCCAGCGTTCCATGAAACAAGCGAGTGTTTTCCGCGAGACCCACCCCACCCGACGTCATCCCCATCACAAGCTAAACGCGAAACCAGGCTTGCCCTGAAATTGTAGCGAGCAGCATCACCTCCACACCTTACCACCCCACCACCTCCTACACGGTCTCGACGTGACACGATACCAAAGACACCGCCGTCATGGTGTACATACGGCAAGACAAGCTCCCGAAGCTCAACGAGTACAAATACTCTGGGGTCGATCACAGTCTGGTATCGCGCTATGTTATGAAGCCGTTCTACACGCACGTAGTGATAAAATGCTTCCCCATGTGGATGGCGTACGTTTGATGGCCTGCGATGTTGAATGCAGACGGCTAACGTGTGGACAGGCCGAATCTCGTGAGTTTCCCTGCGGGCACGACTGTCCTCCGGACGCACAAAGACGCCGCACGCACAAACGCGCCAAAGATGCATATACTGACAGAGATGCATAGATTACGCTTTCCGGATTCGGATTCGTCGTCGCAAACTTCCTGACTATGCTGTGGTACACGCCGACGCTCGACCAGGACTGCCCGCCGTGGGTGTACGCTAGCTGGGCGATTGGACTCTTCTTGTATCAGACGTTCGATGCGGTGGATGGAAGCCAGGCAAGGAGGACACACCAGAGTGGACCGCTAGGCGAGCTCTTTGATCATGGCGTCGATGCCGTCAACACCACGTTGGAGGTCCTGCTCTTTTCGGCTGCGATGAACCTGGGACAGGGCTGGAAAACGGTGCTCAATCTGTTTGCTTGTCAGTAAAGTCGAGCTTGGAATACCGAACGAAGACTGACACTAGAATAGCGCTCTTGACATTCTACGTCCAGACTTGGGACGAATACCACACCCATGTGCTCACGCTCGGCTTCATCTCTGGACCCGTAGAGGGAATTCTTACCCTTTGCTTCATATACGCGGCCACGGCCGTCGTCGGCGGCGGAAGCTTCTGGCAGCGATCGTTGCTCGAAAGCATCGGCGTACAGAACTACGACTTGATTCCCGACGTCCTCTACAACCTAGCCTGGAACGAGTGGTATATGGTCTACGGCAGCGTCGTGCTCGTCTTCAACACCGTGAGCAGGTATGTCTTCCCCTTGCGAGTTCTCGCTCTCAACTACTAACAACATAGCGCGTTGAACGTTATGAAAGCTCGCCGCGCGCGCGGCCAACGCACCCGCGTCGCCCTCATGGGCCTGCTCACCTTCGGGGCCGCCTGGATCCTCATCCCCGCGTACCTCTACCTCCAGCCCGTGATCCTGCACCACCACCTCGTCCCCTTCATCTTCTACGCCGGGCTCATAAACGCCTACTCGGTCGGGCGCATCATCATCTCGCACCTGACCAAATCGCGCTTCCCGCGCGGCAACGTGCTGATCTACCCGCTCATCTACGGCGTCGCGGACTCTCTCGGTCCGTTTCTGCAGGAGAAATTTGGTTTCGGCTGGCCAAGCGCCCTGGGCGATGATGTGTATCAGGTTGCATTTGTGTTCATGTGCTTGGGTCTGGCCATTGGCGTCCACGGTAGCTTCGTGATCGACGTCATCTGGACGATCTGCGACTACTTGGATATCTGGTGCTTGACTATCAAGTATCCGTACCAGCCGGTCAAGGAGAACGAGGAAAAGGTGAAGAAGGAAGAGTAGGGCGAAGGGGCGCTAGCTCATCGGAGAGGCGAGCGGAATCGGAATGGAGAGTAGGGGTACGGCGTTTGAGAGGGAGACATGATGGCATCGCCGTTGCAAGCATAGCTTCAAGATGCCAGGAGGTGTTTTGGCGCGAAGATAGTTGGAGGCCATGCTTGTGGGTACATGTGGGGATTCTACATGATTTCGGGGCGCAAATTGCTGGTGTGAATATACCCTTTGTCTAGTCGTAATTCCATGTTTTCATCGTATCGCTCGAGCGTATCCTACATGCCTGCGAGCATATGGCTGCTAAGCGTGATGCTTGCCCCTCCCGTGAACGTACTCATTCCTTTCTCCGTCTCACTAATCCAGCCCCTCCCATTGGCCCCTCCCCACGTCCACTCCACACGCCACATCCACACATGCTCCCAGACTGTCATCGCCGTGCCCACATGCACCCAATGAACGGAGGACTGATTATTGCAGGACCCGCCTGCATTCGATGGGAACCGTGTAATGCCGTTTGCGGAAGGCTGGGGAGGCAAGCGCGATATCACACGGGTACCTAGTTGGATGCGATCCGTGTCGACTCGTTACAAGAGGTAGAGAAACGATATATTCCCGGGGTAGATGGAACGCGGGGTGTGTGTACCTACTTGGTACACGCTTCCGCATGCATGTCCTACCTAGTTGTTGGGAATACCACGTGCAACGCCAGCGCGGGCACCATCCATCGACCTTGGTTCCCTGCACATGCGCATGCACGCTCCGAACGCTCGAAGAGAAACGCATTATTAACACCCACCCTGCGCATCGTCTTCACGCTGGTGCCTGCGCCTCGCTGCAATCGACGCGTTTCCCTGCCCCTGCCCTTCTGGGCTGCGTTGGTGTGCGCGCCGCCGCAGACGGGCTTGGAGGCTTGGGTTGGTTTGGGTTGGGCGGAGAGGTATTTCCCAACAGCTTCGTTTCGCTGGTCTGGTCTGGTCTGCAGCTAGTAAACTATATTGCATCGGCCAGAGAGGTGCGATTCGAGCCTGTCAGGTAGGTGCTGTGGGTTGGTAATGGTTATTGTGCGAACTAAACCCAGTCGTCCTGTAGGGGAAGGAGACCCTGATCGACACGTCCGCAATCCATGCGTGGCCGTGTGTTCCGTTTTAGGCAGGTTGAGGTGCGGCTGATAAACAGGAAATAAATCACAAAGGTCTTGGATATCGAGGTTGAAGCCTAGGCTTGAGAATGAACTGCCTTTGACGATATCCTTGTGCGGGCTAGCACAGAGACAGATTCGGTTTGTTAAGTGGTTTGCTTACTTGAGGGGAGAGGATGTGCTATTGCATGGTAATTAAAAGTATGTTACGGGTGTTAGAGATGGAGAATAAGTATGCTATCTATGCCGGTGAAAGGCAGATTGTGCCGAAGAAGAGAAGCAACCGCCAAAATGCTGCTCAAGGCGTGTCAAGCAAACGCCAGAGATATCGAATTTATAAACCCACATCATTTTAGAGTCCACCCAGTGCTAAGACATAGGCGAAGATAGAACTGCTCTTCTCAAGAAAGCCACAAGCGAAGATTGATGTAGTATTCCGAATTTCAACACCCGTTGCCCTCCAGATCCCGACACGCTTTCACATGTCGTCGTTATGGTGTACTTGGTCTCTCCTGCAAGAAACACCATCATAAAATGCTTCCGGGGTTTCTAGCAATCACCACCCTTGATCGTCACGCCTGCTGCGTGAATCACGACTGCGACTTGTGCTCCCAGGTGCAGGACGACTCGGTGTGCCACGAGCACTGTCGCCGTGGCTGCTGCGACTGCCTCCATGGCGACGACTGTCATGGTGCGGTCGATCAGAGCCGATCGGTCGCTGGGCAGGTCTAATCGGCGAGTTCGTCTCTGAGCCGAAGGCAGAGATGTGGTCCATACCTTCAAGGCCGGGCGGAGGTGGGACGAATCCCGACGATTGACCCCTCTGAGTCGTGGGTGGGTGCGAAGGCTGCCAGAACGGATGGTCGGAAAGATCGCGAGCACTAGTAGCTGCAGTGTTGTATGGCGCTGACTCGTTACCTTGTGGGAGGACAGACCGAAGCGTATCTTGAACATAGCGCCGCGGTTCGACAGCAGGAGGTGGAGGCACACCATACTCACTATGAAGACTGGAGTTTGACGGATACTGTTGGGGACCACGCGATGACCAGTGGTATCCACCAAGTCCTGCAGAAGGTGGACCGAGAACAGCTCCAGCTAAGGACCGACCGTACGATTGAGGTGTGGGCGTGAAGCTCGAGGAGAACGGCGGAAGGTTTCCCACAGCGCTGTTGAACCCCTGAGAGCGGAGAGAGCGGAGAGAGCCAGCCTGAGGCTGCTGCATAAGAGGTCGACCTGACGCCGTCCAGTTCGCGTTCCGTGACGGGGTGCTTGCCTCCGCCTCATCCCGAGACCTGTATAGATGAGTAAGATGTTCGTCAAAGAAATCTGGGACGTCCATACCATGTGGGATACCTAACTGCCTGGCCCCGCTGTGCAGCTGCGTCCTGTGCGTCACGGGCCTGTTGACGCGGTGGAAGCCATAGTCCTCCACGCGTCACGCCACCATCGCCATCATTCGTAGCGTGCATCATCAGCAGCACAGATACGATAATACGGTTCTGGTATGCCGTCTGGTCGCTTACGCCTTGGGAACGCAGTGTCGGATACATTGGCTGCTGGTCGGGGTTTGGATTCGCGATCGAATAGACCAGGTCATGGATGAAGTCAGGAGGAGCATCGCGGTAACGGTTCTGTCATTGGTTAGCCCATGGAGTTGTTGTAATGGTCCCGGAAGGCGTGCTCACTAATTCTTCAACGATACGTCGAGCCAAATTGAACTCCTCGTTGAATTGCCTGTCGCCACCGCCTGCATCCCTACTATTCATGCGCGTATATGCACGCAAGAACGGAAGAAGAGAGGTGTCGTTGAAAGTCTGGCCGCTTTGCCCAGCCCTTCCAACGATGATGTTCGCGGGCTTGTGTTGGCCGTTGTGCTTGGGCGGCATGGTCAAGGGTGCTGTAGGGCGGGTACCGAACGTAGGACTCGAGTTTCGTTCTAACGGAGTTGAAAGATGAAACTTGTACGGGTGGACTGACTGGAAGAAAATAAAATGTGGGTCGGCTGTGGGAAAGAACCTGTAGAGGGAGCGAGTATGAGTATATATATTTCGCGGCGGGAAGAAATTTATGGTGACCGAATATTATAAGTACCCCGACGTTCACTTCGGAAGAATGTTTGTCCAGTAACCGTCGAGCTCTCGTGGGTGACCAACAATCCATAGCCTCGTGAGCAGGGGAGCCACGCGATAAATCAACCCACTTATGACCCCATTCAACTGCTTTCGTAATCGAACGACGGGTTGAATTCGTAACATCGAGAATCAGAGCGTCAAGAAGTATTGAATAAGACATATGGTTGTACTTATACTGGGCTGCCCGTTACCTGTATCGAATCCGGGGAATCCTGATGTTTGCACATGTATCTCTGGTTCCAGTTTAATCTCGTCAGATGCTACCACGTTTTGTATAATTGAATTGACCGCGTGATAATTGCTAATTGAGAAGTGTCCTTTGTGACGTCTCGAACCGGTTTGTTCCAGAACTATACATCTGTACTCGTGATCAAAAAGGAGCCAGCCGTCACAATGCTTTACAATGAGCTAGTTCACAGTATGAAGTTTGCACATGAATTTACCGTGGGAACCGTAGATGCTGCTTCGAGTTGGAAGCCAATGCTTCTGCTATCCGGCTAGCCCGTGACGCTTTTTGTATGAGGATGGCAATCCTTCGGCAGGTGAGCTCGCAAGATCTAGTATATCCTGTGCCAATTCTTCGAATTCCGTCCTGAACTGAAGAGTATTGAGCCATCGCTCAGGAATAGCCTCTATGCCGTCTCTTGCTCCCAAAAGACCACCTGATATAGCGCCATTGGTGTCAGTGTCTCCGCCTATCCTAGTCACATCCACTAAAACATCTTCAAGCGAACGTGGGTCGAGAAGTGCTGCGATGGCGACAGTCAAGCTCTGTAGAACATAACCAGAGGTGTTATCCGGCAGTTCGTCACCTGGTCCTTCGTTCGCAAACTTGGAGATCGACAGCGTCCTACCGCGCTCAATGGCATCCACAACATCAATATGATCCTGTTCGCGAGCGACTTCAAGCCCGATGCCCACAGCCGTCTGTGGAGTCTTTCCGTCCAAAAGTGCGGCGACAATCTCGTTGTACGCAGCGCATGACACCGTACATCGCGAATCGTTATGCGTGATGGCACTAATCTCCTTAGACTCCTTGATCCTCTCGTCTCGGCCCCGAGTGAAAAGACCTGTTGGTATGCATCGCATGAGGCTACCATTCCCAGCTTTTCCATCACCGGCTCCACACCTGCGCGGGTCGTGCAGATGCGAATAGTTCAGCAGACCAACGTGAGTCGCACCGCCGATGTCCTTAGGTGCTTGTCCCTTCTTCCGTCCTGGCCAGTCTCCTTCATACCAATCCAATGACCAATCCGCCACTGAGCGGGCAATGTCGAAGTCTTTACCAGGGATTTTGAGTAAGTTGTGGTTTGCGCGATCGTGGTAAGCCAGTAAAACAGCGCGCGTCAAGTCGGTGTCATCTGTCGCATGACCGGGCGGCCAGCCGAAGGTTCCGCCACCGATGATGTCGCGCAAGCCGTTTGGAAAATTCTTCTTGATCTCCCGATATGAGTTGAACTCGAGCGTGGCGCCGAGCGAATCTCCAGCATGGACTCCTAGGAGCGCGCCCAAGGTTTTGGAGAGTCGAAGCTGGACTGTATTTGCTGCTGTAGCCATGGTATTTTGAATGGAGCTGATGGGTGACGTCACAGACCCTTTCCAATGTTAATAAAAAGTTGCAGTCCAAGCGAAACGTCACAAGTAGTCACTCGGTGAACCGGTCGAATCTGCACAGCCAGAACAGCGCAGTTTCGCAGGTCGACTTAGACTCAACGTTGATCCAACTACCCTGTCTGAAAGGTCCGAAAACGTCAAAGGCCTGATGTGCAAGATGAATATAAAGAAGACGGGGGGAGGGGATGTCGGAGCTGCTATACTAGTGTACAAAGGGGGAATAGTATATCACGCTAAACCACTTCCAGTGTCACCATGTCTCGCTCCCATCTTGAGGCTGCAGATCCCACATGTTTGCGAAACATAGCTGTTTCTAGCAATGTTCTCGAAAATCTTTTATTCTCAATAACACGTCGGCCCAGTATCCTGACGCAGGTTTACCGACCTTCTAGCCAGCCGTCGGCCTCAACACCCGATTTACGAGCCTCATCGGCTCTTCAACACGCCGCACCCATCGTTCCTCCCCCGCAATTGAGTCATGTGTTACCGATGTGATGTAGATCGCCGTATCCGTTGCCGGCACGGCACTCACTCGTCGACCGAAAGCTTGGCAAGCTAATCCCTACGCCTCATTCATGCCGGCTTAACATGTACCATGTGTTTCTAGGAAAGATTTGTTGTACGAGTACGACGTTTGATAGCTACTGAGTACGGGAATAGCTGGAGCCAACCTCAGGCCGCAAAGTCACGCATCTAAAATCGTGTTCGCAGTCTTTACTTAGGACATAATGCGGGTCTTAGCTTACATCTTCTCCATGAAGTCGTAACGTTTCAATCGCTCGCGTTCTTCGTTCTGTCCATCCACGACCTCCGAGCTCGACACGATATTACGCATTCCATGATCTGACGTGTACAAGAATGCTGCTATTGATAGAACAAGTCTTGACGTTGACTGAACCAATTGTGTGTCTGGCGACCGACTGCTTGCCTATTGCCCGGGAGCTGCATCACCAGCGACCAATACAGCAATTCCCCACGCGGATGGGTGTGCGTCAGCTCCGCCTAATATTCCTTCCTTAGCGTATTTAGCGTGACGATGTGACAATTGGCCCATGCAAGAACTGAGATATTCCTTCGTCGATGCGCCGATCGAGCTCCGTTCTCATCCTCGTCGTCAAGGTTCGAGGCGGTTCCGAGGCAGAAAGCTCCTCGTACTAGCGAAAATGTAGTAGGACGGCGTTGTATTATTGCTATGAATCTTACGTTGGGTTGCACGGTTTAGTTATGTAGGAAGAGGGCTATACAAATTAATGTTAGATGCCGCTTTATGTGTTTGGTCATTAATGTCACTGACCCGGCTGCAGAGGTTGGCTTATGTCATCATTGGCACGGTCGTATGTAGACCTCGGTTCTGCGGACGCGTCCACCATCCCAGCACAACCACCCAGCTCAAGCTCGACGCCGTGCTACGCGCCGCAACTTGATAAATCTTTCTAGCGAACCACTTCCAACACGCACCATCTCGAGATACACCGGTGACCGCTACGAATCTGTACACCAAAGGGCGCAGAACATCACTACAAGGACCAATTCCACAGCTAACATCAGGCAGTCTCATCTAGTAACTAGGTAAGCCACCCTCTAAAGGTGATGTATCGATTACCTCTTGCAGTCACTAACCCTTTCTAGCTATCAGCCTACAGCACTCTAACGCAGGCCACCGCCGTGAATGTAGACCGTCTCCAACAACCAGCCAGCCTTTAACGCCTTCCACACCGTCGTCGAACATACCATCATCCTTTGCACAGCGCGCTACCAGATATACACTACGCCTAACCAGCTGCAAATTCTGTGTTGGAGTGGGCAATACTGCACAGCCTCGGAGCCACGCCGTCAAGATGGGATCCATCAGCAACCCGAAACGAGTTGTTCTTCGTTTCAGCGTTCAATACGAGCGTGAGGAAGCGGCTATAAATGAACAATTCTTTGCACTGCACGGCCCTGAACCTCCAAATAAAGATTTCTTTTCTCACTTAATGGCCCCTAACGAATCTTCCAAGATGCATATCGTTCTGGATATCCACTGTAATTCACACCCGACTATCGATAATAGCATGATAGCATACGAAGTCTATAAAGTGAAAAAGAACGGCAATTTGTAGGTCCCCATCTCTCCCAGAAGTTCGAGCTGAGTAATGAGTTAGTAAATTTGAAAAACTGGACGCTGTTGCATGCCAATATGCCCGCAAGCGCTGCGAGTTGATTAGGATCAAATGGGGCACTAGCCGATCTTTAATTTGAGGAATTGGATGGTGTCCGTGCATTGCAAATAGGACACTCTCCGGCTACGTTTGTATCTTAAATATCAAGGGACAAAGGCAAGTCCCGTTGCTGTCCACTTGCAGGCACACAGAGTTGCTGGTTTGGGTGTGCTAGCGCTAGCACACCGCAGATAGTCACCCCTTACTTGGTGAAGAGGGTTGCGGCGACAGCGGGCATACGTTTTAACCTAAATATCACACATTGATTTGAGTAGACTTGGGTAGATGGAGAATCAAAAGATTTGCCGAGCAACACTGTGAAGTCGCAACCTGAAGGGACGGCGATGTGGGCACTGCGGGGTGCTGACGTGTCCATAGAATGCGATGCGTGACTAACGCATGCCGAGACAATTTCGACGACCATGGAGGTGGCTCCTGACGTAGGGTCGATACAAGGACATATGTATGAAGCTGCTTGATTCGTGGAGCTGCGAAGTTGATACAATTTGTGGCCAGATCTTCAGCTTCTTCCGCAACAATTACGGTCGTTATGTGTATCCCCGCATGAGCATTTGAGTAGTGATGCCGCAGCACCGCGACACTTCCAGGACTTCATAAACTCTAGGATCGATAGCCTTAATACATCATGCTAGGTTCGCGATGCACCAATCCATACTTGTCTGCCATCAAATAAAGCCAGTCGCGAATACTCTCGCCCTCTCCGTCTTTCAGAGACAAACCCATATCTATCGCCTCTCTTATCAAATATGATACTTCGCGAGCTTGGGCAAGCCGCGGCAAACTCGATAAAGGAACTCGGTGGGGTGCCAAAACATCGCCTCTCTTATGACGAACTGAAAGCTATCTAAGAAATTAATCTCATCATCACTAGGAGATGGAGACCTTTCCATCCACCAAAATCTCTGAATAATCGGACGCTCCAGATAAATCACTCTAAATAACACTCCTTACTCGCCTTCGAAAATAGTAGTAGCGGACAAGCTTTCTATTAGCAGCTCATCTACAAGATACAAAATCATATCTCTCCAAATTCCAGAGCCGAGGATCGTATGGTTCAGAACAAGACCTTGGAGCGTACCCTTATAGGTATCGATGAATTTTATAAGAGACTCGCTGGATATTAGCAAGTGCTCTAGATCCAGATTTCGGAGCTTTAGAAAGAAGCCAATATGGCGCGAAATTACCAATAAGACCTCTCTGGAGCAAGTGCTCTTGTTAAATGAGAGCCCTAGCAAAGATAAAGTTTTTGCGCTTCCCAATACTCGCACTAGCGCTGTAATAGACGGGTTTAAAACTACAGTCTATATAAGCTTTAATCTATCAGTTCCTTTTAGGATTCTACTTACGCTTGGCCCCTACTACGTAAAGCTATAAGTAGAGATCTATTATTAAGTTAAGCAAACCAGGTGTCCTAGAGATGGATCTAAGGACCAAGATATTAGGGGGATAATCTATCCTAAAGAAGTTTTGTATCGCAAATTTCTTTAAATAAATACCGAGCTTCAAGACAGTAGATAGTGTGCAACTGAAAGCGACGGCACCTAACACTGTCGAAATAGAGCGGATCATGGCACTAAAAACACAAGCGCCTCCTGCCAGTGCATGTGTCCTGCTGTGCTGCAATACCACAAACTAGCCGTTCGTTCTCCTAATTCACAACCACCACCGGCCGCGGGACCAATCTCGTCCCCCGATCAAACAGGTTCTCCGGATCATACTTCTTCTTCAGCTCTTCAAGCTTCTTCGCGTTTTTTCCATACAACTCGTTCGCTGAGACGTCGGTATTCACATAGTTGCCATACACACCGACGCCCTCCGCAGACCGTACGTCCTCGTCCTGCTGCACACCCGCAGCCTGCGACGCGCGCTTCAGCAGCGCGCGGGAAAACTCGCGCACCCTCTCATCTAACGCGGGATCGGCCCTGCGCGCATCTTATTAGCATCGTTCCATTCCTTCCACCACATCGCCCCACCCAGGATAGGAGGTTATGGAGAGAGATGGACAACTCACCATTTCATCATGGTCGCAAGATTATAATACTCCCCGCGATTACTGAACGCCATCTTCTCATTTGGCACCTTCACCACCTCCTTGTACGGAACCGTCTCAAACAACAACAACGACTCCGTCATATCCGGCTGAGAGGTGCAGAACCAGATGAACTCGTCGAAAATCGCCTGCACGAAGACCGGTGCCAGAGGCAGCTTGTACGCGCCGCCGCCGAACATCTTGCGCCCGCCGAAACCCTGCCCTTCGTTCATGCAGGCGTTGAGTTTTTCGTAAGGGAGCATCGAGGTCATGTTGGCTACGGGGCCGATATCTAGGAGAGGTTGGAAGAAGGACGTGCCTTCTTCGTGTGTGCCGTTGTAGAATAGCTGGGTTAGGATGACGGGGGCGTTGGCGGGGGGTGGACACGTGAAGCCGAGTAGCATGGCTTGATCACCGTCGTTTTTGGAGTGGAAGGTGTTTAGGAAGCCGACGACTTGCGGGCTAATCACCGGTTGTCATTAGTCAAGCTGTCGTATATTGAAGGCCAACTCATGCGCGCCATTCGAAGCATTTATGTAGAGGCCAAGAGATGTAAACGTGAGGAGGACTCACAGCTTGTCAGGCAGAAAGATGAGCGGGCCCGCGAAAACGGGGTTGGTCTGCGGATGACCCTGGAACGTGAACGCCGTTACAACGCCGAAGTTCTGTTTCTCTCATCAGCTCATAACCCTTAACCCTCTCCCTAACTTCACAGAAAACATACCTGTCCCGCGCCCCTGATGGCCCAAAACAAATCCGGGTTTTCCGTCTCACTAGCAACAACCTGCTCCCCACTCGCCAGCACAACTTCCACATCCAGCAAATTATCTAATGATCACGTAAGTCCTTCCACGCTCCTCGCCTCTCCAACCGGAGATTAACTCACCAACAGTCAACCCATACCTCCCAGTCAGATATCCATACCCCCCACCAAGCGTCAGTCCCCCAACGCCCGTATGGTTCACGGTCCCGCCCACAGTAGCAAGCCCGTACTTCGCAGCTTCTTCATCAACATCGACCCACAGCGTGCCGCCCTCCGCTCTAATCGTCTTCTTCTCGACGTCGACGGTGACGTCGCGCATGAGGGACAGATCAATGATGAGCCCGTCTTCGATGCTCGCGCTGCCAGACGTGGAGTGCCCGCCGCCACGCACGACGAAGGGGATTTTGTGCTCTTTTACGAATTTCACGGTGGTCGAGGCGTCGGCCGCGGAGGCAACTTTGACGACGCAGGCCTGGATGCTGTCAGTATGGAGGGCTACGGGGAAAGACAAGATCAGAAGGTGGCACGGGGTGCATGGGATTACTCATACTGCGCGCTTCTCGCAATGCTTACTCCACCTCTTGATGCTCTCTTCATACTTCTCCCCATCGCCTGGAAGTAGAACCTGCGTCTTGCCACCCTTCAACTGCTCCTTCAACAACGCATATACATCCTGTGCACTGCCCATTTTGCTATCTCTTTCTTGTATAAGGTGTTTAAAGTGATGATGTTCGGGAAAACAAAGAGTCGGCCGGTATCCGTCCCTGCAGCTGTTTCTGGATCCGTACGAGCTCTTCACTGATCGAGGTTCTAGAAAGGATATTTCCGCTTGATGAATGTAGCATATGTATGCCGAACACGTTGCAGCTCCTCGGTGCACTTCGGCTGATAGGGCGAGACAAGCGTGGGCTTATAGGTGTGGAGCGGATCCACGTCGCGGGCAGGCCTCTTAGCTGTTTAGGTATGATAGTTATTTTAGCGTAATCTATATAAAGCTAGAGCTAGCTTAGGCTAACGTAGGCTAGGGTTAGAGTTGATAGAACCAGTGTTTTAGGGTATCTCAAAAGAAATCTCATATTTACTAAGTAATATACTCGATTGTTAACTCTTCACGAGCTTCTGCAAGCCGCCTAAGTGGCATACTATACCTAAATAGGCGGGGCCCGGCGGCTGCAGGACCCGCCGTTTTTTAGTAAGCGCTACTATTCGCGGTAGGGATGTACATTTCACGGCGGGGTCGAGCAATATGCAGTACGTTGGCACGCCAAACGTGAGAAGGAAAGCAGTGCAATAACCTCATTGCTGACTCAAGTCCGTAGACCGTATATCGAGGTGTGTTGAGGTTCACGTGAGAAGATAATGCTCTGGGGGTACCCATCGTTGCTGAGGCATGGTTGTAGACAGGTGCACTACCTAGTCCTTCTTCCTCGTCTTCCTTGCCCTCTTCCTCTTCGGCTGGACGTACACCTCATCATCATCATCGTCATCCTCATCTTCATCGTCCGCTTCAGCAGCAGCTTTCTTACCCTTTCGCCTCCGCTTCGTCCCACCATCTGTCGACGCATTCCCATCGGCTTCTGTCTGCGCATCTCCGTTCTGCACCTCCTTTTCGCCCTCAACAGCAGCAGTCTCCCCGTCTCTTCCACCCCCTTTCTCCCTTTGGGCAAGTCTCGTCAACGCAGCACCGAGTCGTTTGCCCGCGGCACCCTTCCCCCTTGGCTCTCCAACCGCACCTCTAACCCTCGGCGCAAAGGCCCCAGCACCGACCCCACCTTCAAAAAAGCGCGTCAGGTTACTCTGCGTCCCCTCCTTCTCCCTCCTCGCCATGTCTTTGATAACCGGAACAAGCACCTCATCCGTGCGCTCCGCACTCCACCCAATCTGACTACTCAGGAAAGACCTCAGCGCATCGAGATCGGGCACGCCCCATTGGAACGGCATAGGGTCGCTGTCGACCTCCGGCTTGAGATACGCTTCTTTGACCCGCGGGTCAGGGAATCCTGGAGGCAGGAACAGCTTCGTTGCCTGGGTGCGGCGAAAACGGCGGCGGAACTGCGAATTCTTGTCCGAGTCTTTGGGAATAGAGCCGCTCTGCACGCCATCCCACCACTCTCTGAAGCCGGACAGGTTCTCGAATTCACTGAGGAGTTCGAGCGCGGTGACGGGGCCGATGCCCGGGATACCGGTGGTGTAATCGCTACCGAGGAGCTGCGCGATGTCGATGAGCTTCTCGCGGGTGAGTGCAAATTCGCTGCTCAGGTCCGAGGCGAGGTAGCATTCTACGAATTTGGCAGCGTTGAACATGTTCTTGTAGACGCGGGTGCCGCCAAACAGGAAAGTATCGGAGTCATCCGTCACGATGCCGTCGACGAGACCGAGGTGCACGAGTTCTGCACACTGGGCTTCGGCTTCCATAGGCGCGGTGACATAAGGTAACCCAAACAGCGTAAGCAAGTGCTGGCATTCCGCGACCATTGTTTGCGTCACCTCGTCCGCGTCTCGCCGATCCTTTTTTTGCTGTGCACGCAGCTGCTTGAGTTCTTCATCGAAGTTAACGCGGGGGCGCGAGTTGTTGGTGAGCTCTTGCGCAAATCGAGCATGCTCCTCGCCTTCGGCGGCTAGAGAGGCAAAGAGTTCCCCGTCTTCAGGGTCAGAGTACTGGTCGGAAGCATCGTCTGGGATATCGACTGGAGCATTGTCGTCGGCTGTGCCACTGTAGGGTACAACAGGTGCTTCGAGCTCGTCGGCGCCCCCCAGGACAAAGGGTGATGGCGAACGGCGGCGGCGGCGGCGAGGGAGGGGTGCGGGTTCTGCGGGTACATCTTCGAATTCAGGAGACGGCGATGCGGCAGCTGCTGGACCGCTGTCGGTTGCTGTATGCAATGGAACATCTTCAAATTCTGGAGACGGTGACTTTGTCGGTGTTGGCCCAGTAGGATCGTTCCCTATCGGCACATCTTCAAACTCTGGCGACGGAGATTTCGAAGGTATTCGAGATGCTTGAGGTGACACCGGTTTGGCTTGTTGTGTCTGCTGCCGCCGCTCATCCTCCGGCTCGCTTTCCGACCACTCAAACGGCTCGTCTGAGTCTTCTGCAAAAGGACCCTTCCCAAGTAGCGATTTGTCTTGCTTTGGTGGTGACGGCTGGTCTTCTCTCAGTGGTTGAGGAGGCTCCGCTCGAGCCTTGTCAGCTAGATCGCCCATGCGCAGTTTGGAGTCTACAACCACAACGTCTTCCATCTCAACATCGTCCTCGTCATCCGACGGGATCGTGAGAACTTCCTTCGGCTTCTCCTGCGTACCCTCGGCTTCCAGGTCAATTACATCCTGGGTGTCATGCTTGCGTAGACGCGGTAACTCTTGGAATTGAAACAGCTCGGCTTCTTCTTTGCGTGTTTGCTCCCATTCTTTCTTCGCTTCCTCCCTGTTCGTCTTTAGCTCTTCTTCAATGTTCCGCTCGCCACCGCTAAACCACGGCGGAAGCGGTACATCCTCTTTCTTTTTAGTGTCTTCCATGTCCTTTTCGAAGCCACCTGCACTCTCGGCTTCAAGCTTCTCCATCTTCTTCTTGCCCAGAAGAGAATTCCCAAGATTTAGCCTCTCAAATGGTAGAGGGCCATCGAATCCAGGCGCATTTCTGGATTTAGCAGGCTTGGGCGCAGACACAGGCGAAACTACTCTCGGTGGCAGTCTTGGCGTGACCTGAGTTGAAGTAGGCGGCCGCTTCGACTTTCTAGATTCGGCAAGCGCTGCTTGTAGATCTATACCGTCATCTTCACTGTCACTGCCAGTGAATGGCCCAGATACAGGAGTAACTTTGCTGCTTCTTTGATTTGCCAATCTTGCAATCGCCATACCCGACCCTCTGGTGCCCGCAAAAGGATTCGCCTCCTTCGCCCGTTCCTGTTGAAATACCTCGCGGTATACGTCCTCTTCTTCTGACTCGTGCTCTTCCGTTGTGCCATTTTGCTGCATCGACATCGCGATGGCCTGCTGTAATTGCCGCTCTTCTTCGTCATCTCCTGCAGGCTCGTCATCTGCATCGTCTTCACCAACTGGCAGAGCGTCCTCCCAATCTTGCTGCTGCTCGTCGCCTTCTGCCAGGAAAAGCGAGTCCGGGTCTTGGGCCACGGTCGCTGGTCTCACTGGCCTGGGGGCTTTAGGCTTCGACGGCTTCGTCTTACGCGAAGCATAAAACTTTTGACGTCTCCGTGTCAACTCTTGCGAGATGAAATCTTGGGCTTCGCGATCGCGCGCGGTCATACCAGGCGGTGGCTTCGGCAAACGATTCAAGCCCTCAATAGGTACGTCTTCGAAGTCGTCTTCCTCCTCCCATTCTTCATCGTCATCCAAATTCTGAACCGGTATGTTATCCACGTCAATTGGCCTGTCTGCTTTTCCCTCGTCTCTGTTTGTAACCACACCAAGCGCCCATCCTCCCTCAACGCCGTCGTTTTTCACCAAGACGTATTCTCGCGCCTTGTCGCCAGCAACGCGGCTCGCAGCGCCAGCCCCAAACATGGAGTCGTCGCTCATTCCGTTGATGTTCATCAGCCGTTGTGTAAGATCGTTTCGCTCCCTCACTCTCTCAATCTGGAACTTGGAGAACGCCATGCGATCGGGAAACATGACATCGAGCTGTTCCTTCGAGTATCCCATCCTCAGCCTACTCCTCAGCCGCGCAGCATTAAGGATGTTGTACCGGTCCGACGCAGGCAAGCTCGTGAAAAACGCACTGTCAAAGTCGATCTTGGAGAAATCGTATACATTGATATCCTCGCCGCTATCGAACTGGCGCGCATAATGCTCCAGCTCTTCCAAGCTCATGATGCGTGGATCGTTCGCGCCGCCCATTTCTGCGATCGAGGTGCCGAGGTCTGGGAGATGATACTGGTCTTTGCGCTTGAACTTGCGGTTCGCGAGGCGCTCCTGCTGAGTCTGTATAACTTCCTCCGCGTAGACTAGGTTCTCGGGTATGTCCTCCTCCTCCACCTCTTCTCGCGGGCCCCGTGCAGCCTCCTTGCGCTTCTTCTCCTCCTCCTCGGCGACCCTCTGCATCTGCATCGCCAGCAGCTTCCCAGCCGTGCGGACCGCATCTTCTCTCCTGCCCTCCCTTCTTGACTTGCGGTTGTTGATGGTCTGCCGCTTGAGCGCCGGTGCGCCGCCGTCGAACACAAAGACAGGCTTGATGCCGAAGAAGAGGAGCTTGCATATTCTGCGGAAGAAACCGACGATATGGGAGTTGCGGAGCGCATTGCCCTCCTTGTCGCGCACGGCTTTGAGGAACTGGTAGATCCAGATGGAGGCGTCCACGGCGAGGCGCTTCTTGTTCAGCGTTTCGATCTTGATGGGGCGGGAGCAAGGCTGGAGAACGGTCCAGAGACCGGTGACACCCATGGCGGTTGTCGCGAGTGGCTTATCATCGAGGACGACGCAGTGGAAGGGTCAAATGACGGTTGCGAAGGAGATTCGAGTGCGACGGTCGCTGCCTTGTGACTCCGCGTCAATGACGTGCGTAGTGGCGTCGATGCCAAGCTTTGGCGCGTTGCCCTCGCGCTCGCGCATCCTTCCCTAACGACTGGCTGCGCATGGTACATGAGTTCCTACGATGCCAATTTGGCGATCATTACTGCATGCAGATACAAGGTCAAGTAGTTTTGGAGTATGTTCAATTCGTTCCATCGGTACAGAGCCAACCCATTCCGTCTACAGTGAACCATAATCAAACAAGCAAGCAGGCAATCCTAGACCTCGGTGCCTCGCCTCCCCCCGACCAATCTCAAACATCTGGCTGTTGTTGAACCTCGGGAGGCCATTTCAGGCCTACAACCTCGGATCTCAAGCCTCGATGCGAGATCAAAGTCGGGGGTCGGCTAAACACCAGGAGTAGGATAACCGCAGAAAGAAGCAAACCAAACGCCAACCCATGGGCAGACAAGCCACAGAGCCACCCCATTCAAAACAAGAACTCCAGCCATGATCATACAAGTGAACGCCTCACAGGGGTATTCCCAATCGCCCAGCCAAATATTAAACACCGTTTTATGCAATGCATGCCCGAAGGCTTTCGTCCGAAGTAGGACGAGGTAAAGGTGACAAAATGTCACCTTAGAAAAGACCCCGGAATTTCTTGGCCGGAGTCGCCGTAATGCTTCCACCGAAGGTCTCAGACGCCGACCTCTTTTTATGGGTTGACAAGAAAGTCGTAGGCGGAGCGACACGGCGGGCAGTAGGAGTTGAAGGCACGCCCTTGTTGAGCAGAGCCGAGAACCTGCCAGAGGTCACGGGTTTCTGCGTGCTCGAAGCTGATGACTTCACGGGTCCCTGTCCAAGCAAGGTAGACATCTGGGCTTGTTGGTCGAACCAGGTGTTGGACACGGAAGACGCGAGGCCAAGGGAACCGGGCTTCAAAGGACTCTGATTGAACAGGGAGACGCTCTTCTTTGGAGATGTGGAGAAGTTAAGCTTCGGGTTCGAAGCGAAGAGCGGGCCCTTGATGGGAGGCTGGCTGAACAAAGAGTCCTTGCCGACGGTCTGCCCATTCTTTGGGGTCGGAGCGAAGAGCGGGCCCTTGATGGGGGGCTGACCGAACAGTGATTCCTTGTTGGCGGTCTGCTCAATCTTTAGAGTCGGAGCGAAGAGCGGGCCCTTGATGGGGGGCTGGTCGAACAATGATTCCTTGCTGGCGGTCTGCTCAATCTTTGGAGTCGGAGCGAAGAGCGGACCCTTGATGGGGGGCTGATCGAACAAGGAGTTTTTGCCAGCGCTCTGTCCGAACAACGAGCTCTTCACGGGAGGCTGGTTGAACATGGAGCTCTTGATGGGACGCTCACTGAACATCGAGCTCTTGATGGGAGCCTCATGAAGCAAGGTCTCTTTGGTTGGGGTCTTCGCTGGAGCTGTTGGAGCTTGGGCCTTACGCCATGGCTTCCTCGCCGGAGCGGACATGGAGAACTTCTTCGCGAAGCTACTGCCCTCCCACTTGTTCTCCTTGTCTTCGATGCTCTCTACGGAACGATCGAAGTCGGAAGAGGTCGGCGTGGCCGGAATGTCTTCAATGGACTTTGCGGCAGAGCTTGATTCGATGTTGTTGAGGAACCTCGTGGGCGTCTTTGCCGGGGTGAAGAAGTCACGCCTCCTGGGAGCGCGAGATACAGGCGTGCACACGGACACTGTATCCAGATCGATGGAATACTTGTTCTCGTCCACGCGCTTCTTCGTCGCCTCGACCTCCATCAGCCAGCCAGTATTGATGCACTTGACAGTACCGTTAGAGGCGCGAACCTTATCAATTGTATCTTGCGAGCCGTCCTTAAAGATAACGTGGGTCAATGAGGTAGTCTCCGTCCACTCACGGAAGACCTGGGCGCCGAAGTCTTCAAGAGAAGTCTTGTAGAATAGACTCTGGTCTTCGCCCTTGGAAGTCACATCGACCAAGAACCGCATACCACGGAGAAGGACAGCCTGGTCGAAGGTGTCGTCCTCGTCGGCTTCAAAGTCCTCAGGCCAAGTCACCTGTTTCTTTGGAGACACTGTGCCATTCTTCAGCGGCGAGCGCAGAGAAGACTTGGTCGGTGAAGCACGGGCGGCTGACTTTGGAGGAGCTAGCGTTGGCACCAGACTCAAGTTGCCATTGATGCTGAAGTTGACCTTGGGAGGCGGCGTGGTTTTGACAGTGTAATCTTCACCATCGATCTGCATAAGGTCTGCTTCAGTGATCTCAAGCGCTGATTCGAACTCCTCGGTCCCGTTATCGCTAAGTACCTCGGGTGTGCCTTGACCTTGTGGCGGAGAGCTTACGATAGCCTTAAGCGCCGGAGTGTTTGGATAACTAGGTAGCTGATCCAGACCTTGTTTGATGGTCATGATATGTGCCGGCGTAGTGGGGTACTCGATGGGGAGCTCCCTGAGGGCCTCTCGCGAAGACACTGGAGCAGTGATATGGACGGGAGTCTTGGGGTAACCGGCCATCTGCTGGAACGCTTGCTGGTTTTCGTGCGCATCCACGAATTCATCGGGGGTTGATGGGTATTCGGCGGCAAGCTCCTTGAATGCCTTCTGGTTTTCATGGGCCTCTGCGACGTGGGATGGGGTCTTGGGGTACTCCGGGAGCTCCTTGAATGCCTTTTGGTTTCCGTGGACCTCTGCGATGTGGGATGGGGTCTTGGGGTATTCAGCGGCAAGCTCTTCGAATGCCTTTTGGTTCTCATACGCCTCGGCGACGTGGGATGGGGTCTTGGGGTATTCGACAGCAAGCTCGTCGAAAGCCTTCTGGTTTTCATACGCCTCGGCGACGTGGGATGGGGTCTTAGGGTACTCCGGGAGCTGGCTGAAGGCCGTCTGGTTGGCATAGGCGTCGACAACGTGCGCGGGAGTTCGGGGATACTCTGCTGGGAGTGCCTCAAGAGCCTCCTGATTCAGGATGGCCTGCAAGGCCTCTTCGTCCTGAACTGGAGTTTTCTGCTCAGGCACCTTCGGGGGACTCGCAGTCTTAGCGGCAGGCTTAGTGGCCTCTTCGTCCTGAACTGGTGTTTTCTGCTCAGGCACCTTCGGAGAGCTCGCAGTCTTAGCGGCAGGCTTAGTGGCGGTCTTCCTCGTAGGCGTCTTCTTGATAGGCTTACGAGCCGGCTTCTTGAGTGGCGAGTTGGTTGCTTGTGCATCGACAGTCGGTGGCGCGAGTGCGGCAGTGCCCCTAGTCGCGCGAGTTGCTCGCTTGGGAGCGGCAGATGTTTTTGCGGCCGACGACGCGACGGGCAACTTGGCTACCTTTGACGCGACAGTCTTGGCTGCCTTGACAGGAGCCTTGCGAGCGCGGGTAGTCTTTGCGGGCTGCTCGACAACGGGCTCCTTGGCAGCGGGCTCCTCAGTTTTCTCCTCCGGCTCGACAACGGACGCGACAGGCTCGGCGGCCTTGCGACCGCGGGTGGCACGCTTTGCCGGTGCCGGCTTCGGCGCGTCTGCAACCTCAGCCTGGGGCTTCTCGACCGTCTTTGCTGCGCGCCTGGTCGTGCGCGTCGCAGGCTTCGCGGCGGGTTTCGCGGCAGCGGCAGCGGGAGCTGCAGTCCTTGTCCTCTTTGCCGGTTTTTGTGTGGGTGCAAAGAGAGCAGCAGGTTCGGCTGCGGGGGCCTCGTCGGCGGCCTTGCGCTTGATGGCACGCTTTGGCGGCGCCTTGAGGGTGTTTGTGTTGTTGCTGGTGGTGGCGGCATCGCCCGTGGCCTTGCCGCGGGAGCGTGTCGCGACCATTTTGCTTGCTGCGGAGTGCGTACCAGACGGAAGGTGTGTTTGTTGAGTGTGCTGGTGGTGATGGCCCCTGGTCGCAAGCAAGTGATGTGCAGCGGTGTGAAGGTGGAGAAGCCGGAGGCGGCGGCTGCGACCGAGCTTTGTTATCTGTGTGATCTTGCCAAGCGTTCGGTTACACGGTACGCGTTGCTGCAGAAACCAGCCTCGCCGGCCCAAAACGGAAAAGTCGCCCTCGCGCCCTCGTCACATGCACGCAGTCTGCGATACGGCCATGGTTCAGATATGTCGCGTGCCCAGCATACCGTATGATTTCACCGATAAGATTTCTGACTATCTATACAATCTAGCACTCTTGGAGGGTAAAAGGTATCTTAGCTATAAGCTAGAAAGCTAAACCTTACTTTACCTAGTATTAGATATGATAAAGAAGGTTAAATGTATAGATGGTCGGAACCCTTATCGATGAAACTATAAGGTACACTTGCATGCAAAGATGACGCGTTCGAAAGTGCCCGTCTTGATGCATCTTCACGAAGCCATCAGTCCTCACGAGACCATCAGTCCCAACGAGAGTGTAAGACGACAAGTTTGAGATATCTGCGGCGAGGCCTTGTACGGCGCGCTCATACGTTCTCCCTGGGTATTCCAGAACTCGCTGATCCTTTAATGCTCTCAAGCGTTCCGGCATACCCTGGTGATGCATGCGGACTGCAAACCAGCCATCCTGGTGACAGGGATAGAGCGAGTACTGGGCATGCGTACTACGGAGTGGTAGTCTACGATGAGATCTACCGATCGTTCGGAATTTAGGGGTTCATCATTATCTTTTTCTTGAACACTTGGATTTGATCATCGGCACGATCAAGTCTTGTTTGTCGCAGAGAAGTCCTTCTTATACCCAGCTATGTCTTTTGTGCCTGAACAGTATCTCTGCGGATCTAGGCGCGCTGCACATACCTAAAACTCCCCCAGCCATCGATTATCTCCAGATCTCAGCATAGGCCACAAACGGGGAATCTTGACTGGCACAAATCTTTCTGCTGACTGACTCATTTGTTAGGCATTCTGAGAGTTGATAAGACTGTCCTAAGCTTTGCTCATCCTGTTAAGAACCGTTGCTGTCGATGCGGCAGCTCAGGTATCATATGCTCTATGGTGGAACGCTTGTCGACGAGCACCAGGGTCAACGCTCCACGAGTCTGATATTTATACCATTGGAGAAAATATAACGCAGCAATCAAGGAAAAGCCTGTTTAGAATCGTACCATTCTCAACACTAGTCGGATTTTCTCCTGTTTGGCCTTTGGATAAGACGTCGAAGAGTCTCACACGACACTAGCAGGGCACAAATCCTGTCGGCCCGACCACGATTCAATCATAACGCTCTTTTATTCCACACCCACTCTGCCGAGATCCGATTGAACGAACCCCGTGACATAACAAATTCTTCGATCGAAGTGAAATCCGCGGATTCGGGGAGTGAACGAGCACCGGTCGCAACCACCAGGGCAATCATCACCGTCGCACGTTTACCCGTCGCCTTCCAAAAACACAATTTCTGCATCCTCACGAAGTCGCATCGATAGAAAACTCCGGCTTAGTCAAAAGCTACACATCTAGCGCATGGTTGGAGTACCAGGGAAAGCTCATAGAAATTTGCTATGCGCATTCGTTCCCGCCTCCAGCTATCTTCAGAAACGTGCGAGTGGACGTGATAGTGGAGGGCAATTGCTGTGCCGGTATTACATCAGATAGGCACGGCTCCGTTGCCGTCCCCCATTGGGTCAGAGAACTGCGGGTGTTCCTGTTGGTGCGTTTGCTGCAAGCCCCACCTCGCGGATTCCCAAGTCGGTTGACCGGTTCTCAAAGAGCATCGACACAGCACACGAGGCTGTCACGTATATGCAGCAGTTATTGGAATGTTCTTTCCATCTGTTCGCTAGGAACATAATAAGGCGGGCTTGGTCCAGCCCCTCCGGATTATCCTATCTGCTGCTTTCTCCCTCCTCGATAGCACTATGATAGACCCATTCAGTGTCGCTGGTCTTCTCGCATCTATAATACAGATCGCAGATGCCTTGACGCGCCTATCTTTAGAATTTGAGCGTTGCCTCCACACCGTTCGCCACGCGCCGCAGGAAGTAAAGAGCTTCCATCGCGATTTATCCAACTTTTCGGCAAGCCTACACTGGTTTTATGAGATCTCGGAATCTTGCTTGAGGGATCTGGAGCAATCACCTAAAAGGAAAGCGAGAAGACGGCATATTTCCGGGGTGATCAAAGAATGCGAAGTGGTTGAGGAGGGGTTTCACGCACTGCTGAGCAGATTCATCGGGAAGTCTACCCAACTGCCTGGCATCTCCAGTCCTGTCGATAGATTACGATGGTACTTCCGCAAGCCATCCGTAGTAGGATTGAAGTTATCACTTGAAAGTGCGAAATCGACAGTTGAGCTGTTCATGTTACTTTACATATGCGAGGATCTTCAAAAGAAGATACAGGCGCTTCAGGAGGCCAGAGTTGAGATACCCGATGATCTCAAACGTCGATTGTTCGTACCAGTTGTGGCCAAATCCATGGGTCTTCGCTAACATAAGTGATATAGTGATTCCCTCGAGCGGCAGGTCATGCAACAAGTCAACACCACCGAGGATAACTACAAGCGCCTTACAGAGCATTTGGAGAGAATGCCGTACTCGTATCATGTCCTGATCCCAGGAATGCAATCGATTCTGGTCGAAAACCGGGCTTTGGAACGGAACGCAACAAGAAGTCTTCGGAAAGAGAACCGTAAGGTCTGGCAAGGTCTATCATCGGCCAGACAACCACAAACGTCTCAAAGACGCAATCCATCTCCAGGACCAATGTCTTCGGTACCAGGGCCTCGCACACCTCGCCCTTCGCCACCGGCCCCTAACGGCGTCCGCGTCATCTCTACCGAGACACCAGATCCTGCACTTCGGGTCAGCAAAGAACTACCTAAATATTTCCAGTCTGCGAATCCACAACCCAGTGTTAGGCCACGCGGAGTGGAGGCCGTCGAGACATCAACGACCGCCCAGATCGATCCGATACCTTCCATAACATCGAAAAGGCGAAGCCCAATAACCCGATCACCGAAGGTACCTCCAATCAATACAAACGGGTCAACGATCCACAAAAATGCGAAAGAGACCCCCGAAAGCTTTGTACAACGGCGACCAGAAGCCTCGGGGTCATTTATTCCCTCATCCCATCGCCAGGCCTACATAGTCCGATCATCATCGTCCAGCCCAAAAAAGGGAAGTCCACCGGTGGACCGCGATAGTCCCGCATCACACTCGTCGGAGGGAAACAAGCAACAGCAAGGCATTGTGAAAACGGAGGTTGAGCATATAGAGGGAGGTAAACGGTCTTCGATCGCAGGAGCTAGCCCCTACAGAGCTTTACCCCCATTCCTCGATGAAGACTGGAAGGGCGTACGTCGCCGACCATCTAGTTGATGTTGGGAGGTTAGACTGCTGCGGATCTTTCCATGTCCTTTGTATTCTGAGGCTTTAAAGTGAATAAAGACTGTGATCAAACTCGGGCTTCGAAGACCTTTTCGTATCGTACCTTGTAGAATCGAGGCACCAGCATCCCCTGTGGTAGAGAACTTCAGGCGGTACCATCGATTACACGCACTATTGCCTCATCTAATGCGCTCTACGAACTCCACCGCCTTCTCCGACATACTCGAAAACGAGCTGTGTCCCGCATCGCACGTCTCCTCTATAACTTTCACACCCAGCCCCTGGCACACTCCCCTGCACCCCTACATAGATCTCCCAGCTCCACAGTTCGCTCCCAGAGAACTGGCACTCTCAGTACCCACTCCTACACTTGCATATGTGTAACGCTGTTCTAGACCCGCCCCCGCATCGGGGAAAAAGTACATATCTGTGATTGAAAACGCACCGTCACTACCATGGTACGTCCGGCGGATTTCCTCGCACGCGACGTCAATAACCCGTCGCCACGCACGTAGCTCACCCGCAGGCAGCCGGACTCCCCACATAGAAACCTTCGATCGGCGACATCTTTCGTCTCCGCCCCAATTACCTGAGTGCGCCGGGGTACAGCTTAGGTAATCCGTTGCCGGCACCGCCCTCGACAGGGCTCGATATGAGTGCGCGATCTGTCATCACCTAGGCAAGGACTATCCCAGGGCCCGTCTCGAATCGAAAACTCTACTATTAGTTTGGTACAGGATAGCTCTAGGGGGTCGATCGCGATTGGTGGTGCACTCGGTGTATCTGCGGTGTACATACATGCGCATGAGAGAGCGCAGGAGCTGCAGCTTTACACGGCATTGGCCTAATCCGCCACTTCAGGAAAACTATCGCAGTCCCGGTTGTTCCATAGTACGCAAGTATACAACACCATGCTAACCGCATTCATACGCTGAATGTTGCGCATACTCAAAGTTGTCGCCGACTAGGAACTTCTGCGCCTTGGTCCATCTGGCCGCATCTTGCGGTTATTGCGGTAACATTGCCTTGTCACTTGGAGCCGTAAGATTATATCCGACGAAGCACGCATGGGACGCGACAGCGCTGCCATTCCACTGTATGTAGGAGACTCTTCGTGCGCGTTCGTGCGAGACTCCAGTCTAACTTGTAGTCAGCTAGTCGAATGAAGACTTGGAGCGAAGATTGGATTCGGCTTTCGTCACCGTAGCGGCAGGGTCCAAAGTTTCGACCAGTGGGGCATGTAGATCTCGTAGCCATGGTACAAAGAAACACCCCAGCAAGTTACCGAGGCTTGGTCTGAAGTAGTGATGACCTCTGTGCGACAGCTTCACGAGGCAACTCGCACGACTCCCAACTGCCATGTGCAGGCAGGTGTAGAACTGTTCAGTTGTGCCACATTTCGGGCAGAGTACCGTTGCACGACTCCAGACCTACGGGGATCTGGCACGCTTGCTCAGACCACAGCTGGTATGTAGCTGAAAGGCGGGGGTCCGACCCGTGACGAGAATGCCATAGGCGGCTGTGACTCAAAGCTGGGCGTGGCTGGTTCGAGCAAGTTATCACAAGTCCGAAGGGTGTTAGTTCGGCTCTGGGTAACGCGCTTACTGCACCTGCACAACAGCAAATCTCATCTCGCTGCCCCAGCCGTTCTCCAGTCATCGCGAGACTGGTTGAAGATACAGGTGTCGAATGGGGAACTTCCATGGTGAGGAATATTTAGGCTAACACCGACGTGGGATTCTGCAGGGTCCTGATAGCGCACTCCACGAAGAGCTGCCTGGGACGGAAAGAGGGGAGAGTGGAGAGAGCGGGAGGATAAGTCTGCTCGCTTCGCCGATACCGTGCACCGGCAGTTATCATTGGCCATGTGCTGCGTTGATTCACCAGTGGGAATGCATCGGGCTACGCCGAAGAAGCTGGCTGAATAGCTTACGGTAAGAAAACAGTCGAGGCGCCAAACGAGGTGAATTGTTACAGCCGTACCTGAAAACCGAGACAGACATGATTGGCGGGCGAGGACTCAGTTTGGAACCCAGGCAGGCTAGCGCTGACGACAGCTGTAGCTTCTGGGACCAGGATGTCGATCCGAGTGTCTGACCTAGGGCTTTGCAAGGTATTTATGGTTGACGGCGGACATGAAAATTGACATGTTCCCAGCGTGTAGGTGGCTGTCCCGATGTTTCGTCGGCAGACAGAGGATGAGGATGAGGTGCAGCTTGTTCGCCTAAATCCATGATGGACAGCAGGGTCTTGGATGATGGTCGGGGAGGGTGAGTTGGCGATGGTGCACGTGGGTCGTGGATGTTGAGGGACATGCGCAGCCCGTAGAGGAGAGGCCATCTGCAGAGCCGCCTCGTAACCGCGAGTGGCACTGCTTGGACGAGGCGAGATGCTTTCGAAGCTGCAGTCAGCAAGACGCACCCGCAGGGTGGAAAGTGAGGAGCATTAGGGTTTGGTATCGGCTGTGAAGGGCTGCAGCAGCGGCGCAGCGACGGGCGCGTTTCGTTACCGTGAGGTGAGGTGAGGGGCACAGACATGGTGTGGCCATCATGTCTCGCGGCGCGGGTGTCGGAAAGGCAGCACACTGCACGACGGCATAGACGATGGCCAGGACAGGCGCACTAAGCACCGCGTCAACCCGTGCGGTGCTGGCGTGGGATTGGGCATGGGTGCCATAGCGGCCAGGGTCGCCGAACAGAGCGTGAATCCCACATCTGAGGCTTGAGATTGCGCGGCCAGAGCCCATCCCATGGCCCAGAATCCAGATCTCAGCCTGTATTGAAATACTCGCACCCCGCTGATGCCAGGCTCGCGCTGCTGGCCCTCCCTAGCTTCCCCGCGACACCCCGTCCAAGGAAGCTTGCGCGGTGAATGTCGTTGCCTCTCCTGTACCTGTACCTGTACCTGTGCCCCGTACCCCGTGTAATCTCGACCGCACCCGCCCACCGCCGCCATGGACTTTTCGTACTTTGGCGCCCAGCCGCAGCCCTACTTCATGGGCTTGCCCAACAGCGGCTTTGCCCATGGCGTCGACCCCGAGACGATTCGCAGCGTGGTGAGTACCGGCGCCGACACGGTGATCGGAACCCCGCACTGGCTTCGACGGTTCTTGGCTAAGCACGCCTGCACAGGAGCCCTTGGACGCCGGTTTCCTGTCTGGCCCGTACGATGCCTTCTCTTTCAGCCACGACCTGCCGCCGACGCACGGCTCGCCGGACCCAGCCACGGCCGCGACGCCCATGCAGGTCGGCAGCGTAGACAGCGGAATCGGCGGCGAGGTCGAGGACAGCCGGGCGAGCAGGACGCGGAGCAGCAGCGAGGAGAAGGAGGCAAACCTGACGCCGGCGCAGAGCCGGCGGAAGGCGCAGAACCGAGCAGCGTACGTCGCGCCTTCCCCCTCTGCCGTGGCCCGGGAAGGAACCCTTGGAGACTGACGCCTTCCCCGCAGACAGCGCGCCTTCCGCGAGCGCAAAGAACGCCATGTGCGCGACCTGGAGGCTAAGCTGTCGGCCCTCGAGTCCAGCACCCACTCGCTGCAGTCGGACAACGACCGCCTGAAGCTCGCTCTCCAGCGCGCCCGCACCGAGAACGAGATCCTGCGTGCCACTACCGCCCACTCGCCCACCTCCTCCAGACCCGTTTCCGCTAGCTATCCCTCCCCAGGCGCCCACCTTGTCGACGAGGGCGACGACGCCTACAACGTGCAGGAGCTTTCCAACGGAAGCGTGGTAAACAGTGCTGACAGACTTCATGCCGCCTCGCACATGAAGAACCACAGCCGCGACATCCCGGCCGCGCAGACGTGGGACCTCATCCAGTCACATCCTCTGGTCAAGCAAGGCCTCGTCGACATAGCCGACGTCTGCGAGCGGCTCAAGGGTGCCGCCAAGTGCGACGGCAACGGTCCCGTCTTCGAGGAGACCATCGTGTGGGCAGCCATCGAGACTTCACGGAGGAGCGGCGGCGACGAATTGATCTGACGCTCATCCTGACCACGCTCAGTGCGCAGCGCAAAGGCAGCAGAGCTGTACCGTGTTTGCATTTACCTTATACCCGCTCATGACTGTACTTTCCAACTGTCCACGGACCGACGGCTTTTGACCATGGCGTTTCACGGATATGATGATTCGAGTTCGAACAAGCTTTACGCCGCACCTAGGGACTGGGAGTCCTGTGAGAGGGACCCGGAAAAGTCGTATCGCAACGACACATTGTCTTCACGTCCGCACCCATGTCCATGCACATCCGCACCACTTGCTCCATGGATGCTGCACACCCCTCAGATAACATCAGAGCAGTAATGCATCTCCAAACAAATTATTTGACCTCCTGTCCCAAGCACGGCTTCGTTGTGATGGGTAGTGCAGTTTATGACGTCATCTCGAATACCTGATCAAGAGATCGCCCATAATCGCGACCGGAAGAGCTAGCTGCCGCTCCCACAAAGCTTGAGTGGGCGTTGCCGGCAGCCGTGCAAGGCTAACGTTATCGAGACACTCGCTACCACCTGTGATTTGCCTCTTGGCGCTTGCAATTCACGTCGCTGTCACGCAATCGTAGTAAAGCTTCTTCGCGACATGGCCCTGCTGGTGGAAAGGGGATGCTCCTTCGGACAGACCGGCGTTATCTTCGCCAGACCGGCGTTATAGTTTCGGCCGCGCATATCCGGGAGGTAAGCGACAGGGCGACGGCTCACCGCTCAGTACCCCAACCCGTCTCAACCTCGGGGATTGTCTAGAATATTTTGGGGCTCGCACGGAAACCGATTAATCCCGTCGCCGACCCGCATCTTGGGCTTCATTTCTCGATGCGCTCTGCGGTGCATACAAACGATGTCGAGGCCATTGCTATGGGACCAAAGCATGGGCCGCGTGCATATTGGCGAGAGCGCTTGCCCGATGAACCCGGTTGCTCCTTGACATGGTCATCTTTCGGACCCCTCCTTGGGCCAGAGTCAGCACCTCCTGCGGCATGTCAGCTCAGCAAGATTTGTGTGCACCAACTTAAGTAAGCCAGTGGGAACCAGCATGGCAACTAGGTAAACCGAACCCTAGTCGATAGCCCCAAGTCAGCACGCGGGGTCGCGACACCGGCGATATTGGTATTCGCTGGTAGCTGCGCAACGGTGGGGCTTGACTGCGATGTTACATCCATCGTATGTTCAATGCATTTGAGTCTGCATCTATGCATCTATTCACGTCTCCTGTGTCGTTGATCACTCGATCCACCCTCTCTCGAGTGGTCGTCGTCCGCGTTGCTGTCCGTCTACAGCCAACTTGTCTATTGAAATACCGGCATATTGACTCACCATCTGAGTCGGACTACCGGGTGGATTGTTGCGTTCTGTTTTATTCCGAATCTGCAGACAGTTCGGAATGGTGTGATCAGTTTCCGAACATCCCCCGTACAACTGCCTCAATCCCAGTCGCTATCGTCTGGATCCACAGTTGATTCGCCCCGGCGTATCTTGCTCGTAGGAGCGTCGGCATCAGCATCAGCCTTGTTACGCCGCAGGCGTGTATCTCCAATGCGCACTGCGCCAATGTCCACCAATAATTGTTCAACATCTATGAAGAGTCGTAAAGTCAGCAAGAACTCACAAACTAAACAGATGGCTATGCCTGTAGGCGCAGCGTGCGGGCCCATAGCCTGTGTAGGGTGGAGCAAGTGCAACAGAGGGCCAGACTACAATGTCCGAGGGAGGGAGGGAGTTTCGGAGCAAACAAGCGCGTACCTTGTGCATTGGTGCGTGTCCCATTCAGCTCACGCAACGTCACCAGCTGCTTCTTGATGTCACCGTCCTTGTAGACGAGTACCGTCGGAGTGTTCTTCTCGGGGTAGCCCTCTATGCATAGGTCCGCACGCATCTGACAGAATTTAACATCGCCAAAGCGCTGCGCAAGCTCCCGCCATATGTCAATCAAGATTCGAGACTCGCCGTTGGTGCCATGAGACGAAGTCAGGAGGACCAATACATGGGCTTTGCTGGAGGCCTCAGTGACGTCTCGCGAGTAGTCAGGCTTTTGAAGGTGATAAACCTGGTTGTACACGGAAGCAGTGTTGATTGTCGATAGCTCCTGCAGGCGCTTGTTCCTACCATGCGTTAGCTATGCCCTGCCACGCCATGTTCACGAGTGCCAGCAAAGTACCGGTAGTGCTCGAGGAAATCGTCGTCCTCGTCATCCTCGAGCTCCGCAAGCTCATCCAGGTCCTTCCCCTCCAGCCTGTTCTCATGTGCTAGTCTGCGGGCCTCCTCAAGCGCTTCTTGTATCATAGGCGTCGGCGAGGGAGGCTTCTCGGGAATAACGCCGTGCTTGCGGAGGATGTCGTTCCTGCACTTGTCAGCCCACACATGGTGGCCAACGCGAAAAGCGACGGCTCACCATTCTGTATCCGCATTGGGGTCGTCGACAGGCACATTGACGGGCATATCCGGCATCTGCATGACTGCGGTATGGCACTGGGAGCGGCAGGCGCGCGGGCGAGTCGTGTAGGAGGCGGGTTAGCGCGAGGACGAATTTCGAAAAGGCAAATATCGCAGAGATTTGCTGTCATGCGAGTAAATAGACAATGCTGTTGCTGTTGCCTGAATGTGGGACTGACGACGGCGACGGAGGCATCAGAAATCGTGCGCCTCGGTCGCGCCTGCCACTGCACCCCTGCAGATCTTTCTTCACCCCGCCCCCGCCTTACGTCACCCATCGCCCATCGCCCTGGAACATCGAACAATACCGTGCTCCAACACTACAGTAGTACCACGAGTCGTAGAATCCCGGGCCATTGTGATCTCGTGGTCAACTATGCCGCAGTACTGCATAGAAGATCCGTGCCAAGGTTTCGCCCGAGTCACGTGCGTGGTCTCCGGGCGGGCATTTACATCCACTACGATCTTTCTCAAGAATACTCGCACGTCAGCTTTAAAACAGGGCACTGCACCCATGAGATTGCGGGGTAACTGCAATGATGCCAAATCACGAGCTTCTCCGCTGCAAACGAGGTCGAGAGGCTTGCGCTAGAAATGCAGGGACTTGTCGCAAGGCTCTGACAGCTGTCAATCGTTCGGGGGCCGAGCGCTTGTTCGCGGGAGCTACTCAAGAACCCAACAACGATATGACCCCTCCCAGTAAAACGACTTCTGGACGTCCTGGTCTGAACAGCATTTGCCTAATCGAGGCAAGGCCAAACCACATGGAATCGCGCTGGCCTCGGGATAGTTGCACACCGGCGACACGGGATATCGTGAACACTATCAACGCGAATTACGCAAGCCATGCGGTCCAGACTTGACATTTGAATCCTCGGGTTCTGATTTGGCTTGTCTCAACAAGGTCTAACGAGGCGCCACACATGTTCACTGTGAGCCGCCGTCCATGAACATGCGTCTAATGTAGCCTACTTGGGGATTGCTCGAACCCATTGCTGTACTGCAGCTAGCACTTTCCTATGGTATCCTCTGATACAACTAGCAAAGAATTAAGGTCCCTAACTGGTCGACGTCTGACGTTTTCGTGTGACCTTTTCCCAACGCAATGATGCAAACCAACAAACACACGTGCACGAGATTTTCATTTTGAAGTTTTGAATTTTTTCGGCTTTTTGATGTAGTATTAATAGAAGCAACTTATGATGCGCATGCGGTGGCTGAGATGCCTATCCACCAGGGAAAGGCTCATTGCCGTCAAACGATAGCAACCGACCAACCATCGCGAAACTGCCCTCAGCAAAAACACCCCGATATCAGAATAGCCAGCCCCTCTCAAACGAAGCTCACACCTAACGCCTCCTGCGAGCGGCAGCAGCCTGCTCCCTCTCGGCCTGCTTCCTCTCCTTCTCCCGCTCCCTCTCAGCCTGTTTCCTCTCCTTCTCTTGCTGTTTCTCAGCCTCCTTCTTCTCTTTCGCCTCCTGTCTCTCCTTCTCCTTCCTCTCCTTCTCCTTCTGCTTCTCCGCCTCTTTCCGCTCCTTCTCGAGCTTCCTAGCCTCATCCCTTTCCTTCTTGGCTGCCTCTCTCGCAAGCCTCTTTTCCCTCTGCCGGTCAGTCTCCTGCTTCCTCAGGCGGAGCGCGCGCTCCATGTTGCCCTTGTTGTTCGCAGTCTTGGTTGAGGCGCGATGGATAGGATTATCGACCGTCTGCATTAGCAAGTCGTTGCCGCCGACAAGGCAGTCATTGGCGATAGCCTTGCTGTGCTTGAGGATGCCGCAGATGCGCTCGAGACGACCCTCAATGGTCCCAGGGAAGATGTCCTTTAGCTTGCCGCGCTTGTAGTCGTGGCGGTTGTAGTCGTAGCCGGTCCAGCCGCGGCGGTGGACGCTGATGCACTCGTCGAAGATGTGGTGGGCGGTAGCCTCGAGATCCTCCTCGTTGAAGTGGTGGAGCTTGCTGAAGTTTGTGGCGATGACGGAGGTCTTGTTGTCGAAGATGAGGTCGACGTTGATCATCGACTCGTAGATGCGCCTCGTCCAGTAGTAGCGCCCGTACTGCTCGACGCGGTCGATGTCCTTTGCGATCTTGGCTGGATGTCGGACCTTTGTGCGGTGCGCGCGTGCCTCTGCGGCGGACTTGAACATGTACCGGTAGGGAGCGTATTGGACCTTACGAGGGAGAAATTTTCTCTCACTCTTCTTCCCTTTACCCTTGCCGTCGGAACCTTGGTCCTCGTTCTCCTCCTCTTCATCATCGGCCATCTCGCCGTCTTCCTCCTCTTCTTCCTCGCCATTATCCTCACCCTTCCTGAGGGGTACCTGGTAATACTCGAGTAGACAGGGGTTTTTGTTGAGCGCAATGCCTACATTCGGCAAGATGGTGGAGATGGTCTCAGGTGCGACAGTGGGCTCATAGCGGTATTGCTGGAGAAGGTCGATGATCTTCGGATGCGCCGCAATCATGTCGAGAAAATCGTGTCCCATACCGGCGAGCTGCTCAACTGTGAGGGTGTTGAGATCAAGCCCAAAGTGATTGCGGATCGCTGCAAGTTCGTCGTCGTCGACGACTGCGGGAGGGATGTCACCGGAAACAGGGTTCACCACGTCCCTCGAGGTCATGCTCATTGCAGACTCGAAATCGAACGTAGGAATGAAGTGAGGGTGTTCGGAAAGCATTCTGTCGAGCTGAGGGTGCCAACCGACAGTGTGTCGTATGCTCTCCGGCAATCTGTCGTAAACGCGCCGCGCACGCGCGCTAAGTTCCTGCGTAGGACTGGTGGGGCTGGTTGGCTCTGTGGATGGGGCATTGCCAGCACTGTTCAAGACAGCTCGAGCTGAGGATGAGGAGTTGCTGGGACCAGCATGAACCGGAGATTGTAAGGAGTCATCTTGGTAAAGGTCGAGATTGTCCTGAAGAGGAGAGAGTTGTTTTGATTCTCTGTCGCGATACTGACCAGCAGTACCTAGGCATATATTAGAATGACGGTTCGTGTAACATATGGGCACACGTACCATTGTCATAAAACGAAGGGGGACGCGTGTTGGAGCCACCAGCAGCCGGGTGGAAATCATTAAAGTCCATAGAAGGAGTATCGAAGTAAGAGGGAGTGCCAGCAGCGTCATTGAACGGATTCAATCCGTTGAAGTTGTTGTGGTTGTAGCCAGACATGTCGAACAATGAGAACCAGTCTCAGGTCAGAAGTAGATATCAAAGTAGGTGAGCGTAGCTCAAAAGATGACGCCCAGCGTAACTAGAAGAGAATTGATACCGTCAAGGTATCTTTTATAGATGCGAAGAAGCGAAATAGCGAAAATGAAGTTGAGAAGAGGTGTGCTGGAGAAGAAAGGAAGTCTGAGGGCGAGGTATAAGGCTTTTTGACAGCGGGTGGGGCGCCAATTGTGCGTCAAACGACAATACCAGCCATCTTTTTTTGAGCGCTGAGCGACGAGTGATGAAAGTGAACACCTCACTGCTATTGTCGAAGAGACTCGAGGGAGATGAATGATGTTAAACGTCCGTGCACTCACCGTTCACTCGAGGGAACTGGTGCGCGAACAAGCCGCAAGCCGCATACAAGAAAGCGGAGCAAGCTACCGAAGGCTAACAGATCAATCGAAAGTTCGAGGGCCCGTGTGTGCTGCTATTGCCACTTGGATCTCCGCGCGCAACAATTTGAGGGGCTGCAATGTAGAAGTGAACCACTCCGCAAAGGGACCATGTCCATCGTCACCAACTCAAGATTAGAGTTTGATAGATACTAGGACGCAGATCCATGCATATTCTGTGAGTAGAACAGAGCGTACCACGCGGGCAAATCTCGCGCTGCTATCTTACACTTTTCTCGAATATTCGACTGAGCGACAGAGCTTGTGCGACAAGTGATCCATCAGTTTGCAGTAGTTCGATCATTGAATCACCAACACGGACCTGGTCAGGTTTGGAGAAAGCCATTGAGCGAAATGTCATTACGGGCAGCTTGTTTTCACTCGCCTCAACAGAGGTCCTGCCGGTGGAATTTTGCCCGTCGATGTCGGGTATGTTACACCAATGAATGCAATGGCTTTATCCCGTGGATATGCAAAAGTAAATGGTAACATCTGAAGCGAAACCGATCGGGTTGCGAGTGATCGGAGAGTTTAGCAACGGTCGTTGCTAGATAGTGACGTCATCGCCTTACTGCAGTTCCCTTGATCAGTAGCCATCACATCTAATTTGAACTATATTCAGCTTATCGATTTACATACCAGCTAGGTGATCGGTGCCTCCTTCGTTTGATGTTTACCCTTCAAGTGACAAATTTTTCATCGTAGCTCCTGATCATACGATCTCACAATGCAAGCTACTGTTTCTCCTCATGCTTCCATCCCAATACCTTCTCAGCCTTGTCAATCGTCCAGAATCCCTTATTACCCTCTAGCCCCGACCTAACCTCCGCATCCGGATAATACTTCTTCGCTAGCTCCGCCGAAGTCGTCTTCTGTGTCGTCTCTGGCGCCACAATATTGAACACCCCGCATCCCTCATACGAGTCCGCCTTCTCAACGCTCAGAAGACACGCCCGTGCGACCGCCGCCGGACTCACCCACGCCCAAAGCTGGCCTACAGCCGCAGCCTCCCAGTTCTCTTCATGCTCCTTCTGCACATCCTTCTTCGGCGCCACCTCGTGAATCCGAAGACACGCGATCTTCGTTCCGGGGAACCAGTTTACGAAAGCCTTTGCCTGCATCTCTGCTTGGATTTTGGCAAGCGCGTACGCATCGGTGGGGTTCGGCGGGTAGTCTTCGTCGATGGGAAAGTACTTGAACTTCAGCGGCTGATTGGCATATGCAGCCCTTGAAGGCTTTCACAGTGGCGTCGTAGTCGTTGGCTGTGTCTGCGGTGCGGAACTCTGAATTGGGTGTGTCGTCAGGCTTCTGCTCCGTTCGGTTGATTTGAACGACGGAGTGGCCGGCATCGACGGCTGACTTGACGACGTCTTGACCGACCGTGCCGCGTGCTCCTGTGATTGCGATCTTCATATTGAGGTTTGTTGTTTGAGTGTAATGACGTAGGCACTGCTGTGTGTGTTTCGTGCGAAAAAGTGTTCTTAGAGTCTGCATCAGAAAGCAACGATTCAGTGACGTATTGGTGAGAGCACACTTTAGCTTTTAGGTGATACTGATATGGAATAGGTAGACATCGAGCGCATAAGGGCAGCGCGCGATGACGTCATTTTTGGTTATAATTCTCGAAGGAACTTCGATCCAACAAAAATTTGCAATATCGAGGGTCTAAATAGTATCAGATCGATAGCTCATTGACTATTCTCGGGCCAATATCGCAGCTGGACTCCCAGTCTAGCTTGACGAACTTTGTGTCCCGTTACCCAACATAGCCGCGTTGATACTATCCCACAGCTTGCAGAAACTGTAATCAATGTCTCCAATAGTCACCCCATCTTCCGTCGCAATAAGTCCTCTCGTTCCATTGCTACTGAAAGTCGGCCAGGCTTCAGGTAGCAGCGGGGAGTCCGGACTCTGCGCCCCTGCCATCGCTGTCCATGCACTTGAAACTGCATCACTGATCTTCTTATCCCTGTCCGAGAAGCTGCATGTGCCGTTAGGTAGAGGCAGATGTTCTGTATTCCGGAATATGAAGGGAATCTCGGAAGTGTGCGTCACACCAAGAAGCTTGAGTATCTGGGGGTTGACGCCACTAAACTGCGAATCCCAGGGACAGCTTGGAGCTACACCCCAAAGATAGGCATATGCGGGAACACCCTTTGCTATGGATTTCTTGAGGCCTCGTTGTGCGGAGCAGGTGTAGGATGCGTGGGTCCAGATTGCAGTCATGGCAAAATAAGGGGCAAGTGAGGCAGAGGAGATGTTTGCGAACCGGGAGATTGGATAATAGGACTTGACCATCGACGCATACGTACCGAAGTTTGAATCGATGAAGCTTGTGTAATTGAGTTCCGTCGGTGGGAAATTGTTCTTGTACGCACTAAGGGCGAAGAGTGAACCATCGGCAGTCGTGGAACCAAAGATGGCGGGGACACGGCTGCCAACTGCCGCTGGGTCTTCTGGCACGATCTCGCCATCAACAACCGGGGCGAAGCCCTTCGCGTACCTTAGTGTAATCGTGGCTGATGTCTGTTCAACAGGGAATGAAGCATTGAGCTCTTCCGGCGACTTGGAACGCAGGCACTCCAGATCATTGAGTGCGCAGCCTAGGTTCTTCACAAATGTCTTGAAGTATGGCTGGGCTTCAGTATAGGGGACAGAACTTCTCCCTCCTCCAGACTCTGTTGCCACGGCACTTATGAGTGAAGGAGCCTCTGGAAGCGTGCTGATGATGAAGGACAATCCGGCGCCTGCGGACTGTCCGAACAGGAGCACTTTAGACTATTCTACGTTAGTTCTCGCCACTTTCTCTGTTCAGATAAATTTACTGGATCACCACCGAAGGCCTCAATATTATCCTTCACCCATCGAAGCCCCAGAAGGATGTCCTGCACCGCATAGTTGCCCGATAGACCCGCATCTTCCAGCGCTAAGAATCCTAGAGGACCTAGTCGGTAGTTGATGGACACAACAATAGAATCGACAGCAGAGTTGCACCCGTCATAAAGCGGATCACTTATTCCACCGGCCGTATTGCTGCCGCCGTAGACCCATACCTTCACCGGTAGCTTCGACTCACTACTCGTGTTCTTGGGTGCCCAAACATTTAGGAACAAACAGTCTTCCGACCAAGGTTGAGGTTCAATGAAGTCGCTGCTAAATTGGATGCAACTAGGTGCGCTTTTGGTGCCGTCTAGGGTCCCATTAAACTTTCTGTTGAAAGGTTGAGGCCCTGAAAAGCGAAGAGGTCCTAACGGTGGTTGGGCGAATGGGATGGCATGGTAATAGTCCGCAGTTGAAGATGGGCACAATCCTCCTTGGATAGTCCCGTTGGACACATTGATGGTTCGCGCAAGTGCGCTTGGTGCAAGCAATGCCGAAACAGAGCGATGTAGGCGCATGTTTGGTCTTTGTGGTCGAAGGGATGATGAAGCTTTCTGCTAAGGTCTTGGGAGATCATAAGTATTTCTCCATTTTTCTCGCGCTGTTCCTGCTGCTACCCGAATCCTTCGTTTGAGATATGCAGGCGAGTGTTGCATAAACCACTAAACCTTAACCTTTATAACGGTTTTCTCTCTTGTGCCCTTTTTGGTCCCTTTGTGCATCGGCGAAGCACAACACCTTATTGTCCCGCCCGCTTTATTGATTTACCCGCCTTTATAGTAACCATATACGATATTTATTTCTCTCCTGTAGCATATGGATCGCGGCGCTTAACACCGCGGTGATGGCACGTCAGATCGCACTAACGGCACGCGCTTGTGGGGCTGACGCACAGCATACCCAATCTAGTAAGAACGGCCCCCATCATGGGTTACGGCCACCAAGGATGTTACAAAAAGATGACATTGTTGGTCGAATCCTGGCTGGCGGCGCACGTGCAAGTACGGTGGTCTGATGATAAAGCACCTTGAGATTGACTTGCGGTGGAAAATGTTTTCTCGTCTTGCCGCGGCTTGCAGAATCTCGCGAAGAGTCAACAATTGAATGTTTTCTAGTCGTCTTCGCAGATCTCCAGGCTGAAGTCCCTTTATGCATTTGGTTTGGGCGCGAGGTACGATCGGATGTCCTCCCAAAGCTAGTAGCCATCAAAAAAATCTTCGTCATTGTCTTGGCCCTCTTCCCCATAACTCCATTTCGAACTGTTGATTAAATTCGTAATCATGTAAAAGACTACTTCGATCCATGTCCTGGACTTAGTTTAGCTACTGTTCCTTAGATGCAGATTGTTTGTTGCATACAAAACTTCCAGACCTTGGGTCTGAACACTATCTCCCTCAGCTCAATCACCGTATCCCATGTTCCCGTATCCTCGGTGATATCTTCGAGTTGGGGACTGAGCTGTATTTGGAGTATCCGGAGAACAGCACCGCGGGCTATGACCTCCAGCTTCTCAATCCAGAGGAGGTCTTCTTGTCCAACTGCATGCCAATCTTTTGGTTCCATACTGGGAAAGGTATCGAGGTCCCAATAGAAGGTTTTGAGATTTGGACCAAGAATTTCTACAACATGAAAGTGAAACTCCACAGAAGGTTTGTGCGTTGCCCACCTTGAGAGATGTAAGTGCTCCAAATGTGTGAATAATGTCGCGTTGAGGGCTCAGTGGTCGCCTTTCTGAAAGACGGTCTAAAATGACATGCTTGAGAGGATCCTTGTTACTCAGTAGCCAAGACCCGAACATAGGATAGTCCATAGCATGTGGATAATCGTCAAAACTGAGAAGCTTCATCTATTATGTTCCATGGAGCTTCACAGTGTTGAGATAATTAAGACGACGATAGTCCTAGAGCCACGGTTCACGCGTGACTCACTCCAATAACTACCCCTACACTCCCTCCTCGCGGCCGCCCTACGGGTGCCTCCCTATTGTCTGACGCGGTTCCAGGATCCCCACATGTCAACCCCAGCGAGACGAAGCGAGTAAGTGTGGCGGGCCACAGGAGGATCAAAGACATGGCCTCGGGTCGTTCCAAGTAGTCGTGAAGATGCAATGAGGTGAATGAAGCACTGCGGTGTTTCTACGCCAGTAGTATCAGCACTATCCCCATGTATCAAATCCGTAGTGTCAACGCCTCTAACACTGATACTACAAAGATTGGACAAACTACAGGCGAAATCACCTGCCACATTAATCTTCTGCGATTGAAGCATGCTTCCATTTAGTAAGGCATCAGGAACGGGCATCAGATGTAACGTCCTGATTGCCAAGGGGGAAATCAGATCTGCAACAGTCCGTTGTACAAAAGGCTAGCAAATACCCGCAATACTCTCTCAAACGAGGGTTTTCGGCGAGAGTACGATGATTATTGCAATGAGTCCTGTTGGGAAGTTTGCAATCCCATTTTCCGCCAGGTTCGTCCCATCTGGTGCCAGGATAGGGTGGCTCTTGGAAGCAAATTGTATGCAAAGTCAAAGGCTGATCAATGCCGAGGAACCTCCGGCACACCAGAGAAAGTGGTTTCAGAAGATCATAGCTCCGCTGCAGCTTCGGTGGGTTATGGTCCGTATACCTGTATCCACCCCTTCATTGATTTACCCGCCCTCATAGTGATCGTACACAATATATATAGTGATCGTATACAATATACCTGTATTCCACACCGTTTCTAACTCCAGCTTCGTTTGAGAATACACCTTCGCCATCGAAGTCCGAAGTCGACTCTTCCACCACAAGTTCAATCATTTGCACAAGCAGCTCGTTCGGGAGACTTAAAAGCTGCGTTTACGGCATGAGTTCGATGCACCAGGGTGAGGCTGCGCGACGTTTGGCTGGAGAAGCGGCGCCTTGGGTCTGCTGCTGTTTCTCCGTCATACTCATATTCGAAAGTTGTAGACCGTAGGCGATGAAGAAAATTGAGGCGCTTTACTGGGTACGTTGTGTCAGGTATGAAGAATTATGAGCCATACGCGCTAGGCTGTACTGACTTGCCCCTATGCGGCTTAGCGACCTTCACGCCCATCAACATAAATAGGTGGGAGTATCAGGGCAAACACGTAGAACATACGAAACTCATAAGCAGCGGACATTTAAAGGGACTCGAATCGCCAAGTTCCACAATGGCGCCTCTCCTCTTCCTGCTGCAACTGTGGGCGACCGTCGAAGCCGCAACTACTGACAACACAAAGACGATACCATGCGAAGCATCATCCTTCATAGACCCGGTCGTTCCAGGCGCTAGGATTATCTCTATAACGACCGAAGAGAGGCGAAACTTCGACATACCCGGCGTTCCCAAACTTCTTGAGCCGATGTATGACCTCAACTTCTGCGACGTGCAGGTCTACCTCACCCACCCGGGAACCAATGACAAAGTGCTCGTAAAAACGTGGTTGCCACTCACACCAGATCTTTGGAATGATCGTTTCCAAGCGACAGGTGGCGGTGGTTGGGCAACTGGCTTACTCGACCTCGCGCTCGGGCCGGCGCTCGCAAGCGGTTATGCGGCCTCTTCAACGGATGGAGGACACCCAGTCGACTACTTCAACGCAGACTGGACGCTAAATGACGACAAGACCGTCAACTGGGATCTCCTACAAAATTTCGGAACACGAAGCTTAGCAGACCTGATATACGTTGGCAAAAGCCTCACTGAGCAGTATTACGGTCAACAGCCTCGCTATTCGTACTGGAATGGATGCTCGCAGGGCGGTAGACAGGGGTATGCTGTTGCTCAGAGATATCCGGACTTGATTGATGGCGTGCTTGCTGTTGCACCGGCTTTGCGATTTCCGGCGGTTACGATGTCTTTCCTTTGGCCGAACCTGGTGATGAAAGAGACGGGAACAGTGGTCAGCAACTGCGAGTTCAACTGGTTTGCATCAAAAGCGCTTGAAGAATGCGACATACTAGACGGAGCCAAGGACGGAGTCATCGGAGACCCCGAAGCCTGCACATTCGATCCGCGAAGGCTTGTTGGACAGAAGTTGGAATGCTCAGGTGTTGAGATCGAAGTCACGGAAACCATGGCGGAGGTTGTCTACAGGGTTCACGAGGGACCCAGCACGCCATTCGGTGCGAAAGTCTTCCCCAGTCTTACCTACGGGACATCCTTCAGTACGTTCGTCAATGCCACGACCAACCCTGACGGCATTCGTACTTTGAACGATCCTGGACTCGATGTTTTTGCACGAACTATACTGTTGAAGAAGTCGGATAAATTCGATATCTCTAAGTTGACTTCGACCGAGTTTTGGTCCCTTTGGGTACAGACAAATGAAGACTACGGTTGGATCATGGACGCAGACAATTCAGATATGTCTGCCTTTCGCGATGCAGGAGGAAAGCTTCTCAGTTGGCACGGAACGAATGACGACGTCATACCGCATATGACTACAGTTAAGCACCGCCAGCGCGTTGAGAGAGAGCTTGGAGGTGCGAAGGCCGTGGACGAATTCTTCCGACTATTCCTTGCACCAGGTGTGAAACACTGTGCATTCGGTAACGGCGCGGTCCCGAAAGATCCATTGGAGACCTTACGTGGTTGGGTGGAGAAGGGAGAAGCACCTGATACGCTCACAGCGGAGACGAAGAACGAAAACAACGAGATAGTGACTCGGGACCTATGTCGATACCCTAGAACATCGAGATATTTAGGCGTCGGGGATGTGAATAGGGCGAGTAGCTGGACCTGCGAGGGTAGTGATGAGAAAGAGGAGCCATCGATGGAGAAAAAGACGTTCAGGGATGAATTGTGAACAATCAACATGAGTCATTATGAGGATGAGGAGTTTGGGTAGATCGAAAGAAAAATCGTTTTGTGAGAGACGGTCTTGGTAGTCGACATTGACAAATCCATGCCATTGCAGAGTATAGATCCGCAGCTTCCTGGTCACCAATCAGCATGCCTCGAGCATGTGAGGGTCGAACGCTAAGCCAAGAATGTGATTGGTATCGTAATGCATCATCAGATGTACCAGGTATCAATGTGAGCAATTGATATGACTGGTGCTATACGGCTCTTGTACACTTAACAATTGATGGCTCGAATTCTTTTTTTCTGATGCAGATCTTGGGCAGTGCATCGTTAAAATTTTCTGTGGTCCTTTAACGTTGCGCTTTCCCACAAACATGCCTCTTCCTGAATGCGTCAAATGGGGTCCATCATCGTCCCTTGTACACGATCATCGAGCAATCGAGCGTATCTCTCCTGAGCAGTCCGAAATCATTCGGCTAGTTTGAGCAGTTAGCACTCGGCTACTCAATGACTCGTGGGTAAGGCTCGCGGCAGGTTTGACGAAGCTAACGGCAAAGAAATTCTGAGCGATCATCTTCGCTCCCACTCTCGTCGACGGATGGCTGCGATGACAGCTACTAAACTGCGCAAGCCATATATTGGAAAGTATTCCATTCAGATAACGGCAGTTACAGTAGCATCTAGCTCCTTGTATGACTGGAGCAGCGTGTTCTGCACGCCATGTAACTGATTTTCTCTCGTAAGACGCTCAATAGACGGCATTGGTTGTCAAAATCTAGTTTCGATTCAACCCTGGGACCGTTAGTCGACTGAGTCGTAGAGCGTTGTAGGGAATCTCGGAGATGCCCCCGGCAGAGAGTTACCGTTTTAGGGAGTTTCAAAGATGCCGCCGGAGGCACCTCCGAGGGTCTGAATAGGTACTCGAGGGATTATCTATTCAAAGTTTACTCTGTGTTTCACAGATCTTCACACCTCGGTCGTTTTGTAGAATGCTAGTGAGGGTCTATCTATCAAATATGATACTTCGCGAGCTTCTGGAAGCCGCGGCAAAACGCAATACATGAACTTCGACGACTCTCCATCGTCAGAATTCTTGTGTGTCAGCGGGCACGCGCTAAGTCCGTTTCGGATAGCTTGGCGCTACGCCCTTTTTGGTTAGCCTGCGCACAGACGCTGGGCAAGCCTTAGCCGCTTTTTTGGTCCCCCTTTGTTCGTGCATTGGCAAAGCACAACGCACCTTTTTGTCCCCCCTACTTTATTGAGTTACCCTACCTCATAGTGAATCTCTACAATATACATGAACTTTGTGGGGTGGAGGGTCTATCTATATGGATTCAAAGTCAGTGACTAATTGGTGCGCGCTCTGCTTGCAGGTACTTCCACGGCGTACCGCGTTCCTACCAATCCCTCATTTGCTTTCCTCTTGCTGCCCAACTCGGGTATATTGCGCTTTCCAATGACGGTGGATATGGCTGGGATAGACGACAGACAGACGTATACGGGGGAAAGCCCGAGTCGGCAGATTCTGGTTATCTGTCCATGTCTGGTGCACCTCTTGGTAATTGTTTTACAGCAAGATATGTTGTATACGATCACTATAAGGATAGGTAAATTAATAAAGGGGTAGATAATATAAGGTATTACGTTTTACTAATATATAAAGGGACTTTCATTGACTACCTGCGCACCTGGATCGACAGTTACCAACCCTGCTACTAGAAGACATCGTTAAAGCCATCGCGGTGTCGATAGCGTTAGACAACGACTCAAGTCGAGCAGGAAAGGTTTTGAGCAGGCTAGGTTTCTTAGGTCGACACTATGTGTAGGATAAATAAGGCATCGCTCAAAAGACGGGTGGAACGTTATCGGCGAAGCTATTCTTGCGGAGTAGAGGTATAGCTAGAAACGAAAGAGTGTTACAGCAGAAACGGTACCAAACGAAGATGAAAGTAGCGTGAACAGGCGAAACATATATTGCAGAAGTGGACCTAAAGCTAGCGCCCCCGATCTAGAGCCAGCGCAGGTTGAGGTGGGTAAGGTTGTGCCAGAGCCATGGAGAGCTCCAGTAGCGCAGATGTTGTACCGACCCAGTAGCGTAGAAATCTAACTTAAACATAACAGTTCACTAATACCCCTCATTAGACTGAGAAGGCAAATGCGATGGGCACATGAGGATATATACTCTACTAATTCGACGATGCGGGTGAGCCTCCCGTACAGACTGGACATCTGCCTGGCTTCGTTTCCCCTTGTTGCTGGGCTCTTCCACGCTGAGCTGAGGGGCAGCATTGTCCGCGAGCTCTAGCAGCTCGGCACCAAGTGATGTCTACCGCTCTGTCGCAGCCACATCCTTCGAATCTGTAGAACTGGTCGTCGCACATTTCGAGGATTCTGGAGGTTAAAGTAGGAATGTTGAAATTGCGGGGTCGAGAGGCGCAGGCCAGGCAAGATGGTCAACGGCAAGTCAGACCGGAATAAATTCGGTTGTCTGACTAACTAATGAGTAAGCGAGGTTTTCACCTCAGCATGAGATGGATCCAGTGTCCTTCACTTAACAAATCATCTTACCTGATCACACATGGATGCTCAGGCCCGACAAGCACTACCCCGAGAATCGGCCATTCGGCTTTGTCTCCGTTTCAAAGCCCGCGATATCCCGGGCGATCCCTGCGCCCGTTCATTAACTGTTGCTGATGCCTTCATGCAACAGAAATTTGAAAGGAAATTCGACTGGGAAAGGGACTATATCTATACACCAGCAGGAATAGATGATGTTGAAGACGGGACAAGGATGAAGTTATTTATGTTTCTTGACGTCAATAAGCACGCAAACTCCAAATATGAGACCTTGCTATGCTACCAAGTCGGTAAAGGAGACTCAATGTAATAGTAAAAACCTCTTCTGCTGCGTATATGTTAGCTAAAATACTTGGTAGGACATTCACGGAAACCAAATTCAATGGAGTACGCGACTTCTCAGATATGTTCCCATGGGGTGGGCGTGACATGCGCAATGCACCTAACATGAAAGATTAGGTCGCAGAAGCGCCTGGCGTTCTGCAGCACAAGGTAGTCAAATATTATGTTGTCTCTAAGTTGGTCTCTTTCTGCAGTCGTGAATGGATGCTGCGTAGATGGTTGGTTTGTTGCAATGACGCATCAGTAAGCATGCCTGCTTTATCTTGCCTGCGTTTGTTCGTGGCATATATTCCTATGCATTTCTATTTCCTCCATTGTACCCCTACCAAAGGGAGCTGCGCAAAGAGATCTTTCCAAATGGAAAGCGCTAGCTGAAGGAGGATAGCAAGCTCTGCTCGTGCATAAAGGCGCTGCAAGTGACAGTAGTTGTGTCGTCCGCTAGGGTCGCGATGAGAGACTGCGCCTGCGGCCACGAAAGGACGTTCTGAAGAAGCACGTGAAGGTGCATTTCAAGGACCTTCAACTTTTCAGAACTGGAAGGGTGGCGGCACTCAAACTCACTCTGATATTGATGTACATGGGGTCTGTCATTGACGTAGGCCATGGTACGCAAATGAGGCTTTGATGGTTGCAAAGACTCTAGTTTTCCGACGATCATCTCAGTTCGTCGGCGGCGGAAACGGAAGATATTCAAGCATCCGCCCACAGTCGACGCCACCCATGCACGCACAATCACGTATGTTGCGCTCCAGCTCCTGTTCACGTTCGTGGTACTATGTCCATAACTCGGAGCTGGCCGCGCATTCATTCTCCCTGCCTTTGACAAACGAGTCTCTCATCGAGAAGGAAAGACGACGTATACTGAGGAGGGTTGCATTACGATAATGTACATACACCACGTGCGAACACACCGCTGGGCTGTCGGAGTCTTGATTGAAGACTTGATCAGCAGGCGTTGAGGCATGCGGGCGTGTGCGGTGTGGTGGCCGATCGGAGGTTTTTGTTGCGATCAGAAAGAGAAAAGCTAGTGACATAAGCGGGCTGCGGAGTGCTGATTGGCTGCGCAGCTGCGTGGATCTCAACTGAGACTCTACAAGGCCCCAAAAACGGATACCGCAGAAACTGTCATATAAGAGGCGCGCCGAACCAAAGATAAAGCTAATTACATACTCTAATAAGTTGATTAGTAATTAAAGAGATGATAATATAGGCTCGTCAAGTTATACTTCGCTACCGCGTGGCGCGCCTCGTATGTGACAATTTCTGCGGTAGATGGTAGGAATTGCGAATCTGAATGGCTTTGTGGATACACTTGATACTACTTCCACAGATCTAGATACCTTTACAGACCGCAGCACCCGGCATTTCCGCTGGCGCCGAGCTCCCCGTGCTCTCACTTGCCGTCGGCGTAGAGCTCGTACTTGTCACCAGAAGTACTGTTCACAGTGTTCAGGCCCGAGTTGCCAGTGTTATGGCGAAGGCTTTGCCCTCAGTTTCCAATGCTCCCTCATTGCAACTGGATGTTGACATTGGAAGGAATGTAGATTGAATCGAGAGAAATCTCCCTTGACAATGAATGGATTATGGGTATCGCGTGTTCACCTAAACTCCGTTCCACATTCCGTCTGACCGTTCACCCATGGAAACCTGGACTTGAACAGACTACACTACGCCTCGAGCCTCTCAACCAACCCTTCAATCCTTCCCAGGGCCTTACTACTCAGTGAGGCATCCCGCGTGCCCTCCTTCGTCCTCACAGCAACCTTGTCGACTTCGCCATCCTTGGTGACCCGGAAGATGCCCACTCTGCCATTCGACCATGTGATTGTGATTTCGCGTACCGCCGCATCGCCGTCAACCCTCAAAATCTTTAGAGCGCCGTCCTGTTGCTGTTGGGTTGCCTCGTCCTCCACTTCTGAATCCTCGTCATCACTGACGAATGCATTTAAGACCATTTCGATCTCAGTTTCCACTTTCGACCCGTCTTGTGGCGCAGTTCGATCAGGTAACCGTGCGTCCTTCCGCAGCTTCTCCAGCGCTTCCAACCTGAGATGCCAGCTCACGAGCTCTTTCCTCAGATGCCTACTAAACTTGACCAAATCCTGCTCCCTAGGCTCCTCTGCGCTTTTTTTCGTCACAGGTAACCACTTGTTTGCGAGCGGTTGCAGTGGGATGCAAGGCGGAATGGTATGTTTGTGGATCCTCAACATGGTCCTGTGCGTCGCGTTTGGTCGATTGAACAGCACATGATACGTCTCAACGAATATCCCATTGATCGGCACCTCGATGCGCACACCGAGGATGTTCCCATTGTCTACCGCACATGGATCCGGATCTTTGACCTTGTAGGCTGTGACACCGGCGCAGGCCCGGTATATATTTTCGAGGTTGCGATTCGATTGCTTTTGAACGAGCTTGACAGCGTTGCGGCGGTCGCGCTCGTGCAAGACGGGGCGCTGCTCGAGACGCGTCGGGAAGTGGGGCTGCGAGAGGAGGATAGAAGTCAAGTTCGCGCGATGGGCTTGGACTGTCGCGATACGGTCGCGGAGGTCGTTAATTTCGTCGTCGAGGGCTTCTGCGGTGGCCATCGTGAAGGCGATGGCAGGGTTGGGGGAGCTGCAGTCTGTGGTGTTGATGTGAAGCGGGCGTTCTGGAATAGGAAAGGGCTAATCACGGTCTCACGTGAAAAGCGCAGACGGCAGACTAACCGTTCCTGTCGTCTGCGTACGGTACGTGCCATCGCTGTGGGCAGATGTCGTGATCGAGATGTTCCCAAAGCTCTAGCTAGAAAGCTCATCACATCTTGACTTACACAGAGCTTCACACGCATAGCTGCTTGGACTCGCTGGTGTTTGCCCACGATGCTGTCATCGTGCTTCGGGAAGCGACCTCCGCCACCAGAGCACTAGCGAACGGGCCACGTTCCACCCAACTGTGCCCGAGCATCATCGCGAACCTAATTGGATTGCCCGCACTAACTTTTACCGCAAAGTAGACACGTTCCTTTCTGCGGGCCCGTTGTTAAGTCTCTTTGTGGATGCCATCCCCGACCGGCGAGCCACTCATTGACCCCTCTTACCCTACGTCTTCCTCTATCCACAGCCCTACTCCTCCACGAAGCCCCCATTACCAAACGCAACACCACCATTCGTACAGCGGAGCTGCAGTCGAGCTCCAGGACCTTGGTACCCACAATCAAAACGAACCGCGGTACAAGAAACGCGTTGAATATCGCAACCGCGCCGCATCAGACGCGCCAGAGAGCGCCCATCTGCTCCGCACCTTTTCCTTCTCCACCGACCGCGATTCCTCCTCCGACACCGATCCACAGATGAGCAAGCGCAACGCGAAGACGCCCAAAGAGCAGAACGGGCAGGCGAACAGTAGCGCGACCATGAACAACATCCTCGAGCACCGGCGGAGACACGGGTCAATCGATTTGAGCTCGCCCACTGGTCAGGCCGCCTCTCTGATGCAGCGCCCGAGCTTTACGTTGGACGATGCGGTACCAGAGCTAGACAAAGACGGCGAGGGGCAGTCCAAGGGCTTTTCCGAACTGTCTAAGAAGGATCAGCGCAATTTTTTGCTGCTGGTATTGTTGTACTTTCTGCAGGGTATACCGATGGGCCTGGCGATGGGCTCGGTACCGTTCTTACTTAAGAAGGCGGACGCTTCGTATTCGGCCATCGGAGTCTTTTCCCTTGCGGCATACCCCTACTCGCTCAAGTTGTTTTGGAGCCCGATTGTAGACGCGGTGTGGTCACCAAAGGTCGGACGCAGGAAGAGTTGGATCCTGCCTATCCAAACTGTCTCTGGCTTCTCCATGCTTTGGCTGGGCTCTGTGGTGAACAAAATCATGAGCTCGGCTGCAGAGAGGGATGGCAGTGGTATTTGGGACTTTACTTTCTGGTGGTTCGCGTTGGTATTCCTCTGCGCAACGCAGGACATTGCGGTCGACGGTAAGATCGCCCATGGAGAAAACCAAGATGCATGCTGATATCCTTCTAGGCTGGGCTTTGACTCTTCTATCCCAAGAGAACCTTCCTTTCGCATCTACAGCGCAAACCGTCGGTCTTACTGGTGGCCAGTTCCTCTCCCACACCGTCTTTCTCGCTTTCAACTCGGTAGACTTCACCAACAAGTGGTTCCGCTCAGCAAGTGCACCTGGCGAAACAGGCCTGATGAACCTGGACAGTTACCTTACGTTCTGGGGTTGGGCATACCTGGCTGTGACGCTAGGATTGGCTTTGATGAAGCGTGAGGAAAGGACAAAAGAGAGGGAAGGCATCATGGAGGTCTACCAGACCATGTGGGGAATCCTCAAGCTCCCGAACATCCAGACGTTCATCGTGATCCATCTGATTGCGAAGATCGGCTTTCAAACCAACGACGGCGTCACAAGCTTGAAGTTGCTTGCCAAAGGATTCAGCCAGGAAGACCTTGCGTTGACCATTCTTATCGACTTTCCTATTGAGATGTCGCTTGGATACTACATCGGAAAATGGTGCCAGACGTATCCACCCATGCACATCTGGTCTATGGCATTCGTGGGACGGCTGGCTGCGGCCGGGTTTGCCCAATTTGTCGTATCCATCTTCCCTGCGGGCGGCACGACGACGTGGTATCTGGTACTCGTTATATGCGAGCACGTACTCTCCACGTTTATGAACACAGTCATGTTTGTTGCGGTCTCGGCTTTCCACGCGAAGATTTCGGACCCGGTAATCGGCGGCACCTACATGACATTACTCGCCACGTAAGCAAGCCCACCGCTTTTCTAGAACCGAGTGCCTTACTAACTTTGCAACAGCGTCTCCAATCTTGGTGGCACATTCCCCCGGTACTTTGTGCTCCGCTTTGTCGACTACTTCACGGTGGCGACGTGCGAGCCGCCTACCAAGGCTCCGGCCAACCTCAAGAGTGAGCTTGTCACACAGGCCTTCTCTTGCGCGCTGGAGGCTGACCGCCACCGCTGCGAGGCCGGCGGTGGCAGCTGCCATGTGCAGACAGACGGATACTACGTGATGAACATCCTGTGCATAATCATTGGCGTGGTCACCTTCTATGGGTACATCAAGCCGGCGGTGAACAAGATCCAAGCGCTGCCACTGCGGGCGTGGAGGTTGTCATAGCACGAGGGCAGCGATTGATAAGGTAGCCCACCGCAAGCATGGGTGGTGGGTCGACCGTGTAGTATCTATAGCGTATATGACGTTTGTAGAATGCAAGATGGTGTTTGTGACCAAAGCAGCATGGCGGCCCACGTGGCGACCCGCATAATGGCCCAATGGCGGCGAAAGAGGCTCTTTCGAGGTGCATGCGCGCTAGCTCGGGACGTTGATAAAAAGCATTTGAAGGGTCGCGTAAGCCGGAGAGCCTCGAATGTGGCGGCATGGCGTCGGCGGCCGTTATCGGCAAGGCGTGTCGCGACCAGAGGGCTTTGGCAGCAGTTTACGTAGAAGAACGGCACCCAGGGCCCACCTCGGAGTGGAAGAAGGCGCGAGAAGCTCCATTTGTGTGCTGTCGCGTTGCTTAGCTGAGGTTGCACAGACAGTCGGCGGTCCAAGTCGGAGACGGCAGCTTGGGACTGATAATCTGCTGATTTCGACCGCCGCAACGTCTCTGATTTATCTGTGTGGCCCAAGGTCTTGATTGCGAGCATCCTCCACCTGCACCTGCCCGCGCGCGACGCTTTCAGCTGAGACAGCCCGTCACTGCTCCTTCAACCTCTGTTTGATTGCGCTTCAACATCCCACCATCCTATTCTCGCCTGCTCCGTCACACGCCCGGACAAGCACCATGGCTTTTGCCGCTTACGCACCCAAGGCACGGGTCCAGAAGCCTGCGCCGCCATTCAGCGGCACCGCTGTCGTTGATGGCACCTTCGAAGGTGCGCCAACCACCACCCTCCCACCAGTATCACAGCCCTAGCCTAGCCCTACCACCTAGCTCCATTCCACGCCGCCGTGCCACCACACTGACGCCCGCCTCGCAGACCTCTCCCTCGCCCAATTCACGTCGAACAAGCAATGGCTCGTCCTAGGCTTCGTGCCCATGGCGTGGACCTTTGTGTGCCCGACTGAAATCATCGCCTTCAGCGAGCGCGCCGCCGACTTCGAGGCGCGCAACACAAAGGTCGTCTTTACGTCCACCGACTCCGAGTACAGTCTGCTCGCATGGACGAACGCGAGCAGGAGGGATGGAGGGCTGGGGAAGATCGACATTCCGCTGTTGAGCGACAAGAACCACCAGCTCAGCAAGGACTATGGTGTGTTGATCGAGGACGAGGGCATTGCGCTAAGGGGATTGTTCGTCATTGACCCGAATGGCATTGTGCGACAGGTGAGTGATGAATCAACAAGCTGGAGGACTTGCGAGGGAGAAGACGCGGCATACGCTGTAGACTCGCCGAGTTCTTGAGCCGAACAACCGTCCGGGAAGCACCGACTAACCTCCACCCCAGATCACCATCAACGACCTCCCCGTCGGCCGCTCCGTCGACGAAACCCTCCGCCTCATCGACGCCTTCCAGTTCACCGACAAGTATGGCGAAGTTTGCCCTGCCAACTGGAACCCCGGCGACAGCACCATCAAGGCGACCCCCGAGGGCAACAAAGAGTTCACAGCCAAGGCCTACGCGGACACCAAGATGGCCGACACCAACGGTACGAAATAGACCGCCTCTCCCCTGCTTACCTCCATCTGAGGGGATGACATCAGGCAGGGTGGTTCCGGTCGGCGCGTGAGCAAAGCACGCCTGCATTGCATGGGCAGGAGTTATAACTCTGATTGTCGCTGCGACGCTTAGTCCAGAGCAGCGAGCGGGCCAGGATTGGGGGCGAGCCTGAAGTTTGAATGGCGCTGTAATAGACGGGTATGATCAAAGAGTGATCTTGAATTGCTGGCTTTGGGCATGGCGTGCTAGAGCGTCTGCCTGCTTACCTTTTTCTCCGCTCCACATCCTGTATCGTATCCTACTGCTACACTGGAAATCGAAATTCTATACGGTATATCATGAACATCCCGCGGCCTCGGCATATTTATTTAGCTTCCACGGAGGCGTAGAGGGTAAGTGGTCGGATCGCACCTTCCACGGATCTCAGTGTGGGCAGGAGCATTGCATGTAAGTGTCTGTGTCCGTCACTCGCTAGCATTGTGTACTCAACCATGACCGAGCGCGTCACTTATTCAATCTAATGCAGTGATAAGGCAGGCGAAAAGGAGCCAACAGGTACGTGAGTCGGGTAATACCCGTGAGCGTCATCTAACAGCACATGCCACACGGTCTCCGAATGTCTCTTTAGCCCCACGGCCGCGTTCAAGTGCCAGGGACACGAACACGAGAACGTGTGGGTGGTGGGGTCGAGAAGGGCCGGGCTAAGCTTATGTGAGATGGAGAGAGCAAGAATGGCTGCAGATACGTGGTCATGTGAAGGTAGGACTTCGTAAGTGTGCGGGAGAGCGCAGTTGCCCCATAGACAACTCGTCTGTGTCCCTCACTCTTACAGTCCACTTCTACACACATACTTTGTTCAAAAGAACCACCGCGACACCCACGAGCAGGCGACGTCACCAAACAGCACATGCACCAGCATTTTATTCTGGCCCCGAGACCGCGTCCAGCGCAGGCGACGAGAGTGGATGATTGGCCGGGTGTAGGCGGCTGAGGTGAGACCACGGTTGGTGCGGTTCCTGCCGTCCACTGAGACCCCCCAGTGCACCGTTTGAAGGATGCAATTCTCCGACGTCTTTCTATGCCATCGGTCAGGACATCACGCTTCGCGGGCCGACTCTTGAGCTAAGAAGGCTCTTTTTTGGGGGGTGAAAAATACACACTCGCGCGTGCACCGGTACGTCAGACTAACATTGGCAGCAGGATCTACCTCTAGCATAGTGACAACGTAGGCAGTTCACCAGGCGCGCCGGTCTTCGCGATAGCTTTCCCAAGTGAACGGGCCAGGAATCCTCCAGTTTCGAATCGATTTATCTCTTTCGTGTCGCGGTTCGACCCGCGGTCCGCCCAGAACACCACGTTAGAAGTCCACATCGCAACTACTCGATCGCATAGCGCCCTCGCACAGCAACTCGAGATCCGAACATTGCATTTTGGCCCCTATCTCGACCGAGATACAGGTTGATGGTGGCATGAGCATATAAGCCGGCGTTAGGCAGGGAATCAGGACTACAGCTGCGAGGTGTGAAAGTCGCACTCTAATCACCAGCCCTGGCTAGCCACAGAATGCAGCATCTATGCCCGCACCAGAAGCGACGTACACCCAAGGAGAGAATATAAGCCGATGCGGGGTGGGGCGAAGATAACCTTAAAGCTACCACACACGGACCGTCTTACACATCTCGCTGCCTTCTTTTCATCTAGACATGCTTGCTTAGGCGCCGTCTGCCCCATGTATACTTGGCGGACCAATAGGTGGCCATGGATTTGATAAACGTGCCGTTGCACGAGAATAGGTTAGACAGCCCAAGGCGGCTGCAGCTGAAAGATGTGTTTCGACGAAACAAATCGACCCCAGCCCAAGGCTTTGGAGAATTTCGTTATCGTGCAAATACGAGGGGGGTATGGTATTGGGGTCCGAAATATACTGTGAGTTCGAGGGCGGGATATATGATTGCCAGGCCGCGATGAGCAGCGCCAGGTGCCTCGAGTGCTTCTTCTTCTTCTTCTTCTTCTGTCTCCTACAGGATGGCTTCGCCAGCTGATGTTTCCTACGGCGACGTCTTCATTGGCTCCTGGAAAGACGCCTCCAAGGGCTCTATCAAGGGGACCAACATCACTATTTCTTCAAAGAATGGCGTCATCCTCGTCGCTTTTCTTGCTCTCTTCGTACAGTTCGCTGGCCAGCATCTTTGGGGTATCGCCGCGTTCGTCTGGTACCAGCTCCGGCTTCGCGGGCGACAGAAGTACAATGCTGCTCTGAGATATCAGCAGGATATTTCTATCAGGAATAATGGATCGCCAGGTCAAACGCTGTGGACTCTTACTCGCATTGCGTGGGCATGGCGACATGCCAAGGGCCACCAGAAAGAGAAGAAGGCGTGGTGGAGAGTGAGTGGGTTGCCGATCTTTGTGCCGTTCGTATTCATGGTTCTATTAACTGCCACGGGTATCTTGTCTTCCAACATTATGGATACCAGCAAGGTGGACATTCTGTTGAGGGGAGACGGTAAGACTTCACGACGTAACGATCTCGACGTCTGCATAAAAGCTGACAGAGACAGACTGCGGGGTCTGGGAGGTACCAGATGCGGAAACAGTCAAAGCAAGCGACAATGACTTTATGATCGAGAATGGCAAATACATCGGCGGTGTCACCGAATTCGGGCGCATCTACGCCCGCGCCTGTTACAATACCACGGGAGAATCCAGCTCACCTATGTGCGAGGCCTTCACAACCAAAGCCATCCCTTACACCTCTCATATAAATGCATCGTGCCCATTCGACAACCAGACATGTATTTATGGGAGCGAGAATCTGCAGATGGACACTGGCAACATGGATACCAACGAGGTGCTTGGGATCAATACCCGCAAAGACAAGGTCCATTTCCGCAAAGTGACTACATGTGCGCTTTTGCAGCCTGATCTGTGGACAACGAGGGAGAATACTACCGGTCCGATGGGTGAAGATGAATACCGCTTAAAGTGGCATTGGGGTACAATTCCATGGTACAACAACACGGACTATGTTGCGGAGGCAGACAGCGATAACATCAACCGCCTATCCAAGGGGTTCACAGGTTATTCGATGGTGTATGTGTTCTTCTTTGCATCCCAACGGCTTTTTTTCGTGTCATACTAACTCGATCGGCTTAGAACGCAGAGATATTACCGTCTCGATTCACGTCTGCCTTTCCCATCTTCCTCATCATTTATACCGCGCAAAGAATTCAACACGACGGATGGAGACATCTACTTCATGTTCCTTGCTGCACATGCAGTCAACTTCGCGAGGCCCATCGATGACCCCTGGTTTTCAGCCCACCGCCCCAATACTGGGCCTGTGAACCGCACCTATTATTTCAGCGACCACCTTCTCTCTCCTCTAGGCTGCGTCGAACAGTTCCAGTTTTGTAATCCCAAGAAAGGTGACGCACCCGACGCATGTACTTCCCTCTCCGGCATCGTCCCCGCCACCGCAGCCGCAAAATTCACCCTCGACCTCTCGCTCATGCAGTCCGCCATCGTCGACCTCCTCATAAACGCTATCTACGCCAACAACGCCATCATACTCCAGCCTATACAACTACTCGCAGATGATACACGCACTGACGGGGTACAAATGCCGCTACTAAAGAATCAATGGGTTATCGAACTACAAGACATGCACAACCGCGTTCTCGCCGAGATCCAACGCATCATCGTAGACTACGCCCGCGGCCTCTCCTCCCCAGCTGCGAAGCAGTTCCTCGTTGTGCCCGATAGCAATTATCGAAACTTGTGCTCGATGATTAGAGCCAGGACGAGCGGGCAGTTCAGCTCTATCAACACATATGGGCTTGCGCTGACGGTGGGTCTGGGCACACTGATCATTCTCGCAAACATGTTTCTAGAAAGTACGATTCGCTGCTTCCAGCGGCGCAGGAAGGCGGCGCATAGAGGTGTGGATACTTGGGTTGAGGATGGGCTGCTGCAGGTACACAAAAACACTCTAGTGCTTGCTGGGCCAGAAGGGTGGCAGAATGTTGATGATGCGGTGCCGACGACGCCGCATTGGTGTTCTTTGGCGAGGGAAGAGGGTTCGATGGTGGTGGCCAAGGGGGCGGCAGAGGAGCTTAAGCATCCTTCGATGCATGTGGAAAATGTCGATGCTGTGAGGAGGGTGGAGACCGATGAGACTTTGGCGCTTGATAGTCCTGGCTCGGCGGGCTGGAAGGATGGTAACGGAGAGGGAAAGAAGTGAGGCGGATCGGATACGACGTCTTTTGGTTATGAGGTCGGGGATTCCTACCTGTTAAAGCACTATCTGTGCGTTACCTCTCAGCAGCTGATTGAACGAGTCAGAACCCATTCTTTGAGCACCTCATGCCGCTGGCTTTACAAAATAGCAAGGCGTTAGAAGGCGTCCTGGCTATGCGTGGAGCGCATCTTAGTTCAAACTGAGAGGCACGTCCGGCGACAACATTGCTAGCGGAAAGGACGGCGACGGTATTGCCCAACGCTATCCTGGAACCAGCAGCACATGTTTCATGCGAAATCTCCTGATATCGTTCGCCACATGCACAAAGCCGAATAGGTCAAGACATGGCGTGGTGGTAGTGAGATTGCGAAATCGTTGCGAGCAGGATTGTAGCTACACCAGCTGAGAGAGAGCATTCTGCCCGCCGGCGAAAAGTACCGAGTGACTAACAGCGATGTACACCCTCCCAGGAAGTACGGGTGCGTCGCGCGTCTGGTTTTTCTCTTGTAAAAGACTATACTCAAAATATAACGCACAAAGATAACCGCGCTACTTGCAAACATCAGCACTAGCACTGCAGAATGATCTTTAGGGTTCAAGTCCATAAAGATATCAAGTATTCCAAGGGAGCTACTTCGCTTGACTGAGGGATACTTACAACTGTATTGCCAGCATCTGAGCTACCAGGCGACGACACGGAGCCGTTGTTCTCACAAGAAACTCCTGGGCTGCTATGTCCCGCCCCAGCCGCTGCGCGCTGGTATGGACCCTTGCAACTAGCTTTCGGAATCGGTCTCGAGGTTTGGCATGGCGATGGAAGTCGATGGCAACGCTCACACATGAGTTAGGTACAGCGTGTAGGCACGTCAGTTTGGAACCCTATAGCGCAAATCCTACACCTTACCTCTAAAGGTTTTAATCTAGACTTCTAATTAGTGTAAAGCACTGATTCAGAGCATAATTATCTGTTTTAATGAGAATTTGCGCTGCAGGGTTCCAAATCGACGCGCCTACACTCTGCCAGATAATACACCCACAAAAGAGACGCCCACAACCGGGTAATACATATACAGGAAAGTAGCAAGCTGAAGAGGAACCAATTGATAGAGTAATAGAATCGTCGGTTGGAAGAATTCTTGGCGGGATTCCGGATGTGACTTTCAAGTACAAAGGAAACCTTATCATATCTCAGCAACAAGAGGCACCGCACGACAAAACGGGTGGTTTGGAGACGCGTGACCCAAAGGTCTTCTTTCACGATGCAACAGAGAAGTGAGTAATGATTCTCGCGCATGGGGGACAAGACAAGATGACGTTCTGGACATCCCCCGATGCAAAAGAATGGACTTGGCAGAGCGAATTCACTTCGAACGATACCGGACTCCCACACGATACCACAGGCTGGGAGGTTCCTGACTTTTTTTCAGCTCGCTGTCGAGGGTTCCATAGAGAAGAAATGGGTCATGTTAGTCACACCTGCTCAAGGGTCTCCCGCAGGTGGTAATGGTGTATTTGGGATTGTTGGATTTTTGACGGGATCAAGTTTACAGCGGACTCAGCCAGTCTCGACACCCTGTGGCTTGACTACGGTCGTGACTTCGATGATGCCCTGAGTTGGGAAAACGTACCCACATCTGATGGACGTCGGATCATCGCATCTGTGATGAACAGTTACGGCGACAAGCCATCCACGACTACGTGGAAGGGCATGCTTTCATTCCCACGCACATTGAAGCTCAAGAGTGTTGGCGGCAAATTGCATTTCCTTCAGCAACCCGTCCAGGAACTCGATGAGATCAGCACAACAATCATAAAGATAACGAACCAGACCCTCGCTCCTGGGCAAACCTTGCTCTCGGATATCCACGGGCGAGCGTTGGACGTCCGCGTTTCTTTCATTCCAAGTGCCGGCTCCACGCTATCCCTCTCGGTCAGAAAAGGGGAACCTGAACAGACCGTGATCAGCTACACCCAGTCTGATGGGACTCTCTCGGTCGGCCGCCGCGCTAGCGGTGATATCTCATGGGTTCCAGCCGCAGGTAGCGTTCACTCTGCAGTCTTTACAGCTGATACAAACGGCGTAGTGCGTCTGCGGGTCCTGGTTGATATATGTTCCGTGGAGGTCTTCGGTGGAGAAGGTCAAGTGGTGATTTCCGATCTCATATTTCCGGCAGATAGTTCCGACGGCTTTTCACTGGCAACGTCTGGTGGAACCACGGAGCTGGCTGAAGTCCAAGTGCTCCAAGTTTTACAGTAATGGAGATTCAGCAGTCTATTGCTGAGCCAAGTCTCACGCTTTGTCGCGTAATGATTGCAGTACATCAGGTAGAGACAGCCCGGGCCTGGTCTTATCTCACCTCCACATAACCAGTATTACCATTTCCATCCCTTTTACTTGATGCACTGCGGTTTTCCTTAGAAATCAAAAGCGATACTTCAGCAGGCTCTACTCTCCGCGACGCTGCACTACATATAGTGACCTGCATCTCTCATTCCGGCAATGACACAATAGTCGCTAGCCAATTTTACACCATAAAGCATCTATCCGAGTTTCATGTCTTCTTTGTTTACCCTTAGGGTCACTTATTTCCTTCTCAGTATATTTCAGTTGTCTAAAATGTGGCGGTCCATCAGGATCCCCGACCCCGAGAGAATGCTTCCAGTAAGCTGCTCGTGAAAGCTCGACTAATGCATCGCATTTGTGAGCTATGTACTGGTGCGTGAAATCGCCGTAATCCCTTAATAACCGTTCGAACGTCTTCGCGAGTCCCGCGCGAGCGCGCTAGCAGCAAACTCGCTTTTTGCCATCACTGGCGACATTCACGAGAACATGTTAAAAGTGGGCGGGGCTCGAGGCCGTGAACATCCGATTGGCATAAGATCCCAGCGCATATCCCAAGGATCATGCATAATCTGATGGAGGGATTACTTGGATCTTTTTCACAAATCCGAGTTCACGGTTCCTTGGGGCGGTAAGGCCATTATCGAAATTTACCGGCTTCTCATAGGTGGAAAATATTCACGTGATGGCAAACTCCACCAGAATTTCCTTCCAAAATTGGCCGCCAAGCGATACGCCGCGCTGGTTGCATCTTAGACCCGCGCAGTCTGTACATGCGAAATGAGAATCCGTTGAAATCTCCACACAGGTCCTTTGCCATGATGACTTCCACGGCTTATGAGCTTCCGCGGCAGCGACTTCTGTCTGACTAGATGGATACGACCGCCTCAACAGGTTCATCACAACCGTGCGTTTTCAGTCCACGGAAGATGTGTACTGTAAGACGGAAGTGCAGCGTGATGTCCAATCCATGGGTATCGCGGCCGGTTGGCGGTCTAGGTTTTGTGTGCATGTTTCAGATCCAGCCACCGTCATCTGCGATCGCACTATTGGCATCTCGAACATCGGAGTCCTAGACACATGCATCCAAGCGAACTCCACAGATTTCGGGCGAGAAAACGTGCAATCAAACGTTTCTCAAGCGAGCCCCCTGCGCGGGAGCTAGTAGCCTTGACACTTACTTATCGGGCTATTATCTTGCACTTGTCGGGATCTTACCGCCCTAGAGAGCTCCTTCCGCGTGTCTAAGAAATTACCTGTGTGAGAAGCACTGGCCGAGCCCCTGGTTCCCGCAATCCCTAGTACCGAAACTGCTAGTGGGGGCACGGATCCGCCGTCGTGGTGGATTCACCGCCAGCGTGGTACGGCGTAGTGGTACAATACCTATATAAGAAGCCCCCAGTATTCTTTGTTGAAAGACAAGCTTGAAGCTGACATTCGTTTTCACCCACACTCTTTCGCAACTCGTCGCTCTTTTTGTTTTATTGTTCAACTTCGAACTATCCATTCATTTCAACTACCTCGTTATTGAACTCACACTTCTTCTATCACGAAATCAGCAACAATGAAGACCACTACGTTCCTCGCTCTCGCTGCCGTCGGCAAGCTTGCCGCCGCCCACGCTACCCTCCAGGAGATGCTCGTCAACGGAAAGTCGCAGGGCGCCACCGGTGTCCGTGGCACTAGCAACCAGAACAACCCCATCTACTCCACTGCCGAGGAGCTTGCCTCCGACATGATGATTTGCAAGGGTGGCGACAAGGCCACTGGCTCAGTCAAGGTAGCCAGCGGTGACAAGCTCACCCTTCAATGGCACCACAACAGCCCTATGACCGCTGGCGACAGTGACGAGCCCATCGCTGCGTCTCACGAGGGTCCCATCATTGTCTGGGTGGCGGATGCCAAAACCGAGGGCAAGGGCAACGCCTGGGTCAAGATCCAGCAGTCCGGCCTCAGCGGTGGCAAGTGGGCCATCGACGACTTCCGCAGCAACGCCGGAAAGATCGACGTGACCGTCCCCGATCTCGTTGCCGGCGACTACCTCGTCCGCTCCGAGATCATTGCTCTCCACGAGGGCGACCGCCTGGGCAAGGCCCAGTTCTACAACGGATGCGGACAGATCACGGTCACCTCTTCTGGTACCAAGAGCATCACCGACGGTGTCGACATCAAGTCTGTCTACAAGACCGACGCTCCGGGTGTCTTATTCAACATGTACGGTGGTGCTTCCACCTACCCCTTCGAGGGCCCCGCTGTCAACGCGGGATTCGGCGCCGGTGCTGCTGCCCCCGCCAAGCCTGCCACATCTGCTGCTGCCCCTAAGCCTGTCACATCTGCTGCGGCTCCTAAGCCTGTCACCACCCAGGCTGCTGTTCCCACCAAGGCCGCTGTCACCCCTGTCGCCCCTAAGCCTACCACCCTCGCCACCGTTGTCAAGACCACCGCTGGCTACGCCACCCCTACCAAGGCGGTTACTGGCTCCGTCGCCAAGTATGGACAGTGCGGTGGCCTCAGCTACACTGGCGCCACTGCCTGCGTCTCTGGCTCCACCTGCAAGGTGCAGAACCCGTACTACTCTCAGTGCTTGTAAACGTCTGCGCTTAGTGTAGTGCGAAACAAGGAGAGCTGGCGACGTACCATATGCTGAATTTACCTCAGCGAATATGCCGAGTCATGTTCACCACAACCTCTATTCTAGTGTATATATTTAGTGTGTAGTCATCAATGACCAAAAGACTTCAAGGCTTCTTGCAACATGTGTATTGCCGCGTGTGAACTACTCTGGTACCTCCGCTGGAAGCAAGCGCACTTCAGACATGCCTCCTCCTCGCCCACTGGGTAAGATAATCCCGTCCCGCCAGCCTGTACGTATCTTCTTCCACGTAGCTCCCATTATACCCCCTCCCCTGTGCCTGTATCACCAAGTTCAGCCCCTTCGACCCTGCGCTGTACTTCGGCCACTTCGGCAATGCCTCCCCATTCGGATCGCCGCCGTTAACGAAGTGAACCCACTGCGCACTCATCTGCTCGCTCAACGCCTTGTACTCCTCCCACGGCCCGACGAATTGCGGGTTTCCAAAGATGAACGCTACTTCACTGAAGTGCTGGACGCCCTTGTACGCAGGCGCCAGTCCACCGACGTAGTCGGTGAACGTCGCATTCGTAGCGTTCACGAAGGGGCGCGTGTTGAACCGGTAGATATAGGTGGGTGAGTACTTCGCATAGTGGCGGGCGTCATCCAAACGGGTGGCATGATAGAACACATCGCCGATGATAGCTGCTGCCCGCTTGTACTGATACCCTTGCTCGGCAAAGCGCTCTTCGCCTGTATTCAGCGGGATACCTTGTGTTGGGTCATCGGGGTACAGCTCCATTATCTTGCGGACGACACTAGGGGGGAAGTCGTAGCCTGCGCTGCCGAGAAGGTAGTCGTAGATGTCCTGATCTGTGTTGAAGATCTTGGTCGGTGCATTGTCAGTTCCTTCGTCGCTGTTTGAGCCGTAGAGATGAGGGATGTGAGCGAAACGGCCGGAGTGAAGGAGCGCTGTGGGATAGTTTGGGATGATGTCGCCGTCGACTGTGGGGTAGAAACCTGGTCCGCCGACTTTGGAGGAATCGAGGAAAGGGAAGATAGTTTCGTAGGGGATGGTGCGGAGACAAGAAAGTGTGTCAGGCCAGTCGGTGCAGTTTGTCTGCCGCACAATTCTGTCGTAGATCGGCTGGTACCAGTCGGACCCATTGTACCACGCCGTCGCGGCAGATCCTGACTCTTGAATGCTGCGATGGAAAAGGCCATCTGTTCGGCCACCGTAGGACATGACGAGTTGACCCACAGCGAAGGATCCCGCTGATTCTCCCCAGATGGTGACGCTTTCTTTATCACCGCCGAAGCCCGATATATTCTCAGAAATCCAGGCCAGCGCCTTTCGCATGTCTCTCAGAGACAAATTTGTTTGGCCATCTCCTTGGACTTCCCTGGAATACAGCATGCCCCAACCTCCCTTCCTGTAGTTGATACTGGTCGCAACAATCGGCTTTCCAATCTCCACGGATCGCTGTACAAGCCACGTCAAGTTGTAGTTAAGTAGACCACTCGTGCCGACCTGATATGAACCCCCATGAATCCAGACGGCAATAGGTAGCGTTGTGTTCTCCGGTATCCCAGTCGGTCGGACAACGTTGATACTGAGGCAGTCCTCGCCCATTCCGTATGCTGCATCAGCGTCTGGCCGGAAGTCAGGACAAGCGTCGCGATATTTCTGAGCAAGTCGTGTCCCGTTCCATGTCTCGCTGAGCGCTTGCGGAACCCTAAAGCGATTCTCTCCTCCAGTGTCCTGGGCGTAGGGGATCCCAAGGAATACGTCTTGTCCAAATTGCGGCAAATGAATGCCTTCATAAGTTCCATTGAGCACCCTGACCGTTGGGCCAGCATGAGCTACATTAGCCAGTAACCACACTACGGCCGCTCGAAAGCTGCCAGCTCTTCTCGAGGCCATCGTCGCAGAGCGCGCACGTGTCGCTGCAGGTTCAGGTAGTGATGAAAAGGATCAACTGAGGAAGTATTATGCTTATCCGACAACTAATGACAAACGCAAATCCGGCCTTGAACGCACCAGCACCGATATCACACCAGAGGCGATTGCAGGTACCTACGTCAAGCTGCGTGCCTGCAGGTGCTACGCAAGATCCATCCTAATCGGGAAGGTGATCAGTGGTGTCGACATGGCCCCGCAACTTGGCGAAATCGGATTAGTACCGATTTCACAGGACGCCTGGTGGTGCACTCTTCGGCCCTTGTTTCATGGATTTCGGACAGGAAATGCTGCTTGTCCTTTAGAGAACGTTAATCGCTGGTGAATGTAACAGTTGAACATGACTCCTAGTTTGCTTGTCTGCCAAGTTTACATAACGTTTCATCCTTTTTAATATTTCCGCTTCAACATTAGTAGCTAATTTCTATATAAGCTTTTCAACTCTCTTATCATCCTTAAGCTTGAGCTTAGTCTGTAACTATTCTGTACATCAAAAGCGTGAATAAGCCGTTGTTTCATTGATTTTGGCCTCAATTTTTTTAATCTTGGCTGCTGATTTTGAATACTATGCACGAATTTTGATTGCCGCTTCAGAAAGCTGGTTGATTGACATCTGGATGCGGAGGTCGTAGGTAGGCGTGGTTCGAAGCGAAGCAATGCATGCACTTTCTATCTGCCACCACCATTCGTGAAAGCGAACAAGGGCAAGACCTCTCCGCGCACATCCCCACCACCCGCGAAGCGCAGACAATCCGAGTCACCAGAAGAAGACTGTTGACTAGGCTGAAGGTTCCTCGAAGATATCGCTGCGATGCAAGCAAACCGGAGGACTTTGAGAGAAGACTCCTTATCCAGCTTATCAGAGCTACCACCTTCCCCTTCCCCTTCCCCGACGTCTTCAAGACATAACCCAACTGAGCGTACAGTGGACGTGGACGAGGTAGTGGACGTGGACGAGGTAGTGGATGTGGATGAGGTAGTGGACGTGGACGTGGACGAGGTAGTGGACGAGGACGGTTCCGCTCGCTCTTACCACTTCAACCTCTTGCTCCTTCCACGTTCTTCCGCGACCCCCACTACAGCAGTCGCGATGCCGGCACCTCCTTCCCGCGAAGGGAATGACGTCGCAAACGCGCCGTGTCCACGTACCACTTGCCAGCGATGCACTCTCTTACCTATTTGCGTCGCGTCACTCTCTCTTCACTACCTTCCCGACGCTGACAGTCGACTATCCACCCTCCCACTTCACCATTCGCTACGATCCATTGTACTCTTCCCCGATTACTCCTCGCTGTGAGGCTGTCGGTCTGTCGCATCTCTGATTAGTGCACCGCAGCCGGTACGCTCTTTCCCGATCATTCCTCGCTGTGAGGCTGCCGGTCCGCCGCCAGACACCCAAGAGGTTCGTCTCACAGTTCGTCACCTTTATGCCTCTACTAAAATACTACAGTCATCATATGAACTCATCCGATGACAACACCGCGTGGGGATAACTCGCACCGCGAGCTTGCCCTCCTATCGTCACCTAAACCACCCCGACTCACTCGAGGACCCAGACCGGGGATATTACAGGACGCACAGCCAGCTACAGTCATCCCATCATCTCCAACACAAGTCGTGGAACACGCTCGAGGAGGTTATCAGAATAACCCGATTATGTTCCCATAAGAGAAGGCCTATGATTGTGTCTTTACCAGCGTACCGTTGGATAGCAGCTCCGGTCGGCCGGACATGGCAGAACTCTTCAACATCCACAAACAACAAACATCTCGTCACGTCGGTAAGAAACCATACAGGCAAAACTAAAATTGGGGTATTATCGAAGAATCAACCAACCAAACACAACCCCCCGCAACCTACCCACCACACCACGCCCCCTCAATCAAATATCTTGGAGAAGAATTTCTTCCTTTTCTACTCCAGGATCAGCATAAACACGGCATTCCCACTGCAATCGCGACGTACCACGTTAATCGACGACGGTCTCGCCGTCACGGGCGGGGGTTCTAACAGCACGCCCGCGGGCAGACTCCCTGGCATCTCGATAGCGCTGGGTTCCGGTGCGGGCGCGTAATGCGCGTACACCTGGGGTACTTGCGGCGAGAGGGCGGGCGACGTCACATTTGACTGCTGGGACAGCGGGGTGATGGGGCTCGGCGGGGAAAGCATCCCACATGGCGTTGGCGAGGCGAGATGTGGTTGAACTTGGTGAGCAGTCGCATACGGTTGGACTTGTTGCTGAGCAGCGTATAGGAGGCCTGGTTGGACTTGAGCAATCTCCGCCTGCCACTGCGCAAACACGTCGTTCATCTGTGCCATCCAGTCCGGCGGCGCGCCCGTGAAGTTGTACTGCACGGTGCGGTTGCGGAAGGCCACGAAGTAGTGGTCGCGGTTATACGGCGAGATGGCGAGGTACTGCTCCGTCACCAGTCAGCCACACCTCCCTCTACACCTCCCTCGACACATTCCCCTTTCACGCTGCAGAATGAAAACTCACAGAAACGCTCCTGGGCTCCGCCTCGGTTAAAATCCTGTCCAGCCCGGCGTATCCCCTGTAGAATTTCCAGCTGTAGTACCCATCGGGCCAGAGCACGAACCACGCGTCGTTCACCCCCAGCGCAACGCAGCACGGCGTGTCGTACGCCTTCTGTATCTTGTCGCTGAGCTCCGAGGGGATAGCCGCCCAGACGGAGCCGCGGCCAGGCGCGGAAGCGAAGTAGCTGTAGCCCGTGCCAAACGTCACGTAGCAGGAGCGCGGGGCATTGGGGATTGTTTTGGTCCAGCGCGAGAGGTCGGGGTAGTTCGTGTCGAAGAAGTTTTGCGAGTACACTGGGGGTTGGGTATCAGCATGGCGTTCCGTTCTACATGTTTTGTTTTGTTTCGTGTCGTTTCGTTTCGTTTCGTTCCAAGGTAGTGAGGCGCTCCAGATAGGGCTGAAGGCTACCACAGGCGAGCGGGGAGCGCAGTCACCCACCACCAAAGTCAAAGCCAAACCAGACTCACAAATCTTCTCCTCCCCCGCCAGCACTTTGCATCCGACATACCAGACGGGCTCCGGCGAGCCAATCTGCGGCGCGAGCGCGAGGCAAAAAGGCTGCGCGACGCGCCAGGCCGGGGCCATGGACGAGTTAAAAAGCTGCCGCAGCGTCGGTGGGATGTTGTGACTGCATCTTGTCAGTTCCCCGTTGCAGCTCTTTCGCTGCGCGCAAAGGACATACAACTTCCATGTCTTCGGACAGTCAAAGAAGAAGCTGTTGTTGGGGCCGAATATGAAGGTTATCTCGGGCATGGCAGCATCTTGCGACGGCCGTCGTGTGCGTAGTTCGTGGGCCAGAGAAGCGGTGGGAAGAAACAGAGCAGAGGAAAGGTCAACCCCCAGCCGGCTGCCGGTGAGGATCAGCACCCACCAAGAGCGCGAGTCGAGCCCGACGGATACGAGACAACGGGACTCGGGCGCTCCAGCGGGATCTTGCGATGGCGGACACTGCGCCAATCGCCAATCGCTGCCGAGCGACGCGAGCTGTGGCGCTGGGGCGCAGTGCGTGGCCACGAACCGGGGGCCAACCAAGTCTTGGACGTTGCGTGGACCAGTATGGACATCTAGGTGAAACGTCACCTAGCTACTTTGTCCTTGGATGCACCCGAGTGGATTAATCGCTTTACATTGGAGGCGAGTTCCCTATCCAGAGGCGAGTGCATCTCTACCATGGGTATAAACCAAAACACTACAGCAACATCATAACCCTCATATCTCATGATTCATATCCATCCAGAACAGCCAATTCCTACTCCGTCTGGCTAGCAAACCACCTCCACACTCCACCTTCAGGCAACATCGTCTCCCACCCACATATCCTCACCACAGTCACCATGACGGCTCCCAGCACGCTTACACCGCCAAGCACCTTGACAAGCACGAAGCCTCGCCTTCTAACTTCGTCGTTGAAGTCGCACAAGCCTAATGGGTCCCTGGAATCAACGTTTCCGCTCCTGCTGTACATTGGGCTCCCGTGCCCGGATAGAGATTCTTTGGCGACCCCACGTTTGACAACAGCCCAGTCTGCTCGTGGAGAACCGCCGGGGCTTGCAACAATATTTCCGCTCGCTACCTCCTCGCCCACACGTTCGAGTAGCCACTTTGCCCGTTCATTGCGTTGGAGTTCTTCCAATCGATCCTTTTCGTTTTTTAGACTGCGCTGAAGATCCGTAGCCCACTTAGCAAGACGGACTTCTGCAAAACGCTGTTCGCCTTGTGCGACGTTGTGGTACCGTGTAAGGGAGAAGTCAGGTAGGCTGTCGAGGGTTTCGGGTTGGGTATGTGCAAGCGAAGGAGACGACGCTGGAAATGGCGACTGGAGGTTGGAGGCATAAAACGGTGAACCCGCCTGGGGTACTAGCACTCCTGAGGGTGAGACTGGTGTGAAAACAGAGGATGCTGCGGATGCTGCCAAACGTTAGCTAGATAAGAGGAGATGCTAGTGGGCCTTTACTGTTCATATCGGCGCCACTGAGACCGACCGAGGCGCTGGTTGATGCACTGCCCCGTCGCAGTGTTTGTTGTTGCAGGCTTTGCAAGATGAAAGAGTCCCCTGGTAACTTTGTTCGTCGCCGCCAAGCAAGAAACTTCTTCGCGGCAGAATGTCGTAACCATGCAATCGACTCGGGGTCAAATACCCGGCTTACAAGGGCAGCGAGCTCCGATGGAAGTAGTGGCTGCACGTAGTCGGGTGACATGAGAAGTGACGCGTCCATGGTTTCTGCATCCGAGCCCAGTGTCGATGACACCGCATACGGATGGGTTGGAACGGGGAAAAGAAATTCTTTGGGTTCTAATGCTGGTTTATCGTCCGATGATGCAGATGAAGATTGCTCCAACGAAAGCTCCTGGACGGCGAGCAACGCATCGTCGACTGCGTTGCCGAAGAGGAAAGGCCTAATCGATGACGTCTGTAGTCGTGCGAGAATAGAGGTTTTGGTAGCGACGAGCTCGTCGGCGGAGAGTGTGTCGGACTTGGCGATGACCGGGATCAAGTTTGTGAGCCCAGATAGTCGCTGCATGAATTCGACGTCTTCAGAGATGTCATGACCTAGCTGATAATTAGCCACTCGCTGGAATTGTGAGCAGAGAGTCTTACGCGGAGGAAGGAGATATAGAACTACATCAACGGCAATGCCGCCGCTGCCGCTGATCACACCAAAAAGGTCACTGTCGTCCATGCTCGAAACCGCAGTCGTTTGGTATAGTAGGCCCTCCACGTAGTCGATCACTCGGCCCATGTCTTCGGCTTTGGAAACATCTCCGCTGTACCCAGGAGTGTCCACAAAGCAGAGGTTCCGCTCCAATACTGCATCCGTCGTACTGCTCTTCCGCCGTCTGAAAACTCGCGACTCTTCGACGTCCGTCCACCAGGGCGGATATGATTTGGTACTAGCATGTGTCTCAGTGATGTGAGTTGTGCTAGAACCCTCGGCCTTCCTCTTCCGCGACTTCAGCTTTGATGGCATGGGTTGCGATAGGGAGTTTGACGGAGAAAGTGGGTCGACGTGTACGATGTCCTCGCAAAGTTGGACGATGGACCGTATAAGCGATGTCTTTCCGATGCCTACGTGCGTGTCAGACCAACGTGCATCAAACCTTCGGGGAAACCACTGCGAGATAACGTACCTGCTCGACCAGCAACAAGCACCTTCAGCTTGCCCATGGCTTTTCCCCTGGTGGTGAACGGTCTCCGTGAGGGCATTTGTATGCTCGGCATCACTAGCTGGGGAAAGTTACCGGACTGGTTGACCGTGTCGTCCTCGTCTTCACGGCCTGAAGCTACGGCCTGGCTAGCAACATCGTTTGACTCTGTCTCTTCGTCGGACAGCTTGAATGATTGTAATGAGGCGGACGTTGGGGTGCTGGGCAACGCTGAAGGAGGCATGGGCGACAGCAGATTCGACAGAGAGTGAGTTGACACATCCCTCCTGTTCGTCCGGGGCGGCGAAGACTTGCAGCTCTCAGACTCTCTTCCCGCTGCCCGCGAAGAATCTCGCGAAGCTCGCAGCATGTTGCGCTTGCCATGAGTGGCGTGCGCCCGCACGTTATCGCCTCTGCTATCTCCGGCCTGTGTCTCACTCCCAAATGAGGCTTCAAGGGTATCGGCCAGGCTCCGTACGCCGAAGTTGCTCTCTTTCTGCCTCTTCACTGCGGCTGCAATCCTCGGAGCCTGCATGGACTGCTCCATGTCATCCTCGGTCCTCATGAAGAAGGTCGTTGGTACGTGGCTCGACGGGCCGCTACTTAAGCCCGAGGTATCGACGAAGCTCGACTTTCGCGATCGTGGGTTGCTGGAGGGCGGAGCATCACCGCCCGGTAGCGGTCGCATGCTGGGGAGCTCTGAGCGTGGACTGAGCAGTGAGCGGCTGTTGAGTCTAGAGACGTGCTGGGTGCTGTGTTATGAGCCCCGGCGACCGGCGTGTACCCCCGCGTAACCCCGCTTGGGCCGTGCAGTTACAAGTAGATAAAGCGGGCGCCGTGTTTCGACGTCGAGTATGGGGAACAAAGACGCCTGCGAATTGGTGAAGCACGTATTGCTCTCAATGCTGCTGCGGTGAGAGTCGCAAGGTGATGTCTACTTGCTTGGATACGGCCCGCGCTTCGGCATGCATGCAGCTGCCAGCAGCAGCACTCGAGCTATCCACGCCGGCGAATCGCATCACATCATCAGCCGACCACCTGACGCTTGGGCACCGGCACCTGCACCTGTTGGGCACTATGTCCATCAGGTGACGTTATCTGAGACCGTTCCACAAATCATCGAATTCAGTACGCATCATGAATACTGTTATACATGGCCACTACAGCGCGATATCGCACCGCCCCCAGACTCTCTTGTGTACGTTGTCCTCATCACCCTGTGCCATCCACCCCCTAGCAAAAGCGCTGTCTACACCCAGATACCTCCACCCTCATGAACCCTACCCCAGTAAATGACACGACACCCCTTTGCTCCTATCCAGACCCCCGTAGATGCCTTTCCCGGAAAAAGAGGATATCAAAAAAGATTAACAGACGAAATGAAAACACGTGCTAAAAACACATTGCCGAACATGTACAGGGTGCAGGGAATGCCAAGAAAGGAGACGCTATGCAAGGGGACGTGGGTGCCACAGCTAGGAAAAGGAGACGCCCATATTTTTGTCGAAACGAAGACGTAACTTTTGGACAAGCGCTGAAAGGCGAATACAGTACACGTGATTAGAGCCGTCAGTCGTCATGAGATAGGCCATATCTGATAGTCCGGAGGTTTTGCTGGGGTAACATGTGTGGGAGCGAAAGGCGGGAGAAGGCAGACTCTCTAAGACTCCTGCGGAGCTCCACCACGGCCACGAACGGAGCCACCGCGACCGCCGCGCTGGAACCCTCCCCGGGACTGGCCAGGGAAGCCACGGCCGCGGCCAGGTCCACCTCGGAAGTTGTTGCCGCCGAAGCCCTGCTGGGGACGGAGTTTACGCTCCTCGACTTTGATCTCCAGACCGTTCACCGTGTGCGGGTTGGCGGAGACTGCAGCCTGGAAAGCAGCGCCCGTCTTGAAATCAACGAAGGCGCAGTTCTAGAAGAAAGACGTTAGCCAATGCGGTAAACGGAAGCTTGCAACCTTACCTTCGGTCGGCTGATGTCGAGGTGCTCGATCTCACCGAACTTGGACAAAGCTGCCTTCAAGGCACCCTCCTCGACCTGGCTGTAGACGTTTTTGATGTAAGCGCGCCTCTGCTCAGCATCGGAGGGCGGCTGAACCTGCTGGCCGCGCGCTTGCTCCTTCTTAGTGCCTGCGGTTTGCCAGCCGGCAGCGTCGCCCTGGCTGTTGGTCGGCGAGATCTCACGAGCGGGGGCGGAAGTCTTTTCGGGCACAGCCAAAGGCTGGCTAGGGGCCGACGTAGTGGACTTGGCCTGGGACGGCGCCTGGGACGTTGCCGCAGCGGGCATAACTGGAGTGGCGACCTTGTGGGCGGACGCAGCAAGGGCAGCCCATGACTTCGGGACTGCGGGCTTAGCCGGAGCGGCGGGAGCAGCAGCCTTGGGCGCAGGTGTAGGAGCGGGGTCCTTCGGCTTCTCCGGCTGAGCCACCTCCTCTTCGACAGCTGCTTCGGGCTCCTTGATGGGAGCTTCTTCGGTCGCAGACACAGCGGCGGCAGGGGCGTCCTCGGCCTCAGCAACCTCGGCGTTCTCCGCAGCTGGCGTACCATTAGTGGCAGCAGCGGGAGGAGAGGCCTCGCGAGCCGGCTCCTCCTGGGCGGTCTCCTCAAGCTTGTGGTCGACCTTAGCCAGATCCTCCTCAGTGTTGGCGATCTCGTCGCTCTGGTTCAAGCCAGCGTTCTCGGGTGCAGCAGCAGCGGGTGCGGGTTCCGGCACGCTGGCAGCAGGAGCAGAGGCGTCTTGCTGAACCTCCTCTTCATCCTCAGGCTCCTCGGCGAGGTAGCGGAAGATGTCGTTCAGAACGAAATAGCCATTGGTCTGCTCGGCGAGAACAAAGGTCTGCGCAAAGCGCTTGTGCGGCTGGCCCTTGTTTGAGATCTCACCAATGACTTGAATAACAATGTTTGCATCAGAACCCTGCGAATCGACGTTGGTGACGCGAACCTTGGTGTCATGGAAGTCGAGATCCTTGATACGGTCATTGATAGCCTGCCGCCCCATGATTAGCCAGTGCGCGGCCGTAGGTTCCACGGGCTATATACCTTCTGGCCGACGCAAACGTTGACCTTGTCCTCCTCATTGCCAGAGACGAATTGCGAGCGCTTGTTGTAAAAGAGCTGTGCTCATGTCAGCAACGGCCGTTGGCGTGCGCGTCGGTTGACTCACGTAGAGTTTGTCCGGGCTCCTGCTCAACGTGGTGTAGTACTGCTCGACGAAGTACCAGCCAACCTCGTCCTTGGGAATCTCAGAGGCCGCTGTGTTGGAGCTCTGGGCTGGCTGAGAAGCAGATGCCGAGTATGAAGGGGCGTTGTTGGCGTAGTTGCTACCATCGTAGTCCTGTTGCGCGTAGCTGCCATTGACAGGGAGCTCGGCGGCGGTTGCCATGTTGAAATTGGCAAAGGTATAGGTATATTACGGCGGAGGCTTTCACGTGAGCGCGGTCGCGGCCGGAGGGGCGAGTATTGATTGAGGTTCGGGAGGGACGAAGGAAGACGTTCCGAAGCTGCGCAAGCAGACTGGTCAGCGATGGCGGCGGGTGAGGAGGATGGACCTACTGCTGAGTCGAGTCTCGCGAGAGGGGGAGCGGAGAGGCAAGCGAATTGTCCTACACGGCTGCAGGAAGAGAATTAGGAGAGGTGGATTTTGCAAATCAGCAGAGACGCGATGAGGGGCGATGGGGAAGTGCGAGAGAGCGGAAGGTGCAAGCGACAAGCAGTCAGTGTGAGGAAAGAGCCCATGCGACCACAACCAAATCGAATTTCTCGTGGCCAGAGCGCGCCAAGGCCGTCTATCCCGGCTTCGTTTGCTCCCACGGTGCCAGGGCGAGACGCAAACACTGCAGACTCGGAACGACACTGTCTCGGATCAAACAATGTTCCGCACGAATCTACATCTGCTCTTACACAACGGCTCGCATTGACCTGGTTCGTGCTGCGGTTGCTGTGCGCACTTTCGGGTCCACGCGTTGTGGCCTCCGCCTCCTTACCCCTCACAACACGAGCTTGTGTTCGCCTCTTTAAACGGCGCCCACTCACTTCTTGGACAGTCGCTCTCCTGATGCATGAGTTGGAGTCTCACGTCAAAGTCCACAATGTGCGCACTGAAGTATCTTTCCGCCGTGACATTCATTACTCAGACTGGAGTATCTTTCCACCGCGACATTCGTTCCTCGGACTTTACACGCTCCGGCCCACCTCCATTGTCGTGACCCTCTTCTCTCGAAAACCGAATACCAGCGCCGTTGTCGTTAAGCAATCGTGAATGACGTCTTCACCCGTCGTCTTCTTGAAGTCGTCGCACTCTCTCCTCAGCATCCACACCCTCGGACCTCTCCCTTTTAGCCAACCACATCTGCGCGCCATACCCAAGCGCCACCAGACCCGAGAAGATGGTAAGCGGAATCATCGTGTGTCGGGCAATTTGCTTTTCGTCATGGTCAGCCAAGGTCCGGCTTGCAAACACCTCTCGTCTCCAAAGGATACTTACAAGCTCCACACACTGCGTCTCCCTGTGCGGTATGTCCGCCGTGAAGGTGGAGTCGACGACTGTGCACGCAGCCTGTTCCCTTGTGCAGGTGTACGAATCGCGGCCAGGCTTGAACAACGCGTACGAGTTGTCCGCTGACCCGTACCAGTCGCAAGTTGTCTCCTCGATTTTCTTGGCATCGGCATTGACGAAGACCAATGCGGCCAGAGAGACGATGAATGTAACAGTTGACAAGGCGATTGTGGTGATTGACAACGCCTTGGACGTGGTCGCCGTGTTTCCGTTCTGCACTGAGCGTTAGTGGGATCACAGCATCAATCATTGCCCATCATGGGTACCTTTCTAGCGCGGAGCAGTCTCGTCATTTCGAATGCCACACTGAGCAATCCAATAGCGATGCAGAACGCGGCGGCAGCCCAAGCAAATTTCTCAGACGAATAGTCGTACGCGAGGTTTATCATCATTACCAAGAACTCCTGCCGCGATTTCGTCCTGCGAGTCAGTATTCACGGGACCATACCAAACACCATACTTTCCTGCAGGGAAGTCTCTCGCGATGCGATTAGAGGCGTCGATGCTCGTGTAGAGCACGGTGATAGACAGAGCGATCAGAAGGATGGAGGAGAGAAGGGTTGCGGAGTGGACAACGAGGGCCGTGGGTGACATTTTGAAAGCGGTAGCTTCGAAGCGCGAACTAGAAGGAGGTTTGTGAGATGGTGAGTTGGAGAACGCGATGTTGGGTGTTTGAGATGTTGTCGATGCCGGGTTTCTTTATGTCTAAGCGCCAAGTTCACGATACAGCACATGAACCATCTTAATGGTTGTAAGAGCACACGCCTAGTTGAGCCTAGCATACATCTTATACGTGAGATTATGCGGTACCACAATGTCTACCGGGACGCGAGCTAACAAATGTCGCTACAGTAACCGACAGACCTGAGTACATTTTGAAGGATTGTACCGAACTACAAACCAATGAAAAAAAAACACGAATAACATGAACCAATAAATCAATCAATGTAACCCCACTGCTTCGCCTGCGCCTCCAAACGCTCTGCCTCAGTCATCCTTTTCCTCGGCTGCACCTTCTTCGCCGGTTGCTTGACCTGCTTAGCCGACTGCTTCTTCGGTGCGGGTGCAGCTTTCTTCTTGTCTGCCTTGTTCCGCGCCGGTCGAGTAGGTTGGTACATCGAGGCGTTTTCCTCGTCAGGCTCTTCGCTTTCGGAAACTTCATCTTGAGAAGGCTCATCAGCTTCGTCATGTTCTGATCCCGAGGCATCTTTCTGCGGTTTCTGTGCCCCTGTCTTTTTCGATTTCGTCGGTTTCTTTGCTGCGGTGGCTTTTGTAGGGTTGTTCGCGCGTCTAGGGGTCGGGGGGCGAGGACGCGCGTCTGTATCACCGTCCTCTTCTGTCTTATCAGACGGAGAAATCTTCTTCTTTCCTTGTTTGCGCATCTTGGCGTTTTTCATAACCTGTTGTAGCCTTGTCGTCCTTGCTGGCTTAGGTTTGGGGACGGGGGAGTCAACCTCGTCCACATTCACATCCTCATTGTCCTCTTCGTTCTCCTGACCATCCTTCTCCACATGGTCACTATTCTCTCCTACCTTCTTTCCCGGTGGCGTCCTAACCGCCTTCTTCCGCTGCACCGCAGGGTCATCCCATCCCTCACTCCCAGATGTTCGCTTACTCCCCGCCGTCGATGATCTCCTCCGCCCCGGTGCCCCCACCGACGCCCTATCCCTCGACTCCCCTATCCTCGTCGTCTTTACACCCCCAATCCTATCACTCAGCTGTCCCGGACTCGGCGGCTGCGACAATGCCTCCTCAAGTATGTCGGGGAAGCTGCCACCAACAACAGCCGGTGTGTTCGGCGGCACAGCCGAGTTGCGCTGCACATATCTTGCACGCGCGAAGCTGGACGAGGGACTCGGCGCGGGTGAGCGGTGGGTCCTGGGTCTGTCGCTGGATGCACTCGATGTATATGATAGCTTGCGCCGCTGGTCACGCGGGATGTGATGGCGGCGTCTGCCTTTCTTGACGCTCATCAGGGCGTAGGCTTCATCGATGGAGAGCCCTTCGAGTACTTCCGACGGCTCCTGGGCGAGGTCGTTAACTTCCGAAAGTGCTTGCGGTTCGTCTTCATCAGAAGCTTGTTCCTCCTGCTGTTCTACTTGCACGACGTGGTACCACAGATGCGCAGGCGCTGGCCATTCTTGCCATCCATCCGCCAGGAAAGCCGAAGGCGGAGAAGCAGGACCAGAAGCAGAGCCCTGGGAGGATGTCGACTTCCTACCTGATGACGTGGAAGTGCGAGATGAGCGTCGGCTGGCGGGCCTGCCCCCTCTACCACCACCGCCGTTGCTGGCATCATCATCGGAGGGATCGCCGTCACTGTCGCCTCCGGGGCTAGGCCCTCCAGATGAACGCCGCTTCTTCCCCGACGATTGAGGCGTAAGCGGTGAGACGGTCGGTGCTCTGGGGGAGCTCGTATCCTCCCCGCCACTCGTTTTTCGTCTTTTGTACCTGGTCACGCCCGAGGAGCTTGCGAAACCAGGAGTGGTGGAGAAATATCTGGCCCTCTTGCGGCTGGGTGAGCGGGACTGCGTCTTAATCAGCGAAATTCACTCCTGTACAGTGCTAAAACAATGGTATGAATACGATGTGTTGCCTGAGGCCCGGGTACAGGCAATACGTAGGTCGATTGTACTTAAAATTTCGTCTTGTTACTGTAGAATGCAGGCGGACAAACTTACATTACCTTCTTCCTCTTCTGCGTTATCCCCCTCCGTAGCGTTGCTCTCGACCTGTGAGTTCCTACTAGAACGCTGGCTTGAGTACGTTTCCTCCTCAAGATTTGTGGGATCATCATCCTCACTGCCGCCACTGCTGTCGCCATCGAGTTCTTTGCCATCTTGGCTTTCGTCCCCGTACCCGGAATTATCTTGTTCATTTTCCTCTTCTCCCTTGTCATCGTCGTGGCTCTCATCCTGCTCGTCTTCATAATCTCCCCCCTCACTGTCAAGCCCGCTGTCCTCTCCCTCTTCCTCCTCCTCTTCACTTCCAATCTCCACAACACTCCCCAAAGTTACCTCTCCAGCCCTTATCTGCACACCGCCTACCCGTCTCCCCGGTTGTATAGGGGCCCCACCGCCACCATCCTCGCTCACACTCCCACTCTCGCTATCGCTATCGCTATCGCTATCACTGTCATCATCCCACCCCTCCCCGTTGTCAGCATACGTATAAACCCGCATCCCCCTATCACCCCCCCTCAACGAATCCGACGAGCTCTTCCTCCTCGAGTCATGTGCATCCTGGTACAAAAACTCATCATCCGCCACATCGTACACCACCCTGCGCCGCCGATCATTACCCGTATCAATCGTCAGATTCGACTTCTTCTTGATGCTGGACTTGGTTGGCACTTTCCCCGCGGGTTTGTCCGGGCCCTGGGAATTATGGCTGCTTCGGCGGGAGCTGGATCTCCATGTTGAAAGGGTGGCGTCTGAGCCGGTGGTGTTGGGTCCCGTGGGGGGTGCGTCGAAGCCGGGTGCATATATGCCCGTGGGATCGGCAAGGTCGAAGTCGTTGTACGCTGTGCGCTGTCCCACCGTCGTTTGCGAGAATCTTACGCTGGGGCGTCTGCGTGTTGGATTGCCGTTGATGTTCGGGACTGCGGCGTTACCTTGTAATTCCGGCGGTGTCTGCGTTAGCCTTCTCTTGGTTGTCCCAGGATTTACTCGTGCGTATTTGAGCCACGCGTGTGTGTCGTAGCCTTCGTCACGGTGACTGCGCACGTGTTTGGCTTTGGCTTTGCCATCCATAAAGTCCCAGTCCATGTTGCAGAAGGGGCAGTAAAAAGCGATGCCCACCATGTGCTGGAGGAGGTGTTGTTCGTAGCTTTGTGAAGTCAGGCACACTCTTGCGGATAAGATCAAATGTTTGTTCGGTTTGCTCGGCCAGAAATATTTAGAGCGTACAAAGAAAGGGAAAACAAGCATTGCGATAATGGGCTCGAGGCAAAGGTGAGCATACTTACTTCGCTAGAGAGATATCACCAAGTTCCTCCAGGCAAATCGCACAGATTCCTGGCGTCTGGCCCTGTAACCTATACCGGTCCTGCATCATCGTCCACATATCAGGACGAAACGGGTGAGCGGGTGCTCGATCGACCATGATATTGAGCGCGAGATCGGTCCCCTCCTGAAGCTGCTGAGGCGCGGTGGGGCTCGGCGCATTATAAAACTGCGAGCCCGGCGTCGAAACTGTAGACACCCAGGCGAAAACATCGCTGATCCTCCGGTGCAGAGAATGCGGTGTGTCTGGCTTGCTTAACCTGGGTGCGGGCGTCTCAGGCCTAGACACGGGTCTTCCTGCTCTGGAGAGGGGCTTGGCGTAGTGCATGTCTACATGCATGTCATCATGGGCTGGTGTTCTGGGGCGTTCCTCGGTACTCCAATACGCGTCGTCGTTTCGAGTCCAGTCGTCGTTGATATAAATGGGAATGACTGGTTCGCCAGAGAAGTCCTCGACGCGCGCCATCTTCTCTGCTATGCTTATCATACTTGGGTCGCGCTCAAGCCGTACAGGTGGATGTGTCGGCAATCTACCACTTGGTGGAAGCTGGTGTCTCAGCACCTGCGTCAATGTGTTCCATGCATCCTCCCGCCCTTCACCCAACCACTTGTCATGGTATACGTTTAAGGTATACTTAAATCCGAAGTTGTAGATGTCGCGCTCGATGGCCCAAAGTACGGCTTCGTACCTAGTTGTAGTCCGCATTTTTGGCGTTCTCAAGAATCTGTGTGCAGCAGGCACTTTCTTGACGCGAATTAATCCAGAAAGTCGGCGCTCTGGCGTTGATTTGCTCTGGAAGTCGCGACGCGAGTGCTGATCCTCGTACTCCTTATACTTTGGGTTTGGTTTCGTAGGGTTCTTCCACTCGTCTTTTTCCGCCCAAAAGAAAAAAGTTGGGACACTCTCGCCTTTGCAACGGATATAAAACAAGTCCTTGATATCACGTTCCGCAAACCTGTCCTCAGGACCATCATTCGGGGCTTTATAGTAAGCGGGAAGATACGCTGGAAGGTACACGAGTGTGGGGCGCCATTGGGAAGCTCTATACACTTTCTTCGTAATCTTGCGTTGTTCTTTCTTTCTTATCGCCTTCAACCTAGGATCTCTCTTGTGGGCACCCGCTTCATGTAACGGCTGGCGATCCATTCTACGTTTTTCCCTCCCCTCCCTAGACTTCCATTGCCGATAGACCTCTGCGAGATCTTCGTCTGGACGTGGTAGGTTGAAGTAGATCCGTCCATTCCATCCTTGTACAATCGTGCGCTTGCTCCAGTACATCCCACTCTCAACGACAGCACCTTCAAGCGGCCCAATTAACACACCATTGCGAGCACAATCTTTGACTTCCTCTGAGAGTACCGGTGCGCGATCCGGTTCATTTTTATTGTCCTTGGCATCGATCCCGGGCGTGTGTAGCATCTCATGAGAGTGCAAGGTGATCACATTCATGGGTGTGTAAGGTAGTTGCCTAGGTTGAAGCTCCTCGTTCTGGGGCCAGGTCCGCTGTGTTTTCCAGTAGTCGTTGGACGGGGGATCGTTGAACGACCATTCAAAGATCCGAAGCCGATGCGGCGGGTAGGTAGGCGATTCCGACGAATGAGTGCTGGTCGTGTCGCTAATATCGCTGTCCTCTTGGTGCAGATAGACCTGGGGAAGTTCCTGCATCGGCTCGTTCTCGTCGTCGTCCTCGTCGCTCAAGATCTGGCCCTCTTCTTCTTTCCGTAGCCTGTCCTCCTGCTTCCTTTGCTGCTCTGCCCTTCTCTCCTCCTTGTATTCTATTGCCTTGATTTCGGCGTTCTTTCTCAACTTCTCATTATCCCTCTTCTCTTCTTTAGCTCTCCTTTCCAGCTCCTTCTCCGCATCGCCGAGAGTCCGGAGTAGAACATGCTTCTGGAGGTCCTTCACTTTTTGTTTCTGCGCTTTGAACTTTGCGAAAAATGGTATGTATGTTGGGTCGTCTCGAGCAGCAGCCACCATATCATCACGCGTCATTGTATCCCACTTAGTGCCGGTTAGGTGTTCGTCCTTGACTTGGTGAACACCGCCACGCCTGTGCGGCTTCGCTTGAGGAGCCTTTGCACGAGCTTCTCGTGCCGCTCTCACATCGTCTTCCGATGAGTATTCTTCTGGAAATTTGGCCCTTGGTTTTCCCTTGGCCATCTTGCAAGAGTTGGATAAAAGAGGAGCACTTTGGTCGATGACACGGCTCACAGTTAGTCAAATGTAAAGAAGTGGAATGAAGAGGGAATAACTCGGAACATACAAGTATTTACCTTCTGGTCGGCACAAAAGCTCATCATCTTCCTTTGTTTCACCTGAACTGGAAAGGAGCATGGCAGGTGGCGTTGCAACCAGCTCCCTTTGTCCTGCGGTTCTGCGACGTTCAGTTGAAAGTAAGAGCTTACAGGCAGTGCTACCGTTAGATAGATATGGATGAAGATGCGCAAGAATATCAGATAGATTTTCTTTTTTAAATAAATGTTAGGGTATCTTGCTGCAAAGTGTTAGACATGTCGCTGGACAGCCCACAAGCGCAGCAGACGTACTTACAACTCCGATTTCCCAGTCACCTCCACCTCCCGCTTTGTCCGCACATCAAAGAAACCCTCGAGGTCCATCCATTCGGCTGTGAAAGCAGTAACAAGCCTCGCCCAGTCTTCGACCGTGTCCATATCGAGATGCTCGCCGTCATCCATGATGTCGTGCCAGACATGTGGAAACGGCGAGGGTATGATGTGGAGGACCTCAACGCCGCGAGCAAGGAAGGGAAGGTGGTCGTCCGCGATGTAACCGCCGTAGAAGCCGCCGTTCTCCTTGGTCGCCTCGTTAAGAAATAACGGCTCTTTGCGCTTGTCCTTGTTCTTGTCCTCGCGTTTCGCCACCTTGAGAGGGTGGTTTGGAGACGATTTAAAGAGAGCGAGGTCTCGTAGGCGTTGTTCAATTTGAGCCATGTGCTTGTAGGCCCAGTGTGTGGTCGTGTAGAAGGAGGGTATGGTCGGGCCTCTGGAACCGAGCAGGTCGAGCAGTACGAAGAGGTCGATGGAGTCGAGAGGTGTCTTGTACGCGGATGGGGCGGGGTTGAAGGTGGTTTCCCATTCTTCGGCGAGAGCGCTGGAGCACATGTCAGTGGTTGCGCGTGCACACTCCAGAGATGGATCCGTACCGTGCGCCGTACAGGCTATCTGTATCTGTCCAGACGTTGAAGGCCTCCTCGCCGTCCAGCAGCAGGATCTGCACGCCCTTCTTGTCTTCGAGGTCGTCGGTGCCTTCAGCGGCCATGGCGGCCCACTTCTTGGTGAGGGCCTGGTCGACAGTGCGCGCGGCATGCATCAACATTGCGCAGGGTGCAGCGCTGTCGATGGCGCCGATGAAGCCCGCGGGCTCCAGCTTGCTATCGTAATGTGCAACCAGCGCCAGCCGTCCCACGTCGCCAACACGTGCATTGGGAGGGTCGCGTGTCGCTATGAGGTTCACGAACGGCACGGGCTGCCCCTTGGAAGTCGGCGTGGTCGACGATGAATTCTGCAGCTCCAAGCGCCAATCGGGCAGCTCCTGCTTGAAGAAGTCGACAAAGTGCTGCAGGACGGCCCTGCTGCCTTCGGTGCCGGACACTCGCGGTCGCAGAATCGGGGCGAGCAGGGCGCCTGTGTGGATATCGAAGTCGGCGCCAGGACCCGGGAGGCCTTTGAGGGTCGCGTCGCTGACGGAGCTGTACGCCAGCACCAGAGGCAAAAGGCCCAGGAAGCCCAGGAGCGCCACGAGCAGCTCCATTGCGGGCTTTGAGTCCTGGTGGCGGGCGAGAATGGACGGGCTCTAGTACTCGAGCCATAGTGGATTCGTGGTCTCATCCGGACTACCTCGGGACGTCAATGCACACGTGACGACGCGTTTGGACGCGTCAGAGTGTCGCTGCAGCATCCAACGAGCGAGCAACGCATCTGGAGCTCAATGACAAGTCGCATTCGCCCAGGCAGGCCATGGTCGCGTTTCGTGTGCGGCGTGGAATCCGAGCAGCCGCCAAGCCACGAGAATGGCAGCGGCCACCCCCCCGACGACCTCTTCGTCCTTCCATCGCATGTGGGCTCAGCACGACACCATCAATTGCTCGCTGTAGCTCTGCTTCCAGGGCTGATCGGAACCTCACGCCCTTCTGCGAACTACAACCATACAGTACAATCACAACTCACGAACGCCTCTCCCCGCTTACCTAACGACTCTACCGTTCAACGCCGTGCGCAATTAGGCGTGCTCTGTATTTAGGCAGAACACAAAGACAGATCGACTGGTGGCCGCTCTCCACACCGCACGAGCTGCGGGGCACACGGCATCCTCGTCTTGATTCAGGTATTCCCCGATCTCGCAATGGAATCCATCTTCCGTGCAACCGGGCGAGTCAATTCCAAAACACCATCTGCCTGCTGCGGTCGAGGCCTCGCATCTCACGATAATTTCATCTGTGCATCCGACGTTGCGGCCACGAAATTCAAGCAGATGGGGTGGAGTTTGCTCTTTGTACCCCGAGAGCGCAATGATAATCAAGCATCAGCCATCCGACGCTCGACAGCGGCCAGTTCACATCCGACAAGGACAGGCTCGTCCTAGTCGATCGAACCAGTCAGCTTGACTGCCAGTTTAACCGTGCATATCCTTAGTGCATCAAACCACTGGACACCAACACGACCCTTTGAGCCGTGTAAGCGGATGCCGATTGGCCATGTCCTTGCACTTGCAGGTGGGCCATGGATCGTATATAATGATGCGTGGATTTCGGGGAGCTTACGGGCAGGGTATATACATGAGCTCACACCCTGCGACATCTTGCAACAGTACAGGTTCCGTTCCCTCTGCCACTTCATTGTCCATTTACATCAGGCTGGGATATCAATTGAAGTCTTGAAAGAGAAGGCTTGCTTTCCAGGATGGCACCCGTCGGAGGTTCAGGCCATGACTTCGAGGCAGCCGCATTGGCTCGCCGTCAGGCTTTGCAAACACCACCGGGCCCGATGGCCTTGATGAAGAACCTCAGGGTCTTCGGCATTGCATGCTTTGCTTGCTTGGGTGGTCTGCTGTATGGTTACAACCAGGGTGTTTTCTCCGGTGTCCTTACCATGACCTCGTTCAAGGAACGTGAGTTACCGCTCGCAGCTCCGATTCTCCGAGCTCGTCGCTAATCAAGCACTGTTCAGACATGGGAGACTACATAGAGAATCAGGAGACGCTTGAATACAACTCTTCAAAGCAAGGCTGGCTCGTCTCTATCCTCGAATTGGGTGCTTGGCTGGGCACAATGTACTCCGGTTTCCTCGCAGAGATCTTGTCCCGAAAATACGCAATCTTGGTTAACGTAGCCATCTTCATCATCGGTGTCGTTATCCAGACTACGTCCGTTGCCGCCGGTCACAACTCTATTCTCGCTGGGCGATTTATCACTGGTATGGGTGTCGGATCGCTCTCCATGATTGTCCCCATGTACAACGCTGAGATTGGTAAGTATCTGAGGAAACCTGACTAAAACGTCATCGCTAATGGTCGACAGCTCCTCCCGAAGTCCGCGGTGCCCTCGTTGGTCTCCAGCAGCTCTCCATTACCCTCGGTATCATGATATCCTTCTGGATCGACTACGGCACCAACTTTATCGGCGGCACCGGCCGCGGCCAGAAAGAAGGTGCATGGCTCCTTCCTCTCTGCCTACAACTCGTTCCCGCCGTCCTCCTCGGTGTGGGCATGCTTTTCATGCCCTTCTCTCCACGTTGGCTCGTCCATCACGACCGCGAAACCGAGGCTCGACGCGTTCTTGCCCGCTTGCGAGATTTGCCCGAAGACAACGACCTCATCGAATTGGAGTTCGCAGAAATCAAGGCGCAAAGTTTGTTCGAGAAGAGGACGCTCCAGGAGAACTGGCCGCATCTTCAGAATTTGACTGCTTTGAACACCGCCAAGTTGCAGTTCGTGGCTATTGGCAGCTTGTTCAAGAGCAAGCCCATGTTCAAGCGAGTCATCGTGGCGACGGTCACTATGTTCTTCCAACAGTAAGGCTCCTCCTATCTGTAAGCGTATCAGTGCTGACTGACATCGCGCAGATGGACTGGTATCAACGCAGTGCTCTACTACGCCCCCGTTATTTTCGGCAAGCTCGGTCTCTCCAGCAACTCCGTCTCCCTTTTGGCAACCGGCGTTGTGGGAATTGTCATGTTCATCGCCACCATCCCTGCCGTCATGTACGTTGATCGCTGGGGCCGCAAGCCCACTCTCATCATTGGCGCTATCGGCATGGCCATCTGCCATTTCATAATCGTAAGTCTCGGCAGTCCATAACCTTATACAGAACCGCCTTTACTTATACATTCCAGGCCGCCATCACCGCCTCTTTCCAAACCGACTGGGAACACCACCAAGCCGCCGGATGGGCCGCAGTCGTCATGGTCTGGCTCTTCGTCGTCCACTTCGGATACTCCTGGGGTCCTTGCGCTTGGATCGTTATTGCGGAGATCTGGCCCATGTCCAACCGCCCATACGGCATCGCGCTGGGTGCGAGCTCCAACTGGTAAGTCTACCACCGACCTCACTCACTACTTCCGAACAATTATACTAAACTATACACACAGGATGAACAACTTCATAGTCGGCCAAGTCACCCCCGACATGCTTGAAGGCATGACCTACGGCACCTATATCTTCTTTGGCATATTGACCTTTATCGGCGCGTTATTCGTCTACTTCATCGTGCCTGAGACCAAGGGCCTAACCCTCGAGGAAATGGACATCCTCTTCGGCTCGGTCGGTGTCGCAGCGAAGGACAAGGAGCGATGGGTCGAGGTACACAATGAGGTCGGGATGGGCGAGCTGCTCGCAAGAATGGGCGTCTCCCACCCGAGCGAACACCGCGTCGCGGACGAGAAGCTTGCAGACGAGAAGCCCGTTGTGGCGGAGTCCGAGCGGAAAGAGTCGCATTAACAAGCGGCGTAGATGTGGTTTTGGAGTGGGGAATGGATTCTCGGGCTCGTTGTGCGGATGAATAAATCCACCGATTGTTGAGGTGTCTGCGTTTTGCGATCCTTCGTTCAAATATTGAATGTTAAGCAAGTGATCCATAACATCGTTCTATCGGTTTCGTGCTATACTGCTTCATCCATCGCTGTCTCCACGCGGCGCCTGTTATTTTACAATCTCGCTTTTCTGTCTACTTGCCACCTCTAAAGCGCCAGGCCGAAAATCCGAGTACCCCCAGGATAGCTAACAAACAGGCTGATTACATGGAGTCAGATGTAGTGTGTGACCCTAGGGTAAATAATACGTAAGATGAGCTTATTTGGTTTTCTGTCTTGGTACCATATCGCTTGGTGTGCACTCTCGACATACAAATACAGTTCATCTTACACGTTCTCTACACCAACCCTAGTCACACACGTCTCGACGTCTGCCTCTTAACCTCAGGCATGCGCATCCTCATATCCTTCTTCACCGGAACAGGCTTCTTAGCCACATCCCTCCTCTCCCTACCCACTTTTTTCTCTCCCTTCTTCTCCCCCTCCCTCTCCGTCCTCTCCCGAATCCCCCTCGCAACTTCCTCCCACACCCCCGGCACCCCCGTCTTTATCGTATACGCCCTGCTCTCCTTGATATAGAATTTAAACCGCCGCTCTTCGACGAACTCCCACGCCCGCTTCAGCAGCGACTTCTCGCGCTGGCGCTGCGCCCAGGCTGCGCTCTTGGGCAGCTCGATGTTGGCGAAGCGGAACCTGCGTGGGGGCAGGGCACGGAGCTCATGTGCGTAGATGGTGGTGTGCTTGGGCATGGGGAAGATGCGGAGGGTTTGGAAGGTGAGTTTTGTGGTCGTGGGGAGGTTGGCTGGGTAGGTTAGAGATTGTGACGGTTTCGTGAGACGGGGGGAACAGGGAGGGGATATAGTAGTTTCTGATGATGACTTGTGTGGTAGCGTCCAGGGGTCAACGTACCGGCGAAGGAGCGGAGAGCTGTCAGGGAGTGGCGCGCGTGGGGTGGGATGGGCCAGAGCTTGATTGAGGTGACGAATGGAGCGGTGATGAAGGAGAGGATTATGGAGGGAATAGTCGCAAGCGCCATGACTGTATAGTTTTAGCATGTGATTATGGAATTTGAAGCGTTGCTAGAGGAGGTTGGAATAGAGTGTGTTGAAGACATGCCCACAGTGTGAGTGAGAAGAACAGAGCAAGAAGTAGGCAAGGGAGGGATGGCCGAACTATTAGAAACAGTTCATTACGGGATGGGATGCAACATGTTCTCTGGCCCGCGATTGCATGTAGTCTCGGAGCCATTTGAGGACTTTTGGGGCTGAACCTGTCGGTGCATTTTCAGGTGGAGAAAAGAGCACGTGACGTACCTCCAACAGTTTGGAACACGCGAATGCTCTTGTCAGGCTGGTTCTGATTCAAATACAGATGAGGAGCGAGCCACACAGTACACACGCCGAATTGAAACAGTGCGATCGCTTTCCAGGTGCCTATGAAGGCAGTGCGGTTGGAGCCAGCTTCGTAGATGACGATCTGTTCGGCGTATTCTGCAACATCGTTAGCAACCCTCCAGAATTACCAAGATGAAGCATAGCCACGTACTCTTGTCTTTAACATTCTGTGCGGCTGTAGACACTCTGCGCCGAGAAGCCTGCGTGATCTTGCGTAGCGCCGACAAGGGGGATCGTAAGGAAAAGTTCCGGTGGCAGCTCTGGCAGATGAAGGCAGTTATTCGCGGCCTTTGGTGAGCCTGACTATACTGCGTCCATTGACGCGATGCTCTAAAAGCATGCGCGAATGGTTGGAAACGTGCATGCATCTTAATTGACCACTGATTCTGATGTCAGAGAGCGTGAGTGAAGATGTCGACGCGATGGCACGTGCGGACTAGCTCGCTTCCACTCTAGCGCAACCAGCATCGTGGTGGTCCGGCGCAGGCGGAACGCCGAGACACCTGGCACATACCCGTCTACGGGATAACGTGCAGCTTGGATTCACAAGAACCAGTGGAAAGAGTTTGCCTAGTAAGTAGCCGTGTACCCTAACGATCGAGCGAAGGTATGAATTGCCGATACTGCCTCGGTACTACTTTCCTGCTACAACTTGGCCCCAACTCACATTGAGTCCTCAGGAACACACATCGCACCGTCCAACAATCGAAAAGCTATCAAGCATTGTTTTTGTTCACAGGTCTCATACCGACAAGATTTCACCGAATTACAAGTCCGAGACGTTCTCTGGCATCCGAGCGCGATCGCGTCAGATTGAGGCAGTTTCCTGGCCACTCGCATGCAAGCACCTTGCTGTCCAAGACGACATCCCACCTTTCGAATCTCGGTGCCAAACCGGCAAGATGTTTGGTAGTTGCGTGCTCTCGACTTTCCTTCCCTACCTGCTCCCCGCGCTCCTCCTCCAGTCTCCCGCCTACGCCTCAGAACAGCTGCCATTTCAATTCGGAGCTATGTCTGCACCATCGTACACGTTGCCGCCTCTCCCATATGCCTATGATGTCAGTCGATCGCCTGATGTGCGACTTTGAGGATGGAGGGGTAATGCTAATGCTGTATAGGCGCTCGAACCGCATATCTCGAAGCAGATCATGGAACTGCATCATGGCAAGCACCATCAGACCGTAAGCAAGACCTTCAAGCTCTACAGTACTAAGACGAAAGTCTCGTACAGTTGGTCTATGCATCACCTATCGTCGGGCAAGACTTTTGACTTGGCGTTGTATATGTTATATCAGTCTGACAGAGTTCGCTTAGTACATCACAAACCTCAATGCCGCATTAAAGACACAAGTTGAAGCCGTGCACACCTCCGACATCACTTCGCAGGTCGGTCTGCAAGCCGCTATCAAGTTCAACGCCGGCGGCCACATCAACCACTCGCTCTTCTGGCAGAACCTCGCTCCCGCCTCCTCCGCTGAGGCTAAGGTATCTGCCGCACCAGAGCTCATCAAGCAAATCAAGGTCACATGGGGCGATGAACAAGCTTTTTATGACGCATTCAAGGCCACGCTGTTGGGTATCCAAGGCAGTGGCTGGGGATGGCTGGTCAAGGTCGAAACGGGCAAGGAGCAAAGGCTGACCATTGTAACGACGAAAGACCAGGATCCTGTGGTGGGGAAGGGTGAGGTTCCAATCTTTGGCATCGATATGTGGGAGCATGCGTATTACTTGCAGGTGAGTTTTAATCCTCATACAGTACTAAGACAAAAGTCTGAGCACACTTGGTCTACATGTTTCCTAACCAGGGCAACACACTGTACTCAGACTTTTGTCCTGACGCTGTAAGTTCAATAAACTAACTAACATCTCGCAGTACCTTAATGGAAAACCCGCGTATGTAGATAATATCTGGAAGGTGATTAACTGGAAGACGGCGGAGGAGCGTTTCCTGGGTACGCGTGCAGATGCCTTTAAGGTGCTGAGAGCATCTATTTGAGTTGCGAGGATAGTTTAGAATGCTCTGTAGCTAAGCTGGTGTTTGACTATGTTCCGAACCACACCGCAGACCAAGGATAGTACTAGTGTTGGGCGCACGGACGTTGTACCATTTAGGTGCTCAAACGTGCTCAAAGGACTCATAAGCACTCTCAACCTTCTCGTGGATGTCTACCGCTAGTTCTATAGTCGACTTTAAGTCTTGAATTCCCTTTGCCAAAATAACAATCTTACAGAACCCCCGATAACCAGCATTTCAACATACCTTTTGCTGATTCATCTACAATCGCGCTATCAAGACAAAATGTGTAACGGATCGTCGACACGAATGAGCCAGGGCGGTTCCATCGCAGTCCTCAGACCATCAAGAGATATGCGAGACGCATCGCCAGACCAACATGATAGCGAAGTGCGGCTGCTATTCTCGAATAGAAGCAGAACACTGCTTGGCGATGCCGGTACACAAGTCGAGCTGCAGGGATGGGACGAGACAAACAGCGTGTTCCAACGGAGATCGTGGGTGGTTATTCAGTAAGCCGCACAACCATTCCTTGAATCGTCCACAGTAAGCTAACACGTGTAGTCGCGACGGTGATCTCAGCGCCTCCGAAGCCCGCCCAGCCGTCCCTTTCTTTTCCTTCGATCTCGGTAGCAGAGAGTCGTGTACTGTGGAGTTGCCAGAGACGCTCAACCTCGGCGTTGGCGATACTGGGATCATCGGGCGGAGAGTCTCTGTTATGACGGGGTCGAAAAGAGGGCCTTTGACGGTGGCAGAGGGAATAATTGGCTGGAACTGAGTGATGTCGGCATGGTTTCGTTTTGCATTCTTTGATTTTGGAGTTGGGTGGAACTGGTGGTTTGGTCTTCTTCGTGGATCGTGTCAGCAGCGCTATGCTGGATCGTCTGGTGAAAGAATTCTGTCAATATAAATACCCTCTTGGGGAAGTTTGTTTTCGTACAACTTCACAATGACGATTGCCAGCCATGGGAACAGGCTTCGGGGTGTAATATCGCAGCCGGCTATCCCAGTGCTCGGCCATCAACGCTTAAACGTTAAATTGGCAGTACTAGGACAATACAGGTACTCGAACTGTTGTCTAACCACTGTAGAATGGTTACGCCTTCTACTACTGACCTCGTTGCAAAAGTATCTATGATATGGTTATGGCTTGCATAATAGTACCCACTGGCCACTTCTCCAGGAGAGGTTGTACTAAATCGCATGATGGCACGCCTGCGACAATGATGTATGAAGAGCGATCATGTCGTGCTCATAGCGCACGGACCAGCCTCCACTCTTCGCAACCTTAATGTTCTGATTCCACTACACCAAACCCCGCCATCATTCTCCTGGATTCGACTGGTGCTTCTATCACAGCAATGGATCGCGCGCATTCTGCGAATGATGCATCGGACACCGAGATGGAGAAGTAGGCGAGGACCTCAAAGTCGATAGCTGGGGCTCTACCGACCTGTGCACCACCTCTACGATGATGGTGAGGTACGTGAACGCAGGCTGCTAACATGGCCAAATAGGGACGTCTATCGAGCAGCAGCATGTCTTGCTTTTTTCCATCCGCCCCCGAGTACGCGCCGAAGCTCCTGCAGGAACGGCAGAGCTGCAACCACACCCTTCGCATCTCGTCTACCTCGGCCAGCCCACTATTGGTGGCATCGATGCTACCTCTACGGCTTCAATGCGATATCGTAGTACAACCGTCCCTTTTGCCTACTGCTCGGTCGAAGATGGCGCGCCACGCCTGCTGCATGCGCATCGCTCTTATCACGCGACCCATATCGCTCTAAGATGCGAGGGGGGGTGGCGCTTACCAGCTTAATGTTACCCAAGGAGGTGTGGACTAAAAGAAAGACTGTCAGAAGGAGGGTCGCACCTCGCAATGTGGGAATGAAGGCTCATACCCTGCAAGCTCTGTGGACAAAGAGACGGGACGACTACTCGATACAGTGTCATGACTGTGGGGCAACAAGCAAACAGCAGGCGCCAAAGCTTGCGCTGCTGCTGCCTTAGAAGACGCTGGCCAGAAGTTGAGCTTTGCGCAAGCTCCACGGAGCTAAAGCATCTGTCGGGAGATTACCGGTTGGCTTTCGGGCGTACCTGACAGCGTACTGATCCTATCGGGAAGTAGATGCAGTCTAGGGAGATCACGCACAAGGGGAACACCCCTGGACCACCGAGGCAGAACTCGTGGTTCTTAGCCCTAGCACAGCCTGACCTTCACTTGGCGCCATCTCCAAGCATCAACCTGCCAGCATGTCACCCTCTTGGTCAGGCAGGTCTTTGCGCTCCTATCAGAACCGCCCTCGCTTTGACCCAGCACGCAAAAGCTGATTCTACGACTGCTTTATCAAGTCGCGGCGCATCTTGGGCTTGAATGGGCTTGACTGAATCAAACATGCCCAATGAGAAGCTTTGCCGGCGTCCTTCCTCTTTCGTCAACAGCTCGTCTTCCGGTATTCGCTTAGCGCTTTCCATCTCCGCGCTTCGCCCTTTACTTCCTGTGTCTACTCCCCTTCGCATTGCATATTTGAAAACTCGTGCAGTCAATTTCCTGAGCTCTCTCGGGTTAATTTCGTAAAGCCTGCTACATGCCGACTTCCCGCTTCCCGGTCAGGCGTTCTTCGAGCATGACAGCTTCACACGCTGTTTGAATAAGGGTCATGTGGTTCACCCTAAGTTTGGAGATAACGTGGGGTTTGGACGATTCACGCGAGATCTCCCCAGGGTCTCTGTAGGCAGCTTTGTGCTGCCCACTCTTAGTGTTGCAATATAGCTACCCTGGCTTATGTAGTATCACAAGCTCTTGGAGAAGTAGTAGCGTGGCTTGCTCAGCTTCACCCACCGTGTTCTGTTACATCCTGACCCTTATCTGCCCCTCGCGCTCCGCCAAAACCGTGGGCCGGATGATGACTGATACACCATCAATCAGCGTTTTACGCGCTGCTTTCCGAGGGACAGTGTAGATCATTGCCAATACACGACATGGCCGCCCGCGCCCTCGTCGATGCGCCGAACGATGAAGCATGGGCGCAGGTACTCTTTTGTAGGGGTACGTCGGCACCATGATCGCCAGACAAGCACCTTACCCTGGTAAGAGGATGCTAGGCCAGACCGTCTGACCTGATCAGAACAGTCTACCGCAAGAGAAGCTTCTCAGCTACTGTTCGCCTACACCGCATGCCCGGATGTTCAGCAACGCTGAGTTATCCATAGTGGATGAGTGACGCTCCGAGTCACTCGACAGACGTCTTCTTTTCGCCCTACAGTTGAGTGCATATCAACGCATTTAGGTGAAGACACACAAATGCGGTTACTATCTAGGTAAGTGCACCATTCTGTATGCTCAGTGTACCACTGGTTCGCTTCATGCAGTTCCCTTTTACCCGCACCATTCCAGATCGATACCTTTTTCCAGGGCTCGCGAACGGATCGGTTATCATTGCATCTGCGGATCAGGACCCCTGCAAGTCCTGCAAGTCAAGCCTCACACTGCTATGCCCACACGACTTCGTGTCAGGCTCACACCCCCCCGGTGCAGCCTTCAGACTGAAAGGTTCCATCTGTTTAGCACAACGCTATCAGGACCCTTGCTCAGTTGTCGCGCGAGTCAATCACGATGTAAACGCACCTGCAATGCTCCCGCAGACTTTGGCGTTGATATACATTATTGGCCATCTACTCAGAGGGAGATCAAGAGTGGCTTTAGTTGAGGGTTACTCGTCCAGGGGCAGGGGCATATGGACCAGGTCATTTGCATACATCTTTACCGGGTAAGCGCCCGGAAAGCGGCTTTAAGAATTCCACGGCAGAGTATGTACAGTTTCCGAGGCGCAAGTTTCCGCTCGGACTACCTGTTTGCGTATTTTACTCTTGCAGTTGCTCCCTTTGGCTACCTGCATTACCACCTGCTGTTGCATCGTGCATGTTCGGTCCCATCTTTCATACACGGACAATCTTGGCTTTGACAGTCTGCACAAGCCAGGAGATAGAGGTAGCACTCACGGGTCGTCCTCCACGAGACTTACGCGCACGCTCTGTGTATAAAGAGGTCATATACCACCACACTGAAAAGAACAGTTCGCAACGCCCACTCGCCCACGAGACCGACTTCAAGGAGCATCTTCAACTGGTCAATCATGAAGTTCTCTACTCTTGTTTGTCTTCTCCCGTTCTTGGGTCTTTCCGAGGCGCTCGCCTTGCCTCAGTCGCCCAAGAACGGAACCGACCTGTATGTCTCGTTCCAAGAACCGGAAGAGTCCGGCCAGCTCGTGAATCGAGCTGCGTCTGGCTACAGGAATGTCGCATACTTCGTCAACTGGGCAATATATGGGCGGAACTACAACCCGCAGAACCTCCCGGCAAACCAGCTCACTCACGTGCTCTACTCTTTTGCCAACGTTCGACCCGAGACAGGCGAGGTGTACCTCAGCGACACTTGGTCTGACACAGACAAGCACTATGCTACCGACTCCTGGAACGACGTCGGTACGAATGTGTACGGCTGCGTCAAGCAATTATTCCTTCTGAAGAAGGCCAACCGCAAGCTAAAGGTGCTCCTTTCTATCGGTGGATGGACCTACTCATCAAACTTCCCAGCGCCTGCCAGTACTGCCGCAGGTAGGAGCAAGTTCGCGAGTAGCGCCGTGCAGCTCGTCAAGGATCTCGGCTTTGACGGACTTGACATCGACTGGGAGTACCCATCCGATGCTACGCAAGCTGCCAACATGGTCGCTCTGCTCGCTGAGGTCCGCTCGCAACTCAACGCCTACGCTGCCCAGTACGCCAACGGCGCACACATGCTTCTTACCGTCGCCTCGCCTGCTGGTCCGGCCAACTACCAGAAGATGGACCTTGCGGGCATGGACAAGTACCTTGACTTCTGGAACTTGATGGCCTACGACTACGCCGGCTCCTGGGACTCTAATTCAGGTCACCAGGCCAACTTCTACCCTTCAACAAGCAATCCTACCAGCACGCCCTTCAACACCAAGCAAGCCCTCGACTACTACACCTCCCACGGTGTTGCCGCATCCAAGATCGTCCTCGGTATGCCGTTGTATGGCCGTGCATTCCAAAACACCGCCGGTCCCGGTAAGCCCTACTCTGGCATCGGTCCTGGCTCCTGGGAGGCTGGTGTGTACGACTACAAGGCGCTCCCGCAAGCTGGCGCTTCGGTCGTCAACGATGCCAGCCTGGTGGCGAGCTACAGCTACGACTCTTCTTCGCGGACTCTGGTCTCTTACGATACCCCGGCGATTATCCAGCAGAAGACCGGCCTTATCAAGTCCCTTGGCCTCGGTGGCGGTATGTGGTGGGAGAGCAGCTCGGATAAGACGGGCTCCGAGTCTCTGATCTCGACTGTAAGTGTATCTCCAGCCTATGCGATGCGAGTGTGCGCTAACAGGGGATAGTACGTCAATACTGTCGGCGGTGTCAGCGCCCTCGACCAGAGCAGCAACGTCCTCACGTACTCGGGCTCCAAGTACGATAATCTCAGGTCTGGCTTCCCCAACAATTAGGGTGACTTCCGGGTTCGAGGAGACGACCTATGGTCTTATCGCGTCTTGCGGTTCCGTTTTTCAATATTTTGTGACTCCAGAATCCCATTTCTTCACGGCAACTGTTCTATGCTTCACGGCATGTTCATGTCAACTTTGCTTCGCTTCCTGTCAATAATTTGTAAAGGGCCAGGGGCAAACGGCATCTCGGGAGGTTTGGAGCCTTAAGTTCTTGTATCTACGTTCGCTACACGGGATTTCTTTTTCTTCTGGGGAGTCATCATGGATAGAGGAGGAGACGCGGAGATGGAACTGAGTGAGTAGATCACGATGGTACACTCGCTATCACACTTTCCTAATGCATTTTGATGACTGTTACTTTTGCCTTCTGCCGTGTACCTTTGTGCATGATTTCACATACACTGTGATTTGCGGCTGTGCTTTCGGTGCAACACGTAGAGGCTGATAGCCGTCGCGCCGCGCTCCTCTCATACCCAAAGTACATGCGACACGATACAGGCGAGAGGTTACTCATGACACAGATAACGATGAGAGCGCTGAGGTACTGGCGGGTGAGTGCAGGTGTGTGAGCGCGGGCAGCGGATTGAAAATTGGTCTGTATTAGCGTGCGTTAGTCTGCGTTAGCGCACATCTCCATGTGTAGAACAATGTCACGGGTTCAACTTCGAGATCAGGACACAGCGGATGACAGCAAAAGTTGGGATTTTGGCGGACCTGACACTTTATTAATTCACTCTACAATACGTCTACTCATATATTACCTAATAATTCGTGATTGATGTTCACGTGTAGGATCCCCTCACAGGAAACTACAGCGTTTAATACCGGCCAGGTCATGTAAAGTTGTCGCTGTAGATAGAACGTAAGATGGTCAAGTACGAATTGTCAAATATTGGCTGCCAAGTGCACGGGCGAGACAGCAAGTGTGACAAATTCGAGGCCGAGTTCATATCTTAAAGCGCCATCACAGTGTAAGGAGTACTTCACGATAAAAAACGTCACTGGTAGGTATTTTCTTGGTTATTGACAAAGAATCGCAACTACAGATTTGGATTGATACTTATTTCCAGTCGGTGATATGGAAACGAGAAAATACCTAGAAAGAGGCTGTGCAGTTGCACATGTACGATGATGGTGCCCTGTTACTTTACCTTGGAGTGATTAGGAGAAAGAATGGACGCGCCTTGATAAAGTGGATTTTCCACGATCGTGCTCGTAATCAGACATGTGGCTTAACATGATACCATGCTCACTATGTTCCAGTGCAGTTTTGACATCGATTCATCAGTGTACCTTCATGATATTGAATGAGTAGCGAAACAAACGGGGAAGCCCATCGAGTCTGCTTTTCCAAAGTTAGTTGACGCCATGGGGAAACTTGCAGCACCACACTGATTGCGACTGTCGCATGCACGCCATGCTTGATTAACTTTGCCCTGCATGGTCTGGCCAGATAACACGGCGCATACTTGGGGTCGCTACTTGCACTCGTATTGATTATGCAAGTAGCACTGTGAGACCATGACGCCGAATTGTACACTGCCACCGACCGGATGTACGACGGTGATATCGACGCAGGCAGCTATGTATATCTTTACTCCCGTCGTCGCGTTTCATCACAGTAGCACCTGGTAACAAGGGTCATAATACACAAAAAACTAAAGATATATAGGAGCACCACTTCTCCCAGACTTATCTTCCCATTCCCCACGCCCCGATACCTCTACAATCCTGAAATCCATCACTATGGTCCCGATCAAAGTCCTATTCCTTGCGCTTGCCGCAGTCGCCGCAGGTGCTGAACCACTGGTCACCAGCACCACGATCGTCTCCACATCTTTGGCCCCCACCGAAATCATCTCGTCTAAGGTCCCTTCGAATGTTTCATCTGCCCAGCCGACTGCAAGTGTCCCAACCAGCTCTGGGGTGCCGACGTCACAGACTGTTTCTGGCAGTAAAGGCGCCGCAGCACCTACCAAAGGTAAGTTCACGATCCTGGGTTCGGAGTTAGTACCTTCTAACCAGTTGCAGTCGCACCACTCGGCGCCATCCTTGGTCTAGGCCTACCAGTCGTTCTTGGGATGCTTTGAGCTTACCGTGTGGACAACGTGGGAGCCGATTTGGGGTGGTTGTAAGATATATTGCAGCAGACGTGTCACTTATTGAAGCTTGTATGCAATACTAAAGTTTGATGTGCATGAACTATCCGTGAAACTGAAACTGTTGTTGTATACTCTCCGACCCTGCCAACGCCAGCTCAAAGTTGATGCAAACGGAACAGTGTAGCGGTCAAGAGACATGTATTGACGATTGCATGCATTTTCTAGCTCTGCAGTATGCTCATTAAGGCAATGTCAGCAAAAAGAAATCAATACGCCACCAACATACAATTTACACAAGATGTTTTCGTGAATGAACGATTGTTCGTATAGACGGCGAACGGGGCTTAGGTATGATGTGGAGCCCCGTCACTCCACTCCTTTTTCGGGTCGTCCTCGTGATAGCGGAGCCTAGTGATGAGATCGCCGCCGTGCCACGATTGCGGTCTATCGTGCTGTGAGCCATACCCGGGTGCAGCATGATGTGCGTAGTCGTCATAGTTGGAGGTCAAATCTGAAGCATCCGATGATGTCCCGGCGTGTGGATGTGACGAAGATGATGACTCGGGTTGTGAAACCCTTCGGCCAGTATCGTCACCGTCACCTAGAGCATCGCTCGCAAGCGGTGGCGTTGATTTTGGCGTGGAGATCGGCCTCCAGCTACAGACTCCATCTTCTTCTTCCCAGCTAACGGCATCTTGGGTGACCCATTCCCAGTTAATCCCTTCCCCTGAATTGTCCTCATCGTCTGTCCACCACCAATCGCAGCCGCAGTCGCATTGGTCATCGTCTGCACTATCCTCCTGTTCATTTTCATCCTCGACCTCATATCCATCGCTATATCCGTTTCCTGCTTCATACTCATCATCTGTCTCCCAGACACCATTCCCATCTCCATCCTCCTCGTCATCTTCTTCATGTTCATCGCTCCCATCATCTTCATCGTCCCAGTACTGATGGTCGTCGCCATCCAGAAGCCCATCACCTCTTTCACTCGAATCATTCCAGTCCCACCATGGAAGAGATGCTACCGGTGTATATGCAGGGCCATCAAACACTCCTCCAGGAACGCGGCCTGATGGCCTTCTAAACGAGGGTCTGGTGGTAGCTGGCGGCTGATTCGGCGGTGACTGCTCGTTGACGCCCGCGCCGTCGAGAGTGAAGACAGAGAGCCCAGACCGAGCTGGAGGATTTATCATGGGAGCTCGAGTACTGGGCGAGCGAGCTGCTCCTAGTGGCCGCGATGCCCTTCGGATCGATTCTATTTGGTCAATTCCTGCACCTTCAACGCTAAGAACGAATATGAAGGCACCCGGGCCTGGTGCTGATATAACTGGGCGAGAAGAAATGGTACGCGAGGAAAACACCGACCCTTCAAGAGTGCCTCATGGAATCGGCTTACCTGGTCCAATTGATGTGACTGGGGTGTTCAGCCTCATCTCCATGGCATTTACACCTACAGCTGAAGTAGAAGCTCTGTTCTGTGTACGTTCCGGGATCAGCGAGAAGTCCCGGCTAACGGTTTCCGTGGATCTAGGTTGTGGAAATTGCTCGTCTCTCGATATCGGTACAGAGGGACACAAACCATATTGTGGGTTGCATCCACGGCCACAGTTAAGCTCGTCATTACCGCTGAAGTGGATGTTAGAAGACGTACAATGCCTGGACAAACTTGGGTATACTGTGTCACCCCAAGAGGAGCAATGCAGTACTGGATATTTGGCCTAGTTTTGTGCCATTCGATCTTGAGACGCAATGGGTTGTGCCATGCTTACCAAATACCTTTCGATCCACAACAGTTGCCGAATGAACTGCTCTCACAAGTATAACCAAATGGTATTCCACACAAGCCGTTCGGAGAAACGCGCTTGGTATCCGTCAGGAGAGGCAGGATAAGTGAAGGAGTGGATGGCAGGGCAACCCCTGGGTTTCTCGTAAAAGCTTCGTTGCGGCTGTCAGAAACAAGAGGAAGATCGATTGATAGAGCGTGTAGAGAGAACGAGTCTTCCAAGACGTCAGGATCCTGCGTGGTTGACACAGTGGTAATGCCACCGATCGGCTGAGACGCGAGTGATCCACCAAATGGGGTGCTCACCACTACTGGTTGCGTTGTAGAGTATGATGAAGGCAAATCCGTTACAGGATCAGGTTCGATCGGGCCTAATGCATTACTGCTAGCGGGCGACCCTTTTGCCATCACACATAGCCCGCCAGAAGCCTCGGGTGGACCGACTGTATTCTTCAAATTGCATGTGGCCAACAGAGGATTGTAGACAATAGCTACACATAGAGATGTTACGGTGCAGCGTTGAATGCACTGAGAGAATGTGACAAGAAGGGCTGTTCGGAGATCGCCATACTGGAAAGTGACATCGCATTGAGCTCGATAGGAAGTAGAGCTGTCGATGTAGTTTTGGCCCGCTGTGACACCACAGCAATTGTTTGGCGTAGATGTCGGACTTGAAGACTTTTCTTCGTTGCGTATAGAGTCAAGGATCGCCGAGTTTGCAGGGCTCGCCAAGGTCGGATTGTCGCTCGGAAGGCCGGTGCTGCCGTCGCGAAAGCCCACTAAGCTCGAGCTAAGAGGCTCTCTAAACGTTGTTGGTTGAAGCAGTTGCTCATCGGACATGGAGGAACCTACTGTGGACGTGGTGTGGTTCCGGTAGGGTGCGGAAATGGTAAAGCGCTTTGACTCCGTGGATCAGGCCGGATCGAAGACAAGATCCTGGGTCCCTGGGATGTTAGGCTATCTGGGATACGTATTGCTGCACAGATGCCGTTGACCGTAGCTACGGTATTTCCTGAAGACTTCTGCAGAGCACAGCCGCCCGTACGCTCGTTCCAGGCGACGCCAACGCACACTGTGTTCCTTGCGCATAGATCGGCGCATGTTTGTAAAGTTGCACCGGTTACTGTTGGTTGCTTGTCGTCGATCCACTCGCCGATAGTCATCATGTTACACGAAATCTGGAAGTTGATGCTGCGTTGTGCCAGGAGACTCTTGAGAATGCCTCTGTCGCCTACGCCACAGCATTGCACGGCGGCAGCCGTGGGTCGAGGAGATCCAGGCGTAGGTGTGCCACTTCCAGTTGGCTGAGGTGTTATGTTGAAACCGGTGACAGCATCAATAAGGATGGCTGAACTGCGCGGGGAGATTAGGGGCGTAGCGGCCGATACCTGCGAGAGCGGGAGGACGGTTAGTGTAGCGCCTCTGGGAATGCTTGTAGAGCGACAATTTGGACCTTGACATAGATCTTCCAGTATTTCAAAAGAATTGTTCAGATCTATGGGTGGAGGTGTTGGTAGTGATGACCTCTGGGTGGTAGATGTCGACACTGGCGATATCTGACCAGAGATTATGGCAACCGATATAGGACTCGATATTGTTGCACCACGGGTGGGAGTGCCTGTGGATTGACAATTCGGGTCTTGGCACAGATCTCCAAGCAAATCGAGAGAGAGGTTCACGTCAATGAGAGGAGGTGGTGGCGCAGGCGGAGAGCTCGAAATACGCGATTCTGGACGAGATGTCGATACGGAGATTGGAACAGATTCTGACCCGACGGGAGTTGGACTAGGTGGCGTCGCACTACTTGTTGAAACACTCCTAATTTGACAATTTGGACCCTGGCAGAGGGCACCTACTAAGTGGAGAGAGAGGTTTAGATCAATAATTGGAGGTAGCCCGGTTTGCGAATTAGCAGACACAGTTGGGAATGAGCCGCAAAGTGGTCCAGGGCACAACAATCCTTCGAAAATACCTAGTGAAAGCCCAAAATCCAATATCCCAGGTGCTCTGGACGGAGGACCGCTTGCCGGTTCAGTTGAAGTAGTCGCGGTTGTTAGAAGACTTCGTGGTACTGTCTGTGGAGCCGAAGGAGTCAATGGTGCAATTGGGCTTGCGCTCGAAGATCGACAGTTCGCTCCGCTGCACAGTCCTCCAAGTAGGCCCAGTGAGAGGTTGAAATCTATCAGAGGCGAACTTGAGACCGAAACTGTGTTGGCAGAAGAACGAGAGATGCTCGTCACAGCTGCGGTATTCTTCGTAACAGATGCTACATTTGAGCTCGTCAAACGACAAAAAGGTCCAGGGCACAAACCTTCGAGCAGTGCTAAAGACAACCCAACATCGACGAGTGGAGGAGCCTGGCCAGCACTTGGTGTCGCACTCCTCGTGGTCAGCGGAGTTTGACCCAGCCCAAAAAGTGAAAGCAATGGGTTTACATCTATTAGCGGTCTTGAGCTGGGACCTGGCTGCTGCAAGAGTGGCGGTTGTGTAAGACTTTGCGCAAGAGAAACATGACTCGATCTGGGCAATGATAGAACTGTTCCAAGATCGATGACGGGCCTTGAAGATGTCGCAGACGATGAGGATGGCACTGATGCAGAGAACTGACCGCCTCCTCCAAGGAGAGAGATCAACGATCCAATATCAATGAAGGGGTTAGAGGTGAGCGTATTAATGCCCAGACCCGTCCGCAAAGTGGATGATATCGTACCCGGACTTGTTCTCGTTACGAAGGATGATCTGCAAGATGGTCCTTGGCAGAGGCCACCAAGCAAGTCCAAGCTTATGCTCACATCAACGAGTGGTGAATCCGCCCCTGCTGTTGATGATGGGTTCAGGCCGCTAGTCGATGCGCTTATTTTAGAGCTCGCTGTGCGGGATGCACCTATGTTGGAAGCTCGACATGACGGGCCTGGACATAGCCCTTCTAATAAGCTCAGACTTAAATTTATGTCTAAGAGCGGAGGCTGTGATGTTGTCCGTGGGCTATTCCCCAGCTCCACAAGAGCAGAGATCAAGCTTTGCAGAAGATCGCCCGCTCCGGGAGATACAGCGGGGACAGACCCTGGATTTGACGCATGATTGTTGGACAACAAGTCGCTTGCGACGGCAGCAATCGGTCCACCACTTGGCACAAAAGCTGAGACAATCTGCCCAAGGGCATCTCCGGGTACGAAAGTCGGCACGGTCGACCGAATCTCTGAGCTTCTTACACCAGGTATCAGGTTGGATAGTAGCTCTCCAAGCAAGTCTTCCGGTGTAAAAGCTGGAGGGGCTGGGCTTCTAGTGACAGGATTCGGCGGTGGGGTCACCAAGCCCGAACTCTGCGCAGATGGAGAAGGAACATTTCCGCCTAGGAGAGACAGGAGGGGGTTCAGATCAATTATGGGCTGATTAGGCAACGTTGGAATCGACACTGGAGTCGCTCCAGTCGGAGGTGACGATCCATCAAGTACCGAGAGCAGAGGACCGAGGCCAAGAAGCGATTCTGTCGGTCGGATGGATGATGGTGCGGGTAGAGACTGACCTAGGCCAATCGCAGATAGTAAGGGGTTGATATCAAGGAGCTGGCCTGTAGGTAACACGAATGGTGGACTAGGCAACAACAGCGTACCACCGATGATGGAAAACGAAGGATTACCATTGACTCCTGGAACTTGCGACGTAGTTGGTATTGGGTTTGAAAAGCCACCAAAAGAAGGTTGGACGACGCCGCTGACTTGCGACAACGGTGAGTTCCCTGGGTTGGTTGCGGGGAGCGGTAGTACAGGGGGAATGCCGTTAGCGATGGAAAGCAGGGGGTTCAAATCGATGAACGGCCCCGGTGACGGTAGCAGAGGAGGCGGTAATGCAGTAGGATTGGCGTTGATTATTAACGAGGAAGGATTGAGGCCAATCAGCGGTCCGGTTCGCGAGATAGGCAGAGGGACAGAAGTTGGAAGGGCACCGCTGGCAATTGAAGGGAGCGGAGGTAGATCAATAAACCCACTCGTAGGTATCGGCAGTGACAGCGCTGTAGGAAGACCGCTAAGGACGGAGAACAAGGGACCAAGGTTGATGAGCGGCTCCACCGCTGAGTTTGAATCGCCCTGTGTGGTTCCGGGGGTTTGTTCCCCGAGCAGCGAGAGTAAAGAAGCTACATTGATGGGAACTGCGGCTGATGGATCTGGGGTAGGTCGAGGTGCAGTGTCTGAAGGACTAGTGGCTTGAGCAGCACCAAGCACAGAAAGTAATAGATTAAGGTCCACAAGCGGTCGATCTGATGAAGTAGGCAACTCCAGTACCTGAGATGCAAGCGAAGGGAATGGGCCCAAGAGCGAGAGCACGGGGCCGATATTAACAAGCGGCGGATTCGATGTGGTTGGTAATGCCGATATCCCAGATACCAGCGAAGGCTGAGCGGGACCAAGGAGCGAAAGCAAGGGGTTCAAATCGATAAGTGGTTTTTGCGATGCAATTGGTAGCACAATTGAGCTGGGGTTGGTAGAAGGCCGACTGCCACTCAGAAGCGAAAGCAACGGGTTCAGATCAATTGTTGGCCCTCCCCCTGTGGTTGGCCTAGGGGACAATCCCGGCGAGGATGGTCTGCTATCCATCGAAAATGAAGGCACCGGCTCAAGATTTATGAGCGATCCGATTGACGGGGAGGAAAGTGCCGATGAGAGTGCCAAGGTTGGACGGCTGTTGAGCAGCGACAACAATGATTCGATGTTCACGATTGGTTCCACGGATCTCGTCTGACTAGAATCTGGCGTAGGAGCTGTTTTTCTGCTAAGAGATAAAGAGGGTAGAGGGTCCAATCCGATCAGTGATCCCGCCGATGCGGCTGGAGTAGCATTGAGACGTGTCGGGGAGGCGGAGATAGGGCTGTTTCCAGGCAACAATGGTAGCAGAGGACCGACATTCACCGATAGCTCTATGGAAGACGCCGGTAATATTCCGGGTAGAAAGGACAGCACCGGGCTGGGATCAGCTAAAGGTGGTAGCGAATTCGGGGGTAAGATCCCACCAAAGGCGGACAACAACGGATTGAGTCCCAACAGCGATCGACTGGGAAAGGCCACGGGTGGAGTGACAAGAGGGCCCGTACCTGGTGAAGTGTTCGTCCGTGGCCCGAGAGCAGAAGATCTATCCCCAACAAGGATCGAAGACAGCGGATTAAGATCTAGAGATGGTCTAATGCTGGACAGGAATGAAGCAGCAGACAATCTGGATGCCACATCGACCGAAAGGAAACTGACGGGTAGGACAGAGGGTGGAGACCCAAGCCCTGAGAATGACAACACAGGGCTGAGGTTGATCAGTGGCGGAACTGTGACCGCAGGAATACTCGGCAGTATCGTCGATCCTAAAGAAAGTTCAAGAATCGTTTGGGCACTTGAGGCGCGAGTTGGAGCTCCCGGAAGAATAGCGGAGACAATTACACCGTTTGGAGAGCTCGTGATGAACGAAGTCTGGAGCGTGCTCAGACTAGTCGAGTCCGAGGACGAAACAAATACAGTAAGAATCTGAAAAATGACACTGGGTTTAACTTGTGGTTCGCTGGTAGTATGTAGTGGGGGCTGTGGTGGGGGCCGTGGTGGGAGGATGAGACTGCTTGCGCGTAATGCACCCCCTGAAAAAGAGTTGCTAGGAAGGTCAAGCGGGTTGGTCGAGACTGGCAGATTCGAGCCCGGTGATACCGTAGGTAACGCTACTCCAGGCAAAGTACCAAGCCCGGACAAAGTCCCACCCAAAAAAGAAATCCCTGAGGCGGTCTCCGCCTTGAGTGAAGGCGTCGGCTGTGTTGTTAGAGGTCCGATATTAACCAGTAGTGCGCTGAACAATTCCGCGGGAATATTGGGTGGGATGGAAAGGCCAAGAGGACTTTGAGTTGGAGGCGGAAGCTCACTAGCCCTAAGATTTGACAGCAGGCCGCCAATCAGATTTGGTAAACTAGTCGTTTGAGGAAACAGGTTAGACACTGCCGAAGTTGGTCTGCCGAGAATGTGCCCAATGTCTGAAAGCAGACCACCAAAAGGGTTGACAGGAATGTTCGTTTGTGGGTTACCAGCATTTACTGCCGTATTCGTAGACCTGATAAGCTGCGAAGCTAGGCCTGAGAATATTCCACTGACGATATCGACACTGGGGGTCTGTGCTAGAGGTGGAGGGCCCGTAAGTGAAGGAAGGATGGAACCAACATTGGAACGCAAACCGCTCAGCATATTAGGTGCATTGCCCGCAAGGTTCAAGGAAGACGCAGTAGGTTTAGGTGCCAGGCCTTCATTAACAAGGCTGGAGAAGAGACTGTCCAAAGCATTGATAGCACTTGTCACCTCAGGTCGAGTAGATCCCGTGACAATATGTGTTCCAGTAAGGAGCCCGAGATCTGAAAACAGAGTACTTAGAAGATCGATTTGAACAAATGAAGCAGTGGGAAACGGTGGACTTCCACTGACAAGCGTCGGCACCGAGTTTGGTATACTCAGAGCAGAGGCGAGGCTGTCCAGAACATTGGAAGGTAGGCCGGTGAGGGTTGGTGGGCTGCCAATTGCAGATAGCAGGTTCTCTGCGACGTTCGTCGGCACACCTGTCAGGGTTGGTACAGCTCCTATGAACGAGACTAAGCTGGTAACGATGCTGGGCGATAGAGCGGTAGGGTTCGGCAACGGGCTAAGAACGGAGGATAGGTTCTCTAAAACATTAACTGGAAGGCTCGTCGAAGTTGGTATATATCCGAGAGAAAACAGTAAGCTTTCGACCACATTGACTGGAAGACTTGTAGCGCCAGGTAGACTTCCAAGTCCGGACAATAGATTATCAAGAGCATTGGGCGCGACAGTGGTTGTTGGTAAGAGTCCTAACATCTGAGGAGTAGAGCCAAGCCCGCCGAGACCGAGACTAGAAAGCAAATTGCCAAGTATATTGTCGGGCAGATTGCTCGAGACCGGTACAGGTTGCGTAAAAATGACGGCAGAAGAAACGGGGTTCCGTAGTGAAGATGGAATATTACCACCAAGTCCGAGTTCAGAAAGCAGTTTACCAAGCAAGTCGTCACTATCAACAATAGATGGTATAGAAGCTCCAGTGCTAGGTGTGGGCTCGGTCGCTCTTGATAAAGCACCACCACCAAGCCCAAAGGCACTGATTAGACCGCCAATCAAACCCCCCGCACTGGGTGCAGTACCAGGTATTGGTGGTGAAGTAGTCGTGACGTACGATATCGCAAACGTGGACTGCGGACGGCACAATGGCCCTGGACATAACCCTTCTAGAAGGCCCAAGCTCAAGTCTAGATTCGGTAAGGGTGCGGCCCCTGGTACAGAGCAAGTAGGACATAGGCCTTCCAGTAGGCCTAAGCTCACGCTGGTGTCTGGTGGAGGTTGATTTGATCTTCTTGAAGTGATAAAGGTCGTAGGTTGTGTCAAGGTAGCCTTCGCCGTGGCTGGGATGGGCTGGGAGCGGCATGCTGGGCCTGAACACAAGGCTTCTGGGACACCCAAGGGCAGACCTATATCGATGAGTGGACCACTATGGGTTGCTATTTGACATGAAGGTCCTGGACATAACCCCGCGAGTAAATCCAAGGATAAACTTGCGTCGATCAATGGAGCAGGCCTCTGAGTTGTCTGCAATTGTAATGTGCCAGGAGAGACCGCGTTTCCGAGACCGAAGCCAGATAACAAAGCACCAATTGGATTTTCTGGTACTGTTGAAGTGGCGAAAATCAGGTCAGAAGCAGGGGCACCTAATCCGAGGTCCGAGATAAGCTGACCGACTGGCAAGGAAGGTACTGAGATGGGTATATTGAGAACAGGAGAAAGTGCGGAAGACGCGAGCCCAGTTGCACTTGGCAGCGGCAGCGGAAGAGCAGACGTGAGCAAAGGTGCAATTGGAGAGCGTGTCGTTTGCAACAAGGAATCTAATCCAAATTCGGATGGTAATCCCGGTAGACCCTCGGCGGGAGATGAGCCTAGCGTGGCTTCAGGAAGTGTCACTGGTGGTAAGGATATTGCGCCGAACCTTGACAGGAGGTTGCTCAACAATCCACTGACAACGTTGGGCGGCAGGCCCGTCAGTGACAAAGGGGCTGCTGTTGGCAGTGTGACGCCTGCAAATACATCCGATAACAGGTTGTCGATCAGAGCAGAAGATGCCCCTGAGCTAGCCAAACCGGAAACGAGACCGGCAACCATGCTGTCAACACCACTGTTGCGGGTGGTAATAGGTCGCATTGTCGTTGCGTGGGAAAGGCCGGTCCCAATTCCGGAAATCAGCTCGCCTATGATATCCGGACGCGGGGTCGAGCTTCCTGATAGAGTGTTGGTTTCTGTACCCATGGGAGAAGATGCGCCGCCGGATCCTAGGGCATTCAACAGTCCATCTACAATATCATCTACGAAATCTGCACTCTTGGTAGCGGTGGGTGACTGAGATCCGGTGGCGTCCGGAGAGCGACGCGTAGTTTTTGTAAGACCAGACAGGAGGTTTTGGACTAGTTCGTCAGGGAAGCCCGGTAGCGGAAGTGATGCTTGAGGCACCGAAGGAAATGGAACTGAAGGGAGCGCAACTGAAACAGTAGGACTTAGTCCCCCCAAGCCTGATAGCAAGCCTCCAACCACACCGCTCACAGAATTCTCTGTAACGCCTGGAAATACAGGCAAGGAGATGGTCGGTGTTCTTCCGATGCCAAGATCTGAGAGCACGTCTCCTAGAAGACCACCGGCAGGATTGCTAGGTTGCAATGGTGTAGGCGGTAGAAACGAAGGGAGCACATTTACGCGACTTGAACGTGGACCGCTTCTTACACCCCCGACGAGATCATCAGTGGTAGCGCTCGGTAACGATGCACCATTGAGGCCAAGATTCGAAACCAGACCACCGAAAATATCACTCGGAGTAGCTGGCGTGACGGAAGGTCCCAGGAGACTAGAGGGATTCTCGACATTCGACAAAGGTGTCGGTATAGCGCCCAAACCGGAGATCAGGTTGCTGATGAGATCAGCTCCGATATTGAGGCTGGCAGTGGGGAGTGACAAGAACAAGTCCGGGCTTCCGAAGTCGGAGACAAAGTTGTTCACGATACTTTCTAAACCATTCGGTGAGGAGATCCCGGACAATGGAGTTTGCAAGCCAAGGGCTGGCAATGAGATACCAGAGAGAACATTTCCAACGATAGACTCGATTTCGGGAAGTTGGGTGGCAAACGCGGGTATTTGAGAAAGAGGGTTCACAAAGCTTGATGCCAGTCCGTCAGCAAGACTCCCAATGAAGTCTACTGTTACGCTTGGCTGTGGCAACAAGACAGCAAAAGAGGGCGTGGGTATACCCGACAGTAGCCCGCCGATAACGCTAGGGACGTTGATGCTGGCAAGATCATCGATGGAAGGTAATTGTGGATTTGCAACCGAGTTGTCAAGGATCTCGCTGACAAGATTACCGAGGATTCCTGGATTGGAGAATATTGGAGGCGCCAGAGTCGTCGGAACAGCCACGTTTATGAGGTCAGTGACAAGGTTATCCAGGAACCCGCCATTGCTAGCACTAGCAAATGCAGAGGTTACCGTGGGTCTTGAAAGCGAGCTCAATCTTGCGTTGGAGAGTAGTCCGTTCAACAGCTCATCAACTGGGCCAGAGCTTCGACTGCTAGGGATCGGACCGGCTGAGTTTTGCGAGGGAAAAGCCGCCAATATACTAGATAGCAGTTCGGGCAGCAGGCTGGCCTCTGGAGAAGGAAGGGGGGTCAATTGAGGTAGCGAGATGTCTGTGGGAAAGAGAAGACCGAATGATGGTGCTAGACCAGACAGTATCCCGCTTACTAATCCTTCAAGGATGGCAGGGTTCGAGATGTTGGGCAACGGATCTAGGGTTACCGGCGTGGGTAAGCCGACGACGATGTTGGACAGAAGGTTAGATAGCACAACGTCGACGTTGGGAGCGGAAATAGGAAATAGTGGAGGTATCGAAACGCCCGTAGCAAGTGTCAAAGGTGGAGAGAGTTGCGCACCAGATAGTAATCCTTGCGCAAGGTCTCCAATGATACCAGGGTTGGTAACGCTTGGTAGCAGAATGGGAGCAGAAGCCGTTGGCAAAACCCCTTCCGGGGCCAGAATCGAAAGTAGTCCGCTTACAGCAGCGGGTACGAGAGAGGAAGGTAGGGCTCCAGGGATTCGACTGAAGATGTCATTAGGTAGTGCAGTGTCAGGAGGGATTAAACCGGATAGCAAATCTCCAAGAAGAACCCCGCTGCCGCCAGAAGATGTCAAAGCAGATGTGGCTCCAGAGATGACCGGAGGTAGTTGGCTTTGCGGGCCAAGGCCAAGATTGGAGGCCAAGTCGGACAGTATCACTCCCGGGGCGAGGTTCGATGCCAAGTTGCCCAAGAGGCTGTCTGCAGCACCGGCACGAGTACCACCAGTGACGACGTTCCCTGGAGGTGGCAAGAAAGTCGGGAGAGCGATGCCAGATCCAAAGCCACCTAGTCCCGATAAGAAACTGTTAAAAACATCAACTGAAGCAGATGCTGGGAAACCCGCTGCTACGCTAGATAACAGATTCTCTGCGACGTTTGATGGTAACAGGTTCTCTGCGATGTTTGATGGTAACAGGTTCTCTGCGATGTTTGATGGTAACAGGTTCTCTGCGATGTTTGATGGTAACAGGTTCTCTGCGATGTTTGATGGTAACAAGTTCTCCGCGACGTTCGATGGTAACAGAGTCGGAAGCACGATACCAGATCCAAAAAGACCCAATCCCGATAAGACACTGTTAAACACATCTAGCGGGATCGGCGTTGGTAAGCCCGCCGCTACGCCTGGAAGCAGATTATCCATCTCATCCGACCCAAGTGATGTTGGGGCAATGCCAGACCCTATATTGCCCAACCCAGACAACCCACTAGCAATAACATCAACTAGAGCGGGCGGAGGTGTAGGCAAACCCGATGGTAGTCCGAGACTGCCCAGACCCGATAACAAGTCGACAACGAGGTTAGAAGGAGCAGATGTGGGCAGAGGGAGGCCACTTGCCACCCCTAAAAGTAGATCCAGAATAGACTCAGGAGCCTGAGGAAGGCCACTTGCCAGACCCGAAAGTATATCCTGTATGAACTGGGGAGCTCGAGTTGTCGACGGCGATCTCACTGTGGTAACTAGCGTGGGTATGTTGGATCCTTGTCCTGCCAGATTGGAAAGTACGTCTTCGATTACGATTGGTTGTGAAATCGCCGGGAGTGCAGTTAGGATCGCTGAAGGAGGTAGCAGACCGCTCAAGATGTCCCCGATGACATCTGGACCTGTTACTGTCGGTATTGGCACCTGCGGCTCCGAGGGCAAGGGAAGGCTAGGCGGAGCTCCCACTCCCGACAGAATATCGCCTACTGCACTCTCAACGATATTGGCCAGAGAGGTTGGTTGAATGCTTGGAACATTCAGTAGAGGCTGACTTGCAAGGCCGGAGAAAAGTCCCTCGATTACGCTTCCCAGGGCGATAGACGGCAATACCGTCGGTAACAATCCGGGAACAGTCGGAAAGACCACAGAAGTGATAAGCGGATTGTTAAAATCCGAGTTCCCAGCAGATGGGATGGATGGGGTTTGCAAAGCAGGGAATAAGCCGCTCACAACGCCCCCGATGACGTTAGACACTGGCGCCGTAGGAAGCAATTCCTGAATATTGGTCAAATGCGAGATACCTGGATTCAACACTCCAGATAGAACTCCACCGACAACGCTTTCCACAACGTTCGGTTGCGAAAACGTGGGAAGCAATTCCAGAACGTTGGTCAAAGGCGAAACGTCAAGATTTACGATGCCAGAGAGGACTCCACCTATAACATTTGGCACAAGGTCCGGATGCGAAGGCGTGGGAAGTATTACAGGTATGTTCGTTAAAGGAGAGATGACCGGATTCACCACTTCAGAGAAGATCCCGCCAACAGCGCTTTGGAAGACATTTGGCACCGATCCCGTAGGGAGCGACCCGGGAACGTTTGTCAGGGGTGAGAGAACTGGATTAACCACTTCAGAAAGAGCTCCGCCGACAGCACTTTCCAGGAAATTCTGCAGCGACCTTGTGGGAAGCGACCCAGGAAGATTTGTGAGTGGTGAGATCACATTATTCACGGCTCCGGAAGCAATCCCACCCGCATTATTTATAACGCTGGGTATCGCATCACTCAGGCCTGACAGTAAACCGTTCAAGAGATCCGGTTCGCTCGTTGCCACCAACGCCGTCTGAAGCGAGATTGTGGGTAGTAACAGAGGGTTCAGTATTCCGATACCAGAGAGCAAGCCATCGACTGCGGCATTAGGTATAGCACCTGTTGGAAGAACCGTTGGCAGGATGGTCAGCGGTGAAAGAAGGTCGGACACCAGACCGCCAATAACTTCGTCCACGATGTTGGGGGGCGAAGCACTTGGCCCTCCCGCAGCAGCCGTAAGTATTGTCGAAGCGCCAGGAAGCCCAAGGCCAGATGGAATGCCAACAGTACCACTGGGTCGCGAGGGCAGAGAGACTGTCACGAGAAGTGGTGGCAGAAGACTAGGGATGTTCAAACCCGATGCCAATCCACCAATAATTTCACCGACCAAATTTGGGACGGAGGATGCCACTTGTTGTTCGGATGGACGTACGGTAGGAACGCCACCAAGGCCCAAGCCTGAAAGCAGACCACCAAGTGGTGAGGACAATCCATCCAGTAGACCCGGAGCATTGTTTGTAGGGTTTGATACCGATGCTGGTGAGTTTGCGGAAGGCGCTGCGATACTCACGGAAGGTGGGCCCAGCATAGGGATCGACAATGCAGGAATATCTATGGATGGCAGTGGAAGTGATATTTCCGGTAGCTGCAAGCTTGGAAGGTTAAGAAAGGGAGGCCGGGTTTCGACAACAAGCGGGATTGTCGGCACGGGCACAAGCACACCTGGACTGCCGAGTGAGGGTACTCCTGGCGAAAGCGGTTGCGGCTCGACAAGCGGTAGAGTTGGCAAACTCAAACTGGGTATCCCTATAGATGGAACTTGTAGTGATAGAAGCTGCACAGGCGGTGTAGTCGGGACTGCTAGGCTTGGAATCTCTAGCGAAGGCAACTGCAGCGATGGAAGTACAATAAGCGGCGAGCTTGGGAGGGCCAGGTTTGGAATGTGTACAGAAAGGGTCTGTAGGGGCGGAAGCTGGATAATCGGCGTACTTGGCAAAACCAAGCTTGGAATGCCTATGGAAGGAAGCTTAATGGGCGACAAAGCGGGCAAATCTAGGCTTGGAACCGCTATTGAAGGAAGCTTTACGAGGGGCGCACTCGGCAAAGCCTGACTTGAAACCTCCAGAGAAGCAGGTTGCAGCGCAGAGAGTTGAAGCAGCGGCAGACTGGGTAACGCTAGACTCAGAACACCGATAGAGGGAAGTTGAATATCGATCAGTGGTGTAGTAGGTAGCACTAGGTTCGGAACGCCAATTGATGGAAGTTGAATGTTGACCAGGGGTGTGGTGGGTAAAGCCTGGCTTGGAGCTCCTGAAGAAGCAATCTGTGATGGAGCAGGTAAGACTAGGCTAGGAAGGCCCACAGACGGAAGCTGCAGCGAAGGAAGCTGAACGTTTATTATCGGTGTAGTAGGCAGTACCACGCCTGCGATGCTCAAACTTGGTAGTTGAACGTTGATCAATGGTTCACTGGGTAAAGCCAGGCTTGGAATCCCCACGGCCGGGAGCTGTAGGGAAGGAACCTGCACATTGATCGAAGGTCGGATGTTGATGGACAACTGGGCGTTAACTGATGGCTCAAGGTCGATTGATGGAGCGGTGGGATTTGGAACCCCCACGGATGGCAGTATGAGTGATAGAACTCCAACATCGACCAATGGCGCAGAAGGCAAAGCTAGGCTGGGGACCCTAATAGAAGGCAGCTGCAACGAAAGATCAACGTTGATCAACGGTGTTGTCGGCAAAACTAGACTTGGAACAGCCACAGAAAGTAGTTGCAGTGACGGGAGTCCAACATTGATCAATGGTGTAGTGGGTAAAGCCAGGCTAGGGACCCCAATAGACGGCAGCTGCAGTGACAAATCAACGTTGATCAAGGGTGCAGTGGGCAGAGGTAAGTTCGGCAACTGCAGACTGGGGAGTCCCAAAAGATTCCTGGTTGTTTTCGGTAGGTTGTTCAATACGGCTGTCGGTAAGGGGATGTTAACAAGATCCGAGAGTAGATCTCCAATGACGTTTGGCACGCTTTGACCAGGAGCGCTCAGTTGGAGCGAAGGTGACGCCAAAGGCTGCGACAATGAGAGTGCAGGAAGCGCAATGGACAACGGAGGCGACAGCGAAAGAGGAAGTGGCGTTGGAAGAGCTCCGAGTCCGATCGCAGATAGAACACCCCCCAACACACCTCCGCCAGCGCTGCTCAAGGGTGGTCTAGCTATTGATGACGAAAAAGTTTGTGACCCAAGAATCGGTGTCGACAGAAGTGGAGGTACAGCAGGGCTCGAACCGAGTCCCAAGACGCCCAGTACGCCTGGAATGAGTCCTTGGCTCGTGGGTATCGGTGCGGGAATGTTGGAGCTCGACGGGATCGTTGTGATGGGGGTTATACCCAACAAAGACATCATCTGGTCACGTGAAAAGTAGATGCCCAAGTCATACGACAGGTACGACAGCATCTGTTCCAGTTGATCCTCTTGTGTTCTAGAGAGACTAGTGGGCGAGGGCGTGATAAGAGGTGCGGAAACAGTCGCAGAAGCGCGGACTGATACCCCGAGTAAGCTTCCTAAAACATTGCCTATCGCCGGCAGGAAACCCAAACCACTATCAGGCACCGATGGTGACGCGACAGGCAGCAAACTCTGCTGTGTCAGGAGGATATTCAACGCGGATTCAAAAGCGGGAAGCAGCGGCGTTATGCTGCTCAAAGCAGCAGGCGAGGACACAATCTGGGGGCCACTAATTCCAGTAGGTGGAGGTAAGGTGGCCGATGATAATGGAAGCACCACGGCTGATGAAATTGCCACCGAAGGCACCGCGATCGAAGGCAACGCCACAGAAGGTATCAAGGGCACTGCGACCAAGGGTGCCGAAGGAAGTGCAATCGAAGGTATCGCGACCGAAGGACCCACAAGCGGCGGTGCTAGGGCCGAAGGTATCGGTATGCCTGGAAGACCGACTAGATTGCCAACCGATACTGCGGGCACTGCAAGGATGCTGCCCAAGCCGCTTGCTAATCCTGATATGATGCCACCAAGCGGATTCTGCACGCTAATTGCTGCGGTGGGGATCGAAGCGCTGCGTGTCGAAACGCTGGGAGCCGAAATTCCAGCGATTGAAGGCGTAGGTATTAAGATACTAGGTAGCGCGATGCTCGGAGCTGCAATGACTGGGAGCGAGAGGGCTGGTATTGAGACCCTAGGGAGCGAAACGCCAGGAACAGAAACGCTAGGTAGCGAGATGATAGGTGCCGAAACTGCAGGGAGCGAAAGGCTCGCAAGCGAAGCAGCAGATATCGAGAGAGGGACCGATACGGAGATTCCTGGAATAGAAAGAGCAGGTACTGGCGCTGAAACCCCGGGAGCAGAAAGAGCAGGCGGCGAAACGCCAGGTACCACCGGGCTAGGTACCAAAGCACCAGGTGATGTGTTCGGAAGGCGTACTGAAACTCCGGGTGATCCCGAGGGTACCGCACTGATTCCGCCAAGTCCTCCAGCTATGGAAAACAAGCCGCCGATAACATTGTTTGACGGAGGGCCCGAGAGCGGTGCAGGAACGACCGGGGAAGGCGTTGGCACCGTGGGGATGAAGCCGACACTGATAGGTCCCAGAGACAATGAAGCAGAAACTGGTATAGCGAACGAAGCCCGAGAGACGACGGGTACAGATATCGCCGTGCGCAACGAGCTTGGTAGCAAAGTGCTGACTACACCGACGGGTATCAAGGCGATGAGGCCGTTCGTTAGACCAAGCACTCCTCCGAGTGTAGTACCCAAGCCGCCTACCAAATCTCCTACTACGCCCGTAACTCCCTTCAGCAGACACGAGTTTGCAGCCTTGTTGTATGTAGCGCCAACGCAGTAAGGGTTACCGACGCAACTATCGATACACACAGTCAGGCTAGGTGTGACACTAACAGCGAGGGATGCCTGGAGGATGTTCGTGTTGCATACGACTTGGTAGACGCGACCCTGGTCGACGATGGTGGAACCGTTCGTGTACGTTGCGCCATTACCGTCAGTACAAGTTAAGGCGATAGGTTGGCCGGTGAGACCACCGACGAGCCCTGGGAGCAGTCCTTGTGGCCGCGCAAATACCCCGTTGATGAAGACTATCCAAACGAAAATGTGACTGAGACAGTTGTTCCAAGCTCGTTGCTTGCATCGCATGTGAGGATTGAACATAATGCGGAGGAGGGGCTACCGCGCCCTGTAGCAATTGAAACTGACAAAAACGAGTGCTTCAAAACAAATACGCCTGATTCAAATAAATGTACGGGATGGGATCAATGAGCGACTGGCGCTTGAAAGAGCGTATGCCGAATCGCGGTGACGGCTGTGAAAGGAAGTGGTTCACGACTGGAGCACGATTAGACTGACCAACGCAAGATCCCACTCCATTATACTAAACGCGCGTCGACGCGAGGGAAACCTGGACGTGACGGAATGTGTGAATGAGGGTTGATGGCGAGAATGCAGCAGGAGACACCGATCGAGTCGAGACCTGAGCGTCTGCATATCAGACTAGGAGTGGCAAGTGACAAAAGAATGCAGGATAGCACCTGTGCACATTGAATCGTCTCCTTCTCTGCAACTGGCCATCGGTATTTTCCTGCTTGAAATTACATGGACCCAAACAACAACTATCGCCCGCGATCGATGTCGTTGCCCCCCTGCAAGGGGTAATAGGACATACAGCGGGAGCGCCCGCGCAAAGATGACCATGTGCAAACTGTGGGTCCCTGCGCTTAGATCCCTACAGCTTTGCACGTAGCTTAGTATTGTCCATCCTCTTCCCTTCATCGTCCTGTTCATTGACCGTCAGGTCGGGAAGTAATTTCGGCATAATACGCCGCGGCTTGGACCCGACAACAAAATTGTACTTGTCAAAGTCAACAACGCCCTCCCTCCTCAAAAAGTCCTCGTCGAGCTCCAGACAGCCATTGAATTTTGCTGCAGGTGCGTCCAGCATGGCAAGGATAGCATCCGGGTATATCGTCGGCTTGCGCAGCTCGTGCGCAGCGTCTTTCTCGGCCATCCTCGTCGCTGCACTCTGGATCGCTGCCGCAGGCCAAATACTCGTGATGGCCATTTCCCGCTTGCCTTCTCTTTCCCAATCCATAGCTAGACCCTTGGTGAGCACCCTCATGCCTACTTTGCCCATTGCATACGCCGTCTTTCCGCGAAAGAATCGCGAGTATATAGGCGGGCTGACGACAATAATGCGACCCTTCCATCCGTTCGCTCTGAAGTGAGGTAGGGAGGCTTGGATGGTGCCGTGTAGCCCCTCCACGCTGCATCAGCTGAAACCGTTTCATCGGCGCGTTCTCGACGCTTGCCCACCAGATGGCGCCCGAGTTATAGACCAACACATCAAGCAAGTTCTGGATGCTGCTATAGTCGCGGACCACGTGGTACTCACCAACGTATCCGTTCCTCACCAGATCAACAGCTACCTGCCTTCCTATGCCCCGAGAAGCACCCACTACGAATGCCACCTTCTTTGCCGCTCTTGCCATGATTGACGCGCTGCAATAGTTCCTACAAGTAGTGTTTGGCTCCCTTCGTACCGTGCTGTGAGGAATGTCGCCAACCGAGCGCCCGCAGGATTCCGCACCGTGTAGCGGGCCCCTTCAACATGCGCGTACCATGCTGCTGGTTGTATAGTCTTCACCTCGGTCCCGGGCGGAGACGCGGTGGAGATTACTGATGTCGCGGAGGAGCTTCACAACCGAGGTTGCCAAGCCTATCGTACCCCAACGTCAACGAGCGCGCTATCGACTGAGTCTCTCCACGTCTGCATAGTACTATACAGCATTATTGTTGGTACCTCCAGTAGTACTGGCAATGTTTGTCCGATGCCGTACATTGCAGCGCTCCTGAGAATCCTCGGCAAACGCGTACTAGTGTCACGTGTCATGTCCTGGACCCCGGGACACGGTACAGTCCTGGAGTGAAAAGCTTCAGTTTCACAGAACCGCGCCCTCGGCTTACTCATCGTCATCGAAATCTCCTTCCCCCAAGGAAAACGTAACAATTTCTGGCAGAAAGATCATAGCGTATCTGGACTGCGGCTTTTCCTCCCTAGTTCCACGCGTGCCATCCCATCCTAAGCGCATCCCAATATCGCCCTTCTCATACTTTGCTCTCACGCATCTCGAAAAAAAAAAAACAGACAACTCCTCGAATCTCAACATGTGGAGATAGAGTACGTGCTGCAGCCTGCGTCCCGCGCTGCTTAGTTAGAGACCCACTTGCACCTACAAACGCATGCGCGACGCCCTGCTACAGTTTCCCGCATGCAGACGGCCCACTTCCCCGCCTGCATCGTACTCTGACATAAGCAGTATAGTGCCCGTCTTCTTGGGCGGCATCATGGAAGGTAGCGGGTACGTGTCTCCGTCCGAGCGAGGCAAAACCTCAAGGAGACCTGGCTTTGCGAAGCGATGTTGCAAGGCAACACAACCCCATGCAAACTCAAGGTCAAAGCCTTGTCCTCAACTCCCGGTTCCGCGCGTGCAAAACGCTATATCGTGATCCCAAAATCGCAGATGTCTTCGTTCTTTCTCATCCTCTCGCTCCTACCCCAGCGTGCTCTGGTGTACATCAAAGCTGCGTACCCTGAGCTCTTCCTGTCTGCCTTCCTACACATTTCCCCCGCTTTATGAAAGAGAGTCATGATTTCAGCAAGCCGGACCTGCTTCCCGCAGCACTGGCCAGGAGATTTGAAGATACACAAATCCGGGAGAACTAGACAACGCAACCGCACCCGAGATTCAACAAGCGTTGAACGCGAACACGAAGGAAGCGCTCGAGTAGGGTGTATTCGGATGCCCATGGTTCTGGGAACGAAACTCGAAAGGAGAGGAGGTTGTTCTTTGGAAGTGACAGGTACGTCTGTCTCTTTTCTGTAGGGTCTTAAATGTTTCGAGTATGGTTCCCGGTGACGAACCGGGTCGCAAGCGAACTATGAAACGGGAACTCGGACGAGCAAAACTAATCCTGGCAGGTTCCACTTCATGTGGCATCATCTAGATTCGCCGTTCAAGCATGTTGAGCTGCTGCGGCCTCCCCAAGCAAAGATCTGAGCTCGGTATACTACTATGCACCCTGTAAGCAGCAGCAAGCGTGGGGGTCGATTCAGTGTGAGACACGGCTAAGGCTCAGTATCTCCAGTACTGATGCTGTGGGTGTTGCCTTTGCGAAACTAAGACAACCCCTGGAAGAGTTTTTTTCCGCTCAGTACTTACCTATGGTATCTCAGACATTGATTCGGCTCGAGCACTCTTTATTTGACCGAGTGCCCATTCTTGGGACATTCGACATTTGGCTTCTATTGATGCTTACTGCAAAAACAGTTTGACACTGGGCATCCCTTCCTATCCTATCTCCCCCTCGTTCACGTTCACGGCCTCTCGCGGTCGGTCGTGCCGCCATTGGCTGAACGCCACCAGCGCTTTGACCGTCCCACCGGCACGGGCTTTTGCATTCCCCAGACGCCTGCCAAACAACTGCAAGGAGTCTCTCCCTGCCAAACTCAATTTTCGGAACAGAAGCTTTCGAACCGTGGGGCGACTCCGGCTCGCATCGGCGTCGGCACCTGCGACGAGGTAAGAGCGAGATCTCAAAAAATACCAACCATGTTGAACGTCGTGCCGAAGCCAGATCCTCGAAATGATCGCAGAACCTCGAAGCGGCATTCTGAGCATATGCGGCAGGCTTTGGGTCTCCGTTAGATTACTCGAGACAACTTGAAATTTTGGAAAAGCTGGAATCGTGACAAAACATGACAAACACAAGACGTACGCGCGCACGTGAAATGTCCTCCGTGAACACATGTTGTACATACACCCCCAACCCAGCGAAGATCCCCACTCCCGTACTTGCGTCTTCCGCGGCGATTCGTTGCAGATGACTGCTCACCTGCAGCAGCGGTATTGCCTGCGCCCTGCAAGGATTGTCACTGGTTTGCCATGCGCGTACCCGTTCGCTTCTGCACTTCGGCCAAACAGGACGATGCAGGTACTTGGGGCCAGCTCAGGCAACATCAGAAGAGCAATCATGATTCGGCGCAGGCTTTGCTGCTCGACTCTAATAGGCCGTCGAGGGGGGCAGCCGCTGGAGAGCTTGCGCAGGGCTGGCATACGGCGGGCCTGCCACGTCGGAACACGCGCGCTCGTCATCGCAGTGCTGTCAGTCAAGAGACTGGTGGCTTAGCTTATACAGGGCTTGGGAAAGGACCGGCACGATCATGGCATCGCTGTGTAGATCCGTGCATCTGTCGGGTCGGTTCGAAGAGATGGCCAGAGCGGAACCGAAGTTGGCCGTCATGGCGGCTTGGGTATTGTACCCGTCGCCGCACCTCCAAAGACATGGGGTATACGGCCCAGGAGCCGTGAGGGGAGAGTTTTTTCGAAAACATAGATATAAAAGCTCTTTACTCCAACAGAACCTACCTCGCTCATGTGATTATTGGCATTTGCAGCTTCGGCTCTTTTTCTACTTCGCTCATTGCTAATTTGCTCGCGTGTCTCCCGTATGTCTCCTTCACTCAGAATCGTTCCACGAGGCGGTGTTGCTGACTTGACCTAGTGTGTTTGCGCTGTCCTTTACGATCTTAGCTCCATCTTTGAGATGCCCTGCGTTCCAGGAGCCCTCGTGGCATACATGTGAGTAACTTAGTTAAGTCTCTGACAAATGAGCCGGCGAATGGTGGCTATGATGGCAAGCTTAATGCGGCTTTGCTGGTCTAGTGTATGAATAGCAGCGCACGTTTTGCCTTGAGCCGCATCCACGGACCATTCACAAGTAATGCAAGGTCCGAGAAACCCCGCGGCCTCAGGCGGTCAAAAGTTCTGCCACTTGCAAAGCGAGCTTTTTCTCTTACCGCTCGGTCCCGTGGAGGAGTCCTCCTTCACTTGAGAACCTAAACCCCGGCGTGACCCGTGAATGGTCGCAGCAGCCGTAACAACCTATTGTACGGCATCATTCCCGATTCACGGAGCGGCCGTGACGCCCAATTTTGCTATCTCTTTCGCTGCCACGTCTGTGACGTACACAGAACGTGACCGGCTGACCTTTGTTGTTCTTATAGGCCGCACGCCCTTCTCATGACACAAGCTCTGTACCGGGAGCAAGCTTGTCAAGACGTTCCAATCCAGGGACGACCAAAGTCTCTCTTCCCCGCAACGTCCCTTCGCCTGCTCCACCAACGACCCTTCCCCCAGCAAGCAAGTATCGGGAGATTCACCATGGAGCAAGCCAGCTTGGTAGGATAAACTCTACTTCGCGCTCACACAGAAGCTGATCAGCTAAAGCAGCAGCAGCAGCAGCAGCAGCAACAACAACAACAACGCAAGCCTGCGGTCGGTGCGCATACCCAGCTCTGGCCGACAAACGGTCTCCCACAAGAACTGAATATGCACACCTCCACACCTGCGACCAGCGGACTTTTCTCCGGAATATCGACCTCTAGAGCAATGTCCCGTTACTCGGTGAGCGCGGCCAACGCTCGCGCATACAGCCAAAACCATGGCCTCCCTATGGCATCGCCTATGATTCTGTCAGAGGTAGATTACCAGGGCGGTGTGGGCCATCACTTCGACTACGCGAGTCCGCTGACGGGACGATCGACTGGAGTCAAGAACGAAGCGGACTATATGGATGGTCCACTGTGGCCCTTGCCCATGCAACAACCTGCTCTGCTTCAGCCCGTCGGCACAGCAGCCGGCTCCGACATCGATACCGGTACAGCCTCCTTGTCTCCAAGGAGCACCTATTTCAGCGAGCCCTCCGAGCAGGGCACAGCATACTCACCTGTTCCAGGACGCGAAGTGAGCGACAGTGATACTTGGGCCGGGCAATCGTCCGTGTCACCCACCCAAATCAAGCAATCACCATCCCAGTCAAGCTTGTCTGGCTTCCGTGGGCAGCTCACGTACGCCGCTGGTGGAGGAATGGGAAGTGGTGTACCGGCATCACGCTCGACCAGGGTCGATGTCGCGCCGTCCGTAGGGCAGGACTATGGGACTGGGTTTGCTTCGCAAGTTGATCAGTTCGGTCTACCCTGGGCAACCGTGGTGAATCAGACTGACAGCATGAGTGCGCTTGCCTGGCAGCCTCCCATGTACTCGCAGATGCCGCCCAACACACAGTCGCCATACTACAGCACAGGCTTTGTCGACCCTTTCCAGCAGAGCGCCCACAACTCCGGATCGAACGCATGTGGAGCAGCTGTGCAGAGCCGTGAACCGTCGCGCGAAGTGCATCGCCATGCGCCTAGGCAAGACACACACGGACTTCCGCGTTCAACGGATGAACAGGCCCAGCGCGATATCGAGAATCGCATCCTCATCGAGGGGAAATCAGCCGGCTTGACGTACAAGGAGATTCGTGCTAGAATTATGGGCCGATTTGGCGGTGAAGTTGCCGAGTCGACTCTGAGGGGACGACATAGGGCTATGACCAAACAGAAGAAGGATCGGGTCCGCAAACCCACCTGGATGCCAAAGGATGTAAGTTGAGCCGTGGCCTTGCTGCATATCGCGTACTGACTTGGAACAGCTCCGGCTGTTGAGAGAGGTTGTCCAACAGCAGCTTGACAGCATCGGCGACGGACATCGGTCCAACGATGCGACGCAGCGTCTGAACAAAGTTTCGTGGAAGAAGGTGGGAGAGCACATCTCGGAGCGCGGCGGATCGTACAGGTTCGGCAATTCTACCTGCAAGAAGAAGTGGATGGAGATCAACCAGCATGATTGATCTAGCACGCGCGGTGCCGGATGTTCGAAGCGTACACGCGAGTGTAGACGCTTCAGGACGACAGTTTTGCCGTTACTCTCCCTGCGATTGGAGATTCGGATTTCGCTTCAGGACGACAGTTTTTTATTGCTCTCCTTGTGAGTGGAGAGTCGGAGTTTCAAGGCCTTTTGTAATATGCTGTCTATATTGAGGTATCTTTTACTGGCGTTGGGTTGATATCAGGGGAACGCCATTACATTGGAATGCTGCAAGGCCGGCGTTATTGTCCTGGGATTTGAGCGCCTTGCTGTTTCTAGATACCAAGTTGCATATGCATTCATGGCATTCAAGAAATCGATGTCCTTGTTTCATTTTGAAGATACTACGAGTTCTGGGCATGTGATTAGCGCTGGTGAACAGAATCTGTTGCATTTGGATGGAACGATGGTTCAAGGACGCAAAGTTGATGATTTGATCTTCAAAGGGTGATGATGGGGCCGTGGTCGGTCGGAGTGTTGACGTTGGACGTGCAGGTCTGTGCTCAAGCCTCAGCCTGGAAGTCACAGCGGGGCATCAACGACGTGCCATTGCGCGCGTCATTGCCCATGAACAGGATGCTGGGTCTGTCCGAAGCTCTGCCACATCTGGTAGAATCCAAATTCACATCTGCGAGAGCCTCGCAGGCGCTGCTCTTTTCGCCGACCGAGCTTTCCATCATTCGTACCTCGGCTGGGATTCCCGCAAGCCCCTCCAACGCAACATCTCTCTGCCATCGACAGCTAACGTGATGTCAGTTCCAACTGCGGTATTGTCCTTCCCTCGCAAAGAAACCAGAGCCGCGCAAAGACGCGACGCCAAGGAAAAAGGTCGATCCTTTCGAAAACCCGCCCACCGAACTCTTCGTCACCGACGTACCTACCGTGAACCCGAGCCACTTCCTGGTTCTCAACAAGTTTCCCGTTATAAAGAATCACTTCATACTTGCTACAAAGGCAAATAAGCAACAGACCCACGTGCTGGAGGAGGACGACCTCAAGGCGACGTACGCCTGCCTAAAAACATGGCAAGCGAGAGACGACCGCTGCCGCCTATTCGCCTTCTTCAACTCAGGCGACCATAGCGGAGCTAGCCAACCGCACCGGCATCTGCAGTTCCTCCCTGTGGTCAGCATGCACGAGGGAGAGCAATCCGCTGGCTGGGATGTGCTCATAGATTCCATCTTAACAAGCGGGACGGAAGGTGCGCTTGCAGACTGGGCCCTTAAACGTCTCACTAATGTGACGATAGATGCTTCGACCAAGGTTGTTCAGCATGCAAAGCTTCCCTTTGCACACTTCGCGTACAAGTTTACTTCCGAACCTTCTGGCGCACAGCTTGTCCAAATGTACAACGACCTGTACCGGCAGGCCAAGCAAGCGATTGATGGCTTCATTTCAACACATCCCGGGCAGCTTAGCCTACACGAGTCTGCCGAGGGTGATCTTCCCATCAGCTACAACATGGCCATGACGACCAAGGGCATAGCGATTGTTCCAAGGCGGAACGAGGGCCACATGCTGCGGCGCGATGACGGAACTGATATTGGATTCGTACAACTGAATGGCACGTTACTCGGCGGCACGCTCATGGTCAAGTTCCAAGAAGAATGGGACACCCTTCGACAACACCCGAAGACACTTGATGATATTCTTGAAGCTATTGGTATACCCAAAACGACCGAAACGACGAAGCTGTGAAAGACCGCCAGACGCCCATGTAGTTAACAATATATGAAGTCAAGATGGTATCACGAGAGACAGGGAAACCTCCACCACTAGACAGCTAGTATTTGCCGCCTTCGTCGCAAATCTTCTGGAAAACCTCGGTCGTATGCGCCCACATCTTCTCCTCGGCGCCATCGGCCCGCATCTTGGCCGCTCTCGTCGTGTCAGACTGAGCCTCGCCATTCCAAGATAGCTGGTAATGACCGCTACCCTTGACGCCGTCGCCACCATTCACAACACCCTGCACACTCTCCGCCTTTGCTCTAGGTGCATAGCGCGGTGCAGTCGCCTCGAACAGATGTCTCTCGCCGCTTTCCTTTTTGCTCACGGAGAATGGCGACAGCAGAGCGTATATGGGTTTGAGCCACGGGTTTCGGCCTCCGGACGTCTCGACGATTCCCGGCTGCTCGTGGATGAAGGAAGTGGTAGGCCATTGTTTCGCAAGATGCTCCATGGCAAAGTTGCCCAGCGCGCTTCCATGCGTCGCGCAGTTCCTGAGCGAAAAGTTGTGCTTGAGCGAAGGGTCGGAGAAATCAAAGTCGTTGTTCTTCCCGAGCGCGGGATCGTATATGGAAACCACTCGCGACAGCGTCGCTTTGGGATCCTCATCCTTGGCCGCGGCATCGAGCAGAGGCGCCAAGTTATGCATGAAGCGCGATCTGGCGTAATAGTGAAGAGCGAATTTGTGGTCCAGGCCCTCCTCGGTCTCGTTCCTACCCTTGAATGTCAAGTACCCTATTGTCATGAACAACAGGTTCACCTTCTTCTCCTTGTCCTTTATTTCTCTGCACGCCTCGTCCACTTTGCGTAGCAGACTCACATCTTTCTGGATGAAATCGACTTTGGAGGAAGAGTTTATGGACTTGAGCTCGTTGATGATGTTGGCAGCTTCTGTGGCGTTGCGGCCGACGAGGTAAATGTGCGGGGAGCGTGTATTGCGTGCGAACTCCAGGGCTGTGTAGTGGCTGATGCCAGAGGTGCCACCGACGAAGACGGCGACGAGATTGGGAGCGAGGGAGGAAAGGGACGCGTTGTGGGTGCGGACCTCGCTGAGAGAGACCATGTTGGGTGCCGGGTCAAGGTTGGATGTGGTAGTGGTAGTGGCAGTGGGATATTCGTTCGAGGTCTGCCGCGAGTGTAGAAACGGTTCTGGTTCGGAAACCCGAAGACATGAACGCTTGGTTTATCTCTCAGGCCTGGAGGACCACAATTCATCCGACCAGGCGTTTAGGATGCTAAACGCCGTGGGAGGAACGAGTCGACCTGCGCGGACGAACAGAGAACCCGCGTCATGGGAGCAACACCACCAACGCTGCCAATCAGACCGTCGGACTGGAATAGCATTGATTAGTGAATCCTGCCGACGGAATTCAGGATGCCATTTCAACCATTTCCTGTAACTCCTCCACACTTCGCGCTAATTCTTAACCCCGCCACATGCCACATGCAAGGTCCAACGCGGTGGAATTTGTTGCCCAGCAGAGCCGCACCTCACCACCAAAGTCCTGCCAGCTCCCAGTCCTCTGCACGCACTATGATACGCGCACCCTCGCCCTCGCCAGGCCCCACCTTCCTCCCCGCCGGCAACGCGCCGCCCACGCCCCCGCACGCCGACCCGCTCGACGACATCTACGGCTTGTCCCCGGACGCATCCCCCACGCTCGCTGCGCAGCGCGACGAGATGCTCTCCGACCTGCCGTCGCGCCAGCGCAACCTCGACACGGACGCGTACCGCGAGGGGCTCTCGGCTGCCAAGGGCAAGTTCGTGCAGGAAGGCTTCGACGAGGGCTTTTCGCTGGGCGCCGAGATTGGGCTGCTGGTTGGGCGCGTGCTGGGTGTGTTGCAGGGCGTTGCTACTGCGCTCAAGGGTCACGATGAGGGGAGATGGAAGGAGGCGCTGCGTCTGCTGGAGTGCGCGAGCCGTGAGTTGGTGATTGAGAGCGTGCTGGGGAGGGAGTGGGTGGATGAGGAGGGTATCTTCAAGTGGGACGTGGAGGGGCACGAGGGCGACGAGGACGTCACGTTCCAGGAGGTCGCGAGATGCCACCCTGTTGTGAAGCGGTGGTTGGGCACCATGGAGGAGCTGGCGAGGCGGTTGGGGGTGGATTTGGACGCTGTGGAGAAGGCGAGGGGGGAGGGCGCCGAGGCGGAACAGAGTTGAAGCCGGTCCAGTGGTCTACGACACTACCGACTACAACACTGGACAGAGTTGCTGCTGCCAGCTCATGCGACAGAGAGCCGCGCCGAGTCGGATCGCAGGTCGCTGCCATGTCGCGGTATCAACGGGAGCTCGAGGCCTGCTCTGAGAGATGGCTCACAACTCTCGCCTGGCAAGCCCTCGCAGGAGAAGGAGCTCGTCTTCCATGGATGTGCTAGAAGGGTATCACCATATTCAATCGAGGCATGATGAGCTCAACGAAGGCCTAACGTGGTTGCGATGATTAGGTAGCACGACTCACCGAGGATGAACAGCGAAAAACAGCATTGGTAGTTCGTCCAGGTTTCCAACATACGCGCGTGTCTCTCCAAGAACTGTACCTGGTTTCAACATACATATGGCTCCAAGAACTGCAATGTATAGATTATGCCTCGCCGGATCGGACGAAGCATGCATCAGCCCGTGCCCGTGATGGTTCCGCGTCGGCGTCGGGGTTTTCGGTGCTAAGCGCGCAGGACTCTGTGCACGTCATGACAGTTGACTGAGGACAAAAAGTCGCGCCTCCCGCCATGACAGGCGCCACATCGTCCCTCCCTCGTCACTCTGCAAAGCAGCGATGATACATGGCCTGCGTCTCCTCCGAGGAGCCCAGACCCACAATGTCGCGCCCAGACTGCTGACACCGACTTCGCTGCGCTCACCACCGCTCCAACCGTCGTTCGTGCGCCGCGTCCAGACCCAAGGCTTCCAACCCGCGCGCCCCATCAACCCCGCCGACCTCCCCAAACCGAAAGCCCGAAAGATCAAACCCCCGTTCCGGAGAAGAAGATGGGTGCGCCGCCTGTTCGTCGTGTCCGCCCTGGTCGGCTCCGGATACGTGCTCGATAAGCAGTTCAACGCCTCGGCCCTCACGCGCAGCTTCCGTACCTTCAAGACGGGGCTTGTCATAGGCCTCGACTACAAGATCAACTTTCGCGCACACCCCCCTCTGGCGAACAGCATCGAGGAACTACATGCGCGCAACGCGACGCGCATATTCGACCTGTTGCGGTACAATGGCGGGCTGTACTTGAAGATCGGACAGGCCATCGCCATGCAGAGCGCCGTGCTGCCGCCGCAGTTCCAGAAGATGTTCTCCAAGATGTTCGACGATGCGCCGCAGAACGAGTGGGCCGAGGTGGAGAAGGTTGTGCGCGAGGACTTTGGCAAGAGCGTCGAGGACGTCTTCGGCGTGAGCTTCGCCGGCGAGCAGGGCAAGGGCATCATGGAGAAGACGGCACGAGCGAGCGCGAGCGTGGCGCAGGTGCATTGGGCAAGGCTAGCTGACGGCCGGGAGGTCGCCATCAAGGTCCAGAAGAGGGAGATTGCGGACCAAGTGGGCTGGGATCTGTGGGCGTTCAAGGTCGTGGCGAAGGCGTATACGTGGTGGTTTGGAATACCTTTGTACACGATGGTACCGTATATCACGGAGCGCCTGATGCTGGAGACGGACTTCCAGAACGAGGCAGACAATGCAGAGAAGATGCGCGAGTTAGTCGCTAGCGAGAAGCGCTTGAACGGAAGAGTCTACATTCCAGAGGTCTATCGAGAGCTCTCGAGCAAGCGCGTCATGACGGCGGAGTGGATAGAGGGCGTGCGCCTCTGGGACAAAGAAGGTATACAGAACAACTGGCACGGCGGCTTCCGACAAGGCAGTCCAGGAGCAGGCGGCGCGAATCTGCCACCGCTACCCAGCGACAAGTCCAACATTGACACATCCGTCCCAGAAGACGCTCCCAAGCACACGCTCTACAAGCCCAATCGCAAGCAGTGGAAAGGAAACGACGGCAACGGTGGCCTCGGCGTCTCCCTCAAGACAACCATGAACACCATCGTCGACCTCTTCAGCGCGCAAATGTTCCTCTGGGGCGTCGTCCACTGTGACCCGCATCCCGGCAACATCTTCGTCCGCCGCTTGCCCAACGGCCAGCCCGAAGTCGTCCTCATCGACCACGGCCTATACATCCAAATGTCCCCGCAGTTCCGACACCAATACGCGCTTTTTTGGAAGTCACTCATGGCCTTCGACAACGAGACCATCAAAGACATCGTCACGAGTTGGGGCGTCAACAACCCAGACATCTTCGCGTCCGCCACGTTAATGCGGCCCTACGAAGGCGGCGACAAACACACTTTCAACGAGCTGAAGAAAGGCGGCAAGGGCAAAGACCAGGCCGAGCGTGCCTTCGAAATGCAGAGCAAAGCCCGTGATGGCATCAAGCAGATCCTCGGCGACGAGTCCAAGTGGCCGCGCGAGCTCATCTTCATCGGGCGCAACCTGCGCATCGTCCAGGGCAACAACCAATTCCTCGGTTCGCCTGTCAACCGTCTCAAGATCACGGGCCTGTGGGCGTCGCGCGCGCTGGCCGAGTCGCCGGATCTCAGCACGGGCCAGCGCTGGAGCAACTGGGTTAAGCATCTGAGGTTTAGGTTTGTGCTGCTGCTGAGCGATGCGTATTTCACGTGGAGCAAGGTCAAACAGGCGGTGGGTGTGGGGAGGGGTATGGAGGAGGATATCGAGGCGCATATGCGGGTTATGGCCAAGGATTTTGGGGTGGATTTGCAGCATGGGGTGTTTGAGGGGTGAAGATAGATGGCAGAACGCTGTATGATAGTGGGTGTGGTGTGGTGGCGTACATGATTCCCCCATAGACATGGGCTGGTGGCCCTTGTAGAACATTCAAGTTTCTCTGGTACGAGTGTGGTTTTAGGTGAAGAGGTGGAAAAGCTGTGGTCAGGTCGGGATGACGAGCTCCGCTTGCAAGCGTTAGTGTAGTGATTGAGACAACCACTGACAACCCTATGCATCCTAGCTCCGTGACATGTCCTTGCTGACAATGAGCACTGAGAAAGAAGCATCTCAATGTGCCTTCACGGCATCCTCGCGGGGAAGATACCCAGGTATCCACGGGGAGCTGAGTGGGCCTGAAATTGAATATGATCGGTTAGAATGCGCTCCGTACATGTGCCTTTCCGCCCTTTTGCATGATATCACACTACAAACGACGTTAACACAGCCAAGCCATCCCATCACGTGATGTCCCCCGATCCAGCAGGTGTCAAGCCGACCTGCACTCCACGCTTGGCAACCTCCATTTACATCTCTTGGGACCTGCTTTTCTCGATCTCGTAGCACGGCCGAGGCTTCCAAGCTCGTGCTGGACATGATAACGGCGGGGGAGGCTCGCACGCAATCAGTCTCAATATGCAGCAGTTTCCGAGAACCGGGAACGGGTATAAGAGGAGGCAATGCCAGGGTCCTCAGACGCTGCGAGGCCTTTGAATCGTCTTCTCGTTTGAGGTAGAATGCTGCTCAAGAGTGCTCTGGTTCTTACGGGCGCTGTGCGGTCGCTCGCTGCAGCGGTACCGCAGTCGAGCTACGAGTACCCGCGTCCCCTGGTCAGCTCGAAGCCGTTCCAAAAGCTCGTCACTACGGAGGGGTAAGCTACGCTATCGCCAGCTCCAAAATTGCCATTCCTAACACCCTTATCCAGTCTTTGGGGCAACCTAGTCAAGCTCGACGAAATCGCAAAGGCCAATGGCGGCAATCGCGCGTTTGGATTCCCAGGCTATGTAGCCTCAGTTAACTACATTCTCTCGCGCACCAAAAACTCGACAAACTTCCGCACCTGGACGCAGGACTTCCCCGCGCTGTTCCAGTACGTTGATTCTATCAGCTTCAAAGTTGAAGACGCCCCATACACCGTGATCGGGCTTTCGTACTCGCCTTCTACCAGCGCAGAGGGTTTCACGGCGCCGCTTGTGCTGGGCGCTACTGGGGATGTAGGATGCACGAGCGAGGGGTATGCGAACTTGGACGTTGCTGATAAGATCGTGCTTGTGCAGCGAGGAACGTGCCCGGATGGAACGAGTTTTGCAGGCAGGATGAAGCCTGCTGCTGCTGCTGGCGCCATCGCCGTCATTCTTTACAACAACGTTGAGACGCCCGTCACAGCTGGCACTTTGAGCAAACCTAATCCCGAGGAGTACGTGCCAACGGGATTCATCAACTTGTCGGACGGACAGGCTCTTGTTGAACGCATTGCGGCGGGTGAGATCACTGCGTACTTCCAGCAAACTCAGACCATCGAGACGAGGATCACGCAGAACGTCTTCACAGAGACTATCGATGGAGACCCAAAAAACGTCATCATGCTCGGTGGCCATCTCGACAGTGTTGTAGCAGGCGCCGGCATCAACGACGACGGTTCCGGATCCAGCCTCGTCTTAGAGCTCAAGACGGCTCTCGAAAAGTTCCGCGTCAAGAACAAAGTCCGTTTCGCATGGTGGGGCGCGGAAGAGAACGGCTTGCTCGGATCGAAGTACTACACTGCGAACCTCAATGTTTCCGAGGCCAACAACATTCTTACGTACCTTAACTTCGACATGGTGTCTCGCGGATACTTTGGCGTTTTCGATGGCGATGGCAGCACCCACGGGCTTGTTGCTCCGCCAGGCAGCGAGTTCATCGAGAATATATTTGTGGACGACTTGACGAAAAAGGGAATCAACGTTACCGCCGCGAAGTTCACCGGTGGTAGCGACTACCAATCTTTCTTCAACATTGGCAAGCCTGTAGGCGGACTCCACACCGGTACAGGCGTTGAACAAGACCCATGTTACCACCAAGCTTGCGATACGATTGAGAACCCTAATGCAACGACATTGACCGTCAATGCAAAGGTAAGCTGTGGGCCGTGAAATGGTATTTCCCTCTTGCAAAGATCAGTCGATGCTAATGTTTGTGCTAGGCTGCTGCACACGTGCTATCGATTCTGGCGACGCGGGGAACGGAGTTCATCCCTAAGAGTCCCGTCAACGCGACCATCACGAGTCGTGGACTCATGGGCAGGGACATTGAGTGGACGACGGATGAGCACGACAGGCATCTTGCTACGTGCGGTAACAACATCTAAACAGTTGTTAAATTGAATTCAGTAAGAGTGTAGAGCATCAAATACATTAGCCTTCCATTGCGAGAAGCAATCGCTTTATTGTTGTTAAGCTAAGCTTTAGATATTTAAATTGACAGGAGTATATCTCGTAAAAAGTGAGCTTTTTGGCTGACATCATCGCTGTCCTCCACCACCATCACCATCTTCCAGTCGCTGCGTCACTGCATCGCAATGGTTCTCAGCATTGTCTTCATCTTTGTTTCAAAATTACCAAGATGGAAAGATCCGGTAAATTTCAGTGTTTGTCTGCTAATGAATCGTTTGCGCATCACGCGCCTGTCCCCAGTAGTACCTACAGTTGACTCGACATGTTCGACAGCTCTACCGCCAGTACAATTCGTTGCACCTCACCACTAGCCTTCCATGAGTAAGGAGAATCGGCAGCTAACGCATGCTAGACAAGTGCGCTATACGCGTGGTGTTGTTCGGGAACAGCTACTATACGGCATGTACTACCCCACAGCGGGTGAGCTACTCCAGAGGCGGAGCATAAGCACCCAGTATCTTGCGTGTAGACATCCATTTTGGAGCCGAAAGCACGTTCCTCTTTTGCCTGAGTGAAGTCTATAGGTCGATTTATCTCATCGTAGTGTAAGGCGTCAAGATGGGCGGATTGAGTCACCTCAGGGTGAACACGTACACTCTCTTGCTTGTTATCTTGGTAGGACTGGGCACCATATCGACGGCCTATGGCCTTGCAATCATCGGGTCTACGGTTGGACAGCCGAACTTCTATACTTCAATCTTGCGCCGGCAGGTGCACCAGGTATACTCCCTTCATGGCTCGCGAGCAGAACCGGTCATTAAGACGCAACGCAGGCTATGCGCATACCATGAACATGATTGGAGCCTTGAACGACGTGAAAAGCGCCGGTGCAATCTTCGGCTGCCTCTTCAACGCCTGGATCTCTGAAAAATACTCCCGGAAGTACAGCATGACGGGCGGCTGTGTAGTCATCGTAGGCGGCGCCCTCTGCGGCAGCGCATACAACGTAGCCATGTTCTTCGTCGGCAGGTTCATCGCGGGCTGGGGCGCAGTAATGCTAGCTTGCGTCATCCCAATGTACCAAGCCGAAATCTCGACGCCAGAAACAAGAGGCACAATGGTCTGTATGACGGGCATCGTATATGCCTTTTGCTACACCCTGGCTGGCTGGCTGGCTCGGCTTCGTGTGCTTCTTCATCCCTGCGTACTCGCCCACTGCCCAGTTCACGTGGCGGTTTCCTCTCGCGTTCCAGTGTTTCTTCCCACTTATGGTCCTGGGTGGCTGGAAGTTCATCCCAATTTCGCCGCGATGGCTTCTGCAGCAGGACCGCCGCGAAGAGGCATTGGAAGTGGTGAAGAAACCCCACGCCTCCTCGAATGACCCAAACCATGTCCGCGCCCACGAGGAATTCTTCCTTATCGAGAAGCAGTATGAGCTGAACAGGACTATGCTGGTCCGTCGCTTTGAGCTCTTCCGTACGCCTGCAAACCGTCGCCGCGCGCTGGTAAGTTTCCTTCCGATGTGGGGTGATCGGTTGTTGGGAATCTTCGTAAGTTGAGCAGATGAGATATCATCCCTACCTACCCAAACTACCTCTTTCTACAGACTGAATAACAAAGAGCTAATTTATGAGTCAGGTAATGACCAAGTAAGGGGAGTGGAATGATAACAGCAGGATGATTCGCTGACTGTTGACAGCTATGATGTGCTGTTTTACGCATCGCTTGGCTTGACTGGTTTCGTCCCTTTATTGCTTAACGCATGCTGGACGACCTTCACCATCTTCGGGAACATTTGGACGCGATATGTTTGGGCGTAGGACGTTCATGTTGATCGGTTCAACGGGCTGTACCGCTTGGTACGTGATTGCCGAAACAAGCAGTCGTCTCCGCAAATTAATGCATGCTGACATTGCAACCGCGCGTATAGTATGATGTTTCTTTGTGAATTGACGGCAGCGGTCGTGCAGGTGATGCGCTACCTCTGCGCGTTCCACGCAAGGAACACGGGGGGTGTGCGCCACCGTGAAATTTTTCGAAGAGAAGTCCGCTGACAGCCGAGTATCTAGGAACGACCAACGTAGCAGGACTAAGGGCAACCGTATTCTTCATCTTCTTCTATATCTTCTGGTGGTGCTTCTCCATCGACGCTACGCAGTATGTCCATCCATCTGGGGTTTGGGAAAGGTCGGCAACTGACGTTGGCAGATACGTCTACGTCGCAGAGATCTTCCCGAACCCGGCCGCAGGGCGTCGTACTGGGTCTCTCGGCATTCTATCTCGCGAGCGAGATCACGCTCGTAGGGGCCCCCGTGGCGTTGGAAAAGATCAGATGGCGGTTCTGATATGTCCGTCGGTCGTTACATTGTCCTTATATACTTCTTGTAAGTAAACACTTCTGATGATTTTATGCCAATGCTAACCTCAAGTTGTAGATTCCCAGAAACGAAGGGAAGAACCTTGGAAGAAATCGGTGTTCTCTTCGGCGACGAGCACATTGCTTCTCGATGGTATGGTATTTCAGAAGCAGAGAAGGAAAAGCTTGCGCATGAAGCCATCTTGGAGCTGCTCGAGAATGGCGAGGATGCTGGTACAGGCTCAGAAAAGGCGGGGGCGACGATGACAGAACGTGTCGGAGGTGGAGGACGTCAGTATAAGAGAACGGGGTCAGCACCGAGGAATAGGGGGTTCAGCTGGTTACTCATTGGACTGTGTACCTAATCGCGTTCGACTGATTCTGCATGCTGTTTCCAGCATTTTGTCAACGTCCCCTCTATCAATTATGATATCCACAATGAGGCCGATTCATTCTTCTGTCAGACTCTAGACATTTTTTACCATCAAGTCGATTTTCCAAGCTCGTGATGGCCTTGCAGCACCAGGCTACCGTTGAGTGCGCGGCGTCGCGATGAAAGCCTGTTACACATTCCTCCGGAGAAGTGGAACATTCCTACAGCGCCGTTGCACTGCCACAGACATGGACTAGGCAGACAGGCGAGTCGTTTTAGGGCGTCCGAAGAGCTGGAAAGGTTCCTTGCTCATCTGTGTGAGAACGCTAATATCGCCACTGCGGCGTAGTCGAGTTGATTCTGAGCTGTATGGTGAGTCTGCCACGTCAATCGTGCATAGCGCGTTGCATCCAGCCAGACAGCACGATGGTAGTCCAACGAGTCTATCCAAAGTAGCCGCACTGGTCGGCTCAGGGGATTGAAGTGATGATGAGCGCCGTTTTGCCATGCTCTAGTGCTGACAATCGAAGCGACGTCAGTTGCACATGCCATACATGTACGTACAGTCCCACCTCCCGTTCGGAAGCCTAGCGTGAGGTCTCTGCAGGACTGCAAGAGCTAGCTTGCGCAATACACATCCAAAAAACATCTCTGATAACCCTATGCTCCTCCCTTCTTGGTCCGATACTAGGCCTCCGAGCCATCGAGGTTACTGTACAGTCAACTAGCGGGTTCGGGAGAATAGTTCGTCCAAGTTCGCAAAGCCCTTGAGTGGCCTTTTACAAGGAATTTGCCCCCTGCTAGGTGGAGCGCACCAGTCCCCCGAACCCCTGAGAGACTGAAGTATCTGTCCCTGATCTACACTCGTCGGAGGAGCACGAACCCAGCGCGAAGGGGGAGTCCCTTCACCAGCCAAAAAAATCCGCGAAGCAATCTCCGTAGACGAAGCAGGAGCGTTTTTGCAACTCGTTCTTAATGCTTGTCATTTGGATGATTTACGCCCGTGATGCGCAAACACGGAACATTCAAGCGAGAACAGAGACATGATGACAGGGCTGTTGGAAAGTCCGAGATCGCTGAATGAGGAAAGCACCGACTTACCCGGGGCAGATATCAAAGAAACACACGAATCAAGAAAAAGACCGCGCTCAACGTTAACAACTTTGAATAATTGCTGATCTCAGTTGTGCAGTTGCTGCACTAGAACCCAGGGGCCCTGGAGAAATGACACTGATCCGCAGCCGTTGTGATGACTTGATCGGAGAAGGCAGAGGCCCATCGCAGAAGAATGCCGTTGCGGTGGCTGTGATCCTCGTCGAGTCAGTGTCTGCAAAGGGCCCGGCGTGCTGCAGATTGGGAACCAACGCGTGAGCCAACGTGGTAGATGCCGTCGTAGGCGCATTCAGCCTTTGATACGGGGTAATATATTCCCCTGTCGGTATGATCACAAGGTTTTCGGGAAATCGGTAGCTGTCTAATTCGACCATTATACCTCTATGAAAGCCTCATCAGGCAGGCCGGACTTGACGCAAACATGGCCAGCTGGGCTCCCGCGGTGTTGCGACACCATTGCAACTGAGAAGTCGTACGCATGATACCTAGAACTAGTTGTCATTGTATAATGAGCAAGTACTTTGCCAAACGCATATTTATATCAAGGTTCGCATGCTGCTTCTGTTATTCCAGTTTGCGTACGTTGGGATGCACGAAATGCGTCCTCGGAAGAGGTGCCACTCTCATGTGCGCCCTACGCACATGGATACCGAGGCATCTGGTACGTGCTGTCCAGACTATGACAGAGTAGCCGGGTTTCGTTTTACTGGTGTTCAAGCATTGATTCGACAATGCTTCTTGTCGCCAATCGTTGCAACGTGTCACTGCTTCACCGTGTAACGAGCGCCACGATCACTTATGTGTACATTCGGTCCGTCAGCGGGACTGCTACCGGCACAGGAAGCATGTACGTTAGCGTATATGTGGGTGGTGAGGTCGCAACAACCGCACAGTCGGATTGTGCAAATACACATTGCCATGCACGCAGAGATATTCAGGTCGGACTGACTGTGGGTCTGTGCGAAAGTCTCTCCAAGGCCAGCTGGTGCCACTATGCCCAACCGAGTTCCATCGGCGTGGGAAAACGTGCAGAGTCAGCCTGATAATAACCGGACAGCTGAAGGAGCGCTGGCGTCACGGTTTGACGAGAGGGGTCGAAGCATGTTGAATCAGTTGTGAGCGAACAGCTGCCTATAGGCTATAGTGTATATTGATGCGAGTCGAGCTTCATGAGGTCGTTCTGTTACGAGGTGAGGTCTTCCGGCAAGGATAATCTTCTCTGCGCTGCTCCAACGTGAAGGGTTGACACTTTTGATCAGCTTTCGGCATTGTTTCGAGTACCAGTCTGCGATGTGATTGTGTTTCGGATGGAGTCAAAGTCGGATCGCACAAGGTTGACGCGTGTGAAATGAACGACAATAGAAGCATAGATGCTTGGCAGCTTCTACGGTCGTTCGAATCTGGCACGGGCCAGGAAGTGGAGCGAGCCGATCCTGTGAGGGAGAAATCTTGTCACCGGGTAAATCGTGATTGCCTCGGTGTGACGATCTAGACAGCATCTCTGACAGCATTGGACCCCCAGGGTTAAATAGCAACCAACGGCAGCGCTGGATTTTCAATAAAAGCCAGGGTGCGGTCGCACCAGCGTGACAATGGTGGTCGATTTCACAGGCGTGAGCACCGAGGCCACTGCGTGTACATGTCATCTTTATGTTTCATTGCTATCCGGCTCAAGGGCATGATGAAGCAAGATGATATATGTTGTGCAGATGGCCGCTACGTTGCTACAGGATGCGTTGTTGTGCATGGCGCACATCAGGAGCAACGTGCGCGTGCAGGGCACATCCTGGCTCGCAAGGCAAAATTAGCGGAGGTTTACTGCACATGGAAATGACTTGCGTGGACGGCCCTTGGACAACGGGGAGGACGCAGGCGGGGTGATTGCGTCTTCGGAGGTGTTGTGTCTAGCTGCAGCTTGCATCGAGTGCTTGCAAACAGCAGCTGAGTAATGGCAGCAGGAGTCATCTCGTTTGGAAGCGGATTCCTGTTTGGTTGGGCAAAGACGCTTCACGCGGCTGGAGAGTCAAGACACAGTTGGGCGCACGCGTGACGAGGCACGGACGGCAGCTTTGCAAGTTGCAAGCGTGCAGCTCCTGAAATTCGCGCGAGCTCGGACGGACCCGACGGCGCGGAGCCGGAGAAAGTGGTGGAGGAGCAGCTTCTAGTTCTGGCGCCGAAGCTTCCATGACTGCCAAACGGCCAGCCGACGATCCCACAGCGACGGCCCACGGTGCTGGACCGCGCTATGACGCGCTACGCCCGCCCGGGCTGCAACGGGCGAAACCTTGTCCCCGTGACGCGCGAGCGTGTTGCGGTGCCATGACGGGACGATTGTGATGTGCAGGGCAGGCTCCACGTGCGGCTCTGGGGCCATTCGCGGATGTGCAGTGCACATGATGTGGCCAGTTCCTGCGGCAGGGAACAAAAGAAGACGGAGACGAAAAGAAAAGAAAAGAAAAGAAGAGAAGAGAAAAGAAAAGAAAAGAAGAGAAAAGAAAAGAAAAGAAGAGAAGAGAAGAGAAAAGAAAAGAAAAGAAAAGAAGAGAGATAGGCGGGCGGTGGTGCGATGGTGCAATGGTGCGAGGCGACGCCGTGTTGGATGGATGGACCGACGACAGCCAGGACAGGCAGGCACGCAGGACGGTGACGAGATGATGGGGAAGGAACCACCCCCACGGTCGCGTGGGGAAGGCGCGCTGTGCAGTACACCACCACCACCACCACCACCACCACCGCGCATGCATCCCACACTGCGCGCCGCCCACCGGTCCTCGTAGTCGCGACGTCGCCACAGCGCCGTGCAGCTCGTCGTTGTCTGCGGCACGCCTGCGCCTGTCTCTTCACGGCTCGCTGACACACTACCGGCAGGCAGCGGTGGGGAAGATGGCGTGCAGGCTGCACATCGCTGGCGGACATATCCTCCGGCGGCACAGGCCACGGCCCACGGCACAGGCCCGCGACGCGACTCGACTCCCTCGGCGACGGGCCCATGTCGGCGCTGGTGGCCGACGCCGTCTCGCAGCGCTCCTCCTCCACCGACGGTGCCGGCGCCATCCATCACGCGCAAATGCAAATGCAAATGCAAATGCAAATGCAAATGCAAATGCAAATGCACCCGGCCCCTGTCCCGTTGCACCATGCGCTTGCGTCGCTTTGGGCACCAAGAAAAGCCCACTCGTGCCCCATCCCGCCTTCCGCCCAGGGGCGCGCTCCGTGCAGTAGCCTGCGTCCCCGTGCCAGCGCGGCCTGGGATGCCCTGGCCGACGCCTGCTGTCACCGCCCAGCGTCCAGCGCCTCTGCCTCTGCCTCTGCCTAGCGCCCCCGCCCGGGTCCGTCATGTACTGTACTTTTGTGCTTGCTGTGTGCTTCCTGCCGACAGGGGCATGCCCACCGTGCTTCTTATTGGCATGATTTGCTCGCTCCCCGTCACCACAAGCCCTCCAAGCCCAACTCACCGCATCTTCACCCTCGTTGCGCCTACGCCCGACCCTACCCTGCCCGCCCCCTCGACCCTCGACCCTCGACCCTCGATCCACCACCGCTGCCATCCTTCGTTTCTCCTCCTGCTGCCCTCCCCAACCATAGCATGGCGACTGGCCTTTGCACCTTCTGATCTCACCCGCTGTTGCCCGCCATAGCCCCGTCCGCTGTCTTCATTCCACCTAGTGTGTTGTCCGCAACGACGACACCCTTCACACCCTCCAATCTGGCTGCCCAAACACTCCCCGCCGTTCAAGACCCCTACAGTCATTACCCTCACTCGTTCCAACGCCCACTGACACCTGCCCGGACACCTGAAAAGCAACATTTGGTCCGTCCCGTGCTTCCTCCCAGACTCGACATCCCCGAGCCAGACCGTTCATGGTGGGCCCTTGGTGGCCAGCGGGGCTTTGACCGACAGCTCCCTATGTCGAGGCCAACGGGGGCCGCGCACCAAGCTCACACCGGAGAAGATGGGCCTCGCCGCCTTGTTCAGACAACTCCCCAGGTCTCACCAACGCATCCCCACCCGATTGTACACGCCCTGCAGCGAGACAGTCCTCGCGATGCATCCCCCAGCGCTTCATTTTCCCTACCTCCGCTTCGCCACATGTCCAGCACCCCACCTCTATCCGAGCGGAGACCGGGAGGTCCGTTGGGAATGCATTCCATCTTGAATCCCCAGGCCGACTTGCTCGAACAGCAGCGAAGCCAACGCCGGAGTGCATCACATGCAGAACTCCCCTCACCCGTCGAGCATTTGACACCACCCAATCTGCCCTCCATCAGCCGCACAGCCAGTATTGAGTCCACACAAGACGACATGATGCCTGTCAGGCAGTTCCAACAGCCTCTTCACCCACGGAGGGGTCCGCTATCCCCCACCGTACATCGTACCCAGAGTCTAAGTGTTCTGAACCCTCCGACAGGCACCATTGACGCTCATCAATCTCCCTTCATCTCGCCGAGTGGACGGCCATCCGCCATGGATACCATAACTTCGCAGCCAGCGTTACCCACTCCCCCCGTTGTAGGTGTTGGTTTCCGCGCTGCCTACTTCCCTACTGTCCCGACCCCGCCTCCAACCATGGTCCGCAACGACCTTCGACGACCGAGTATGGGCTTTCCTCAATCCGGAAGTGCCAGTCCCATCGCAGGATTTTCCCCCTACAGTCAACCCGCTTCTGTCGCGTCGAGCCAAATCGATGCTGGCAGCCAACAACAACAACAACAACAACAACAACAACAACAACAACACCATTACGTACCCGCCCCGGGTCATGCGCCAATGCAGGAAGCCCATCAGATACCTATGGCTGTGGATACGGACCGTGGTCGGATATCCATGGCTCCGACAGGTCAGAGTAGCATTCAGATTATGACAATCAAAAGCCAGCAGGGACATCATGTACAAATTCCTGTTGACGTTCAAGCTGCTTCTAAGGTTGCTGACGAAAAGAGGAAGCGCAACGCCGGCGCATCGGCGCGATTTCGCGCACGCCGAAAGGAAAAGGAGCGGGAAGCCTCCATGAGCATTGCGCGCTTAGAGCAACAGTTGCGCGATGCTCTTGAAGATAGGGAATTTTATCGAAACGAGCGAGACTATTTCCAGAACATTGTCTATCAGCAGCCTGGTGCGGACCGACATTATGGACGACCTCCTTCGCCGCGACTGAGGCGGCCATCCGTCTCTCACTCGAATGCTGCGTCGTCCAATACCGGCGGGGGCTCTGCAGGATCGCCATATTCCGCATACGACGACGACGACGATGTAGAGTCGGACAGGAACGTGCGAAGGAGAACTAGTACGTACCATCCTCCGTTAGGGCAGACATCTGCAACTTTAAACGGCACGGGGCCCTCATCCTCAAGCCATCCTGCCGCTACATTTTCTTCAGTGAACGCCGCAGCCACCGGCACGCCGTCCCATGGGCAAGTGCAACCACACCATCATTATTCGGCCCAGCAACCTCCGTTACACAATACGTTCGCTTCCGATACAGCTCGCTACGAGCAAAGGAATTGGGCACCGGCTCCTGGCCAGCTACGGGAGAACCGATGATGGGTGCGGCATCTGCTCGACCATTACAATGAGACATAGAGTCTTGCGTTCACTTTTTCTTTCGAAGTTCTGATACCCAAAGCCCACGAAAAGTGGCTCTTGCATCTTTGGCAACGCACTGGGTGGCTCGATCCTGTATTGATTTCCTTGTGCCGCTATCCGGCAGAGGCCCACAAGTACTGTACATTCTCTACTTGTCTAGCCATTACTGTTCACGGCACCATCATCATCTATCTTTTACATCATATAGAGCTCTTTCATTAGAGTCCATCTCCTCACGGAACTTGTCAATGTTTATCAGCCTGTTTTTTTCGCAGCATGCCTTCATTCGGTTGCCATGTAATTTAGCATAAGCTGAGTTGAGTGTCCTCAGTACAGACAAAAGTATCACAAGCGAATGATTTCCGCTTTGCTGGCTGCCAAAGCCAAAAGCAAGCCACTAAGCGTTTCAATCGCATGTCGCCTCAACCGTCGCTCGTTTTGCTGACACCAAACTCAATTTTAGCTCCGCCCCGGGCGCTTTGCCTACCTTTGCCTACCTTCACCTACCCAACCCAACGGTCGCGAACTTAACCCGAATGGCGGGTTGCACTAGATCTGCAGCCAAAAGTCAAAGCACAGCATGGTCACATCTTCCTGTTGTACCGCTCCTCGACTTCCGAGAGAAGTGAACTCGGGGCTTCAAAGGACAACGCAACTGGTTTCTCGGACATGACATGGAGCAGTGCACGTGCCGGGTTCAGGTGAATTCCGAGGGCGCGGCACGGGATCGCTTTCGCATCCACAAGTCGGTGAGCCACCTTTTTTGCGATCCTGCACTAAACGTTTATCAGATTGATCGACTCGCAAATGTCGACAGACTAAGGCGGCAGACTCTTCAATTCGAGCCTGTACGGTTTGAAAATCCGGACAAGGGCTTCGAATCCACACTGTCGCCGGCAAATCCATATTGGCTGTCACATGACTTTTTGGGGCTGACGGGACGCTGCTTCGGGGAGGTCGTCATGGATGAAAGAGCTAGCTGCTTGATCAACATCATACGATGTGCGCGTTCCAACAATATGGAGGCCTCCTCGCTGATCAGTAATAATTGGGTTCCAGTTGCCAACTAGCTACCTTCTGGGAGTCTGATCGTTTTCAGTCACGTGGTAGCTAAGCCGGGCCATCGGAGTTAGTTCAAAAGTTCCAAGCAGCTCTCTAATTAGCTTTGCCGACACGTAACTTAGACGAACGAAGACCCCGAAGGATATGCTTTGCAGCTGTTTGTCCCCTGATGCATGCCATCCGCACTTGTCCGCGTACGCTAACCATGATCGACAGGGATACTCGGTCAAATATGTCATGAATCAGACCAGCTATTCAGTGCGGAGCCTCCTGGAAGAACTACGCACTCTTCATGCAGCGTACAATTAAGTTGTGCAATCCAGTCTTTGCCGCTCCTGCCAATCATCTCCCAGTTCTTCATACTCTGAAACTTATTATGATGGATCGTTAGATCCCAAAACTTGCTTTATGACGCCTACAACAGCGAGGCGTCTGCGGATCACCTATTTATTTGCCTTGGGCGCCAGCCGCACGGAATTATACTCAGACGACCAATGATGCTGACGCAGTCTGGAATGGCCGTCCTCTAGCTCTAGATCAGTGATTTTAAGGTTTCGCGAACGTGTCCGTCCCTGGCACTAAAATGATGGCCCGCGTGGATTTGAGCTGTCGGAGCTGTGTCCGGTGCGGGCCGCTGGGTCAATTGACGTTGGCAGACACGCGCCTGTCAGCACGGACATGGGCTCACAGATTTACCGGCTTGCTCGGTACAACGTCGAACAACGGCAGTGGTCAAGATCCGAACCAGCGCTGCAACAGATGTTGGAAGCGACTGCATCGCATGATGCTCGTGGTATCTTTTTGAGCAACAACACAGAGAAATGAGGACCTTCATGGATTGCCGATCAGATCTGCGCCTGGCGGCCCAACTGTCTGTTTCAGAAGGGCCGATAGAGACAGGGAGATTCCCTTCATGTTCACATCTAGCGTCAGAGATGATTCAAGGCGGCAGGAAGTCGAAACGTTGGTGGACAGACGATCGTCAACTCCCCCGTAATTTAGGGTGTTGGTGTACAAATGTGACGGAAGAGGACGTCACGCCGACGATGCAGGTGTATCAGACAGCATTCTCCCCAGATGGTTGTTGAGAAGTGAGCCCAAAACAAACCCTGGGCACAAGGCGGAATCCATGCAGATGTTGTCCCAAGGATTGACCCAAGGAAAGGATAGATTAGGCGATCCTTTGCACTGGCTTTCCAGGTTTGCGGGTGCCCCGCATGGCATGGCGAGAAAGCGAAAGTCGGCTGTGCTTCCCATGGCAACAACGCAACACGACTCGGACCCAACACTTTCTTCATACAGCCTCTTCACTTGTAGCAAAGGTGCGGCCCGAATCTTGCGCATGCGCCGCTAGCCATACCGCTTCCCCGCAGCACCTAGCCACACCGCTATTTTATACATGCGTGGAAAGACGGCGTTTGTTGCTAGGCCATGGTCCGGGGTAGTGAGTTTTCACCGTTCACGCTTCCCGCCATACGGAGTCTCCCCATGCCTCGCCATGATGGCTGAAACGGACATGTCGAGCTCCAAGGTGCAAACGTGTGCGACTTGAACAGATCAAGCCCAGATGATTCGATTGGTCCCTGGGTTGTCACGCGAGCAGGCCATGTGTTCTCTGCAAGCATTCAAGACGGCGACTGGACTCGGGCCGAACATGTCAAGACAGACGAAGGCGTTTGGTTGTAGCATGCATAGCGGAGAGTCGGACGTATGCATGTCGGTTCCGACAGCCACAGGTCCAGTGCAACCCTTTCACAGCAGCGATGGCTACCACGACACGTGTAGGTCGACTTTACCGCCTTTTCGTCGACGGCATAGGCACGCGCACGACGATTATCCGCCTGACAGGGTTCAGTCTCTAGCGGCGCATATGCTGACAGCAGGACAGCAGGCTGGTATATTGTGCGCCTTTCTCCATGGGCACCACGGCGTCGTCGAGCGAATGCCGTGGCTTGGCCATCCCCCACCACCCCGCCAGCCTTCCTCTTCCGGCTCACGTACAGGCCTCACGTACAGGCAGTGCGAGACCCCCACCCCCACCCGCAGCGGGCAATGCGGGCGGTCCAAATGTAGCACGGCGTCGGCTTTGGCACCCCATCCATGGCAGAGGTAGCTGCACGGCCAGCGCAGCACGACGCGGGACGACGCGGGACGACGCGGGACGACGCGGGCAGACGGCTGAAGAGGGAGTCGAGCGCTGGATGCTGGATGCTGGATGCTGGATGCTGGATGCTGGATGCTGGATGCTGGATGCTGGATGCTGGATGACGTTGCACATGGACTCGAGGCGGCGACAAGGGAGCTGGCACACGGTGTAGGTGCTAATGGCAGGTGGCAGGTGGCAGGTAGCAGGGTCGACTTGGCGCTTATGCGTGTGATGGGCCTTGGGTCTTGCTTGCGTGCCCTCCCGTACCGACGGTCGCACGGCAGCTAGGCGGCTTCGGACCAGCCGTTCGCGAATTGCACTGCGGGCTGGTTGATTGCTTGGGCGGTAATTTGGACGTCGTGTGCAATTTCCTTGTATTGGCCGTCGCCGCAACGGCAGATTGGCGAGTACGTGGCTGCAGCCTCACTCGTTCCTGTCCGCCAACGCACACCACCATGCAACGCATGTGCATGTCAGCTGGACGTGATGATGCGCTGCAGCTACTCACCGTCACGTGAGCGGGACGTTCCCGAGCTCCCTCGCCTCCGAGCTCCCTCCAACAATGCAATGCGCCCATCTGCCCAATCAGAAAATTCAGCGCGCTTGGCTGTCTTCCTTTTCGGCACGCAACCCTTACGTGCAGCATCATAATTCTGTGAAATATTATGTGACATACATGCAGACATGCGCACCCATGCCGTGGCTTCCACGCTTTGCTAACTATAGCCGCGGCTCGGGCTATGGCGAGTACGAGCATGCGTCGTTTGTTTGTTTCCCACTCCCACCACGTGCAACCGTCAGTCGCAAGCGAAGCGCCTCGCGCGCCAAAGTGCTTGAAGCCATGTGTACAGCAGGCGCCCGCAATCAACCATGTGGAGATTGGCGCCGGTAGCGGTCCGTCTCGCGACGCGACACAAACCTGGAGCACATGGCCAAGCTCGGCTTGCATCGCGCGGCTCCAAGCTTCCTGCGCGCTGGACATGCCCGCAAGGCTGCCGTGTGTAACCTCGGGCCCAAGGCATAGTTTGGAGCGTGGAGATGCGCCCTGCAGAGGGACAGCACTCCCCGAGGACCGTGGTGAGCCTTCCATCTTCCGTCCCAAGTCTCCTCGCAATGCGATGGAATGGATGCCACAGCAGCCTTCTTTCAGCCACCCCCGACGCCGAATCGCATGCGAATGTTCTGCAACTGACGGAGAGCAGTAGGCGACAGCGAAGAGCCTCCCCCTCCTTCAGTCCGCGTCTGACGGAAAGCTTGGTATTTCTGGTGCTCGTCGAGAAGCGTGTCGACGAGAGAGAAATCGCCAATGATGCACTGGCCAGAGATGAGTACATCGAGAGCATCTGTTTGCACTCCTTCCGACGACGACAGGAGCGCGTCTTCCTCATCTTCATCGACGCCCATGTCAGACAAGGTATCCGTGCGGCCCAAGACACCACGCTCTTCCGCATCGCCATCTTGCTCGCGTGCAGCACTGTCCTCGGAGGCTTGTTCTGCACTCTCTTCATCCCTCGCGACCGTCTCTGTGGTCCCTGCGGATATTTGGGCGACAGTCTTCTTAGCTTGCCGTCGCTTCACGTGCACCGACACCATGACGAGCTGCAGAAGTAGTATGCACATGTCCAAGCCTGCAAGCTTCCATTTGCTGGTTGGCCCGTGCTGTCCGATGAAGTCAATCATCAGTCCTCCATGCAGGTAGCCGCGCGTCTCCTCGCCCGCGGACGGGGCGGGGTAGGTAAGGTGCAACAGGAAGTTGATGGCGAAGCAGAAGAGGACCAGAGGTAGAAACGGCTTGTGCTCATCATGCTGGCGGTGCAGGCCAATGTCGGGAAGCGGTGTGAGCAACGAGCCGTGGATTACAACGCGAACGGCAAACCAGAAGAACGAGCAGCTATGCAGGTCAGCATGGGGAGGTGCACACGGGGTTCGAGGCATAGGTACTCTAGATGGTAGAGCGTGATAAGCTCCAGGAACACGAGCGTATCCAGCTCGCGGAGCAGATGGTCGAGAAACACGACCCGCTTCCGCTTGGCATCCAGTCGTCTCTCCTTTACGCGCTGCTCCCGCTGGGCAATGTCCTCGTCGTGGTCGTGGTCCATGTCTGCTATGCCGTCGTCGTTGTCGTTGTCCGTGTCTGGGTCGGCAATGCTGCTGCGGCGCTGGCCAGCTCGCGAGGACTCGGCCTCATCGTTCATTGCGCGGCGAGGCTGGCGAATGCGCAGCTGGCTCCGGTCATCAAGGCGCGATGAAGGGGAGCTGTCGGCGTGTATATCAGGGCCGAGGTGAGGTTGATGCCGTGCCTGGAGCGGGAGCGCGTCGGCGACAGGGTACCGATGCGCCGAGAGTGGTGAGATAATCCATCTGCGCAGCTCCACCACGAACGACGTCCAACGACATCCAACGACACACGATCACGCTCCATACGGGGAAGCCCGGATCAGCTCAGAGGTTCCGAACAGCCCAATTCGCATGTGCACCCTGTGAAACGGGACAGCCGCTCTCCATCCACCGTACCAGCCCTCGCGACACCTCCGCCACCTCCGCCACCTCCGCACCGCCATGGCAGGACCGCCGCTGTCGGGCCCAAACAGCGCCCCGCTGCCCTCGTCCTTTGACGAGAACGAGTATGTGTCCTCCGGTCCTCAGTAATGCACAGCTTTGACTCGAACTGCCAACAGAGACTTCTACAATGAGAACCGCCTCGACAAGATCTGGCGCCGCCTCCGCGAAGAACCCCTCGTCCCTTTCGGCTGCGCCCTCACCGTATGGGCCATCGTCGGCGCCACCCGATCCATGCGCAAAGGCGACCACAAAATGACCAACCTGTTCTTCCGCCGCCGCCTGTACGCCCAGGCCTTTACCATCGCCGTGCTGGTCGCAGGAAACGCCTACTGGCAAAAGGACCGCGCCAAGCGCAAGGACTACGAGAAGCTCAAGGCTGAGAAGGAAAGGATGCAGAAGAGGGAGCGCTGGCTGAAGGAGCTGGAGATGCGCGACGAGGAGGACAAGGCCTGGAAGGAGAGGCTGGCCAAGGGCGTGCGGAGAGAGGGCGACAACCTGACGGATCTCGTGAGGGAGAAGACGGAAGAGCTAAAGAATTTGAGGGGCGGCAAATGAGTAAGAAGTTGGAGAGAGAGAGGAGCATGTGAAACCATCGACGATTGATCCCAACTCGCGTACGACACCAACGTTCGCTGTACATACTAGCAGGCGTGTAAGAGTATTTGGTTTGGCCTAAAGTTTCGTGGGAAAGGATGGTAAGGGCACGTTCTCTAGTTGCGTTGTTTCCCATCTGTTGTCCCACTTCGCGACAAAGTCAGCAAAAAACATTGCATCTTGTTATCTCGCAGCTTACAGTAAGCTCCTCTATATTGACCAGGAGCACAAATACAAATGTCAAATTCCAAATGTCCACTTAGTCGACACATTAACATGTAGATCTTATGTCTGGCGTCCAGGCATATAGTGCTTACTTGGATCCATTAGAAACCCAGAAGCGCGCATAGGTAAAACTATAGTTCAGAAAAGACATAGAAGCGAACCCTAGAAAGAATAAGGGCCAGATGAACGAGGCCGGCAGGGGGCTACGTCGGATTCCAAAAGTATCGGTTGATCTTGAAGATGAGACGAAGCATACAATGCAGTCATGTAACAGTCGTTTGTGGGCTTGCTCTGGGCCCCGCTAGCCTCGACCTGTATATGTAGTCAAAGAGAATTTCGAAAAATGCAATACCACTTCCTCATCTTACTCAATGGGCTTATCGTGTGAATCTCGATCGCAGAACATCAATAGTTCCCTACTATTCACAAACCCTGTTCATCTTCCGATATCGCTCTTATATACCTCCTATGGCTCTTTCCCTCCTTGTCCTTTACATATGTCCCCAAATGCTGATACAAAACTAAAATCGTATACAGTTCACTTGCTGTCAAGGCCCACTGATTGCAAAAGGCTCAGAACCTTGTATGCCCCTACTCCTCATTCGTGTGCATCTTCTAGGTCCCCAATCTTCACATATCATTTATATGTCCACCATGAACGGTAAGAGAGTGGCAGTGGTCAGATCCTTGTCTAATGGTCTAAGTTTTCCTGGTACAATAGCGTGGCGAACATCTGGTTTTAGTTATCAGTGCAAGGATTGTGGAAAAGTTGCGAGTGTATTACCTGGTTCATGATACATGTCGACATTGCAAAGATTGGAAAACCTTGCTCTCTCCTACTGTTTAGGATAACTAGAGTAAGGAACGAATATTCTAATAGTTTTGCAGCCTTTAAATAATAAACGGGTAATGGTACAAACGTCTCGTGACAACACTATACACGATTTGATGATGACTGGATATGCTCATACCATTGGAAGCCCACTCTAATAGTAAATGGATCCCTTGCATGAATCTGTGTATGTACCCACGGTATTGGTAATGCTGTGTCCACAATATCCAACACACCTGAACGTTATTCAGTCTACCATGTAGCTGACCGCATGAACCCTTTGCTTCTAGGCGGTCCGGCCAACGACAGCGAAATCGTGTGAGCCGAACCTAATGAATTTCGATAACCCTCAAGGATATGGTATCTCGTCAGATATGACCGTCACATCGCAGCCAACGCCTGGTTGAGCCAAAACATACCCTCCACCTCCAGCAACACGATCTAAAGCTCAAGACCACCATGCGTAGAGAGCCAACGCGACCAATACTGCCACGAAAAACATCATCGTACAGTCGGACACAAAGTTCGCGTATCCCTTCTCCATGTTCTTGATGGTCTTCTTCAGTGTCTCATTCTCCTCCTTCAGTGTCGCGTTCTCATCCTCAAGCCGCACAATTCTGACAGCTTGTTCAAGTTCCAACCGTTGAACTCGCTGCTCTAGCGTAGCAAGGTGGCGAAGCTCATGGGTGTGTCGGCACGAGGCCTGGAATAGGGTGCGTCTACACATCGGGCAGGTCTTGTTATTAGGATTGCGAAGCCATTCGCGGAGACATGTGGTATGGTAGATGTGGCCGCAGGCACGGAGTCGGATTGAGGGACCATCTTCGGGCTCCTCCACGACGTCAGACTTGAGAGTCTCGTTTCCAACAGTGACAGCAACTGTAGTAGGGGAGTTCTCCGTGTTCTGCTCCGTAGCGCTGGACACGGTCGCACCGGCAGCCTGAACTGTGGTGATACCCATATTAGAATTACTGTCCTTGGTACCTGTAGTAGTTGAGCACTCACCATCTTGTAGATTCTGAGCGTTCTGGAGAGGGACGTGCCCAGACGATACATCCGATACGAGTGGCATCATGCAGATGGGGCAGCCATTCTCGCCGCCTTCAGGGACCCCGGACAGTTGCTCCACACCTGACCAGACGAAGTCTTCGCGAGTCGGATAGTCAGCCATGGTTGATGCTGAGGCTAGAGATGGCTTTGGGTGTCGATACAACGGGGCATTATACCGTGTTCAATGTTTTTATGGGGACGGGGCGAAAGCATAGTGGTAAGTGACATGAATATGTGGCCAGTGCAAAGTTGAGAGATTTTCACCTTTGGGCCACTGGAGTTCCTCTTGACGATGCTCACACCGCTGAGATTCTACGGCGTTTCCACGCAGGCTAATCTATCAACGCTTCTCGATTTAAGCCCTACAGTACTTTTGATAGCTGGTGAATATCAACTGTTTAAGTTATCCCGAATAAAATAGATATCCACGTCCAGAGCGACGATACACCTCAATTACAACTCCATACGAGTAAGATAATGCGTTTTGACAGTATTATCCACAAGTCAAACATATTACTTAACAAAAATCGACATGACCCGTATTCGTCTCGAACTCCTCAAAAGCGCAAGCTAATAAAATGAAGTCATTTGAATCATCCGAACAGACATGACAATGTCTAGAGTTAGACCAGAGCACACTTACCCCTTCCATAAACTCTCCTGAGATCTGGTCTGAATCCTACCAGATGCTCACTCATGGTACAAGACATTCACGCGTTGAAGTGTAGTACATAAGTAACGTGTGTTCACTATGAGTCGGCGATTCAGCTGGCTTCCTCTGTGCTTTATCAGCACAGCTACGTACAATGCTCATTAATCGACAACAAAGTAATGTTAAAGTACGTGTTGGGACAAGATCCATGTCTTCACAATGATTCTCCAAGCTCATCGGAGGATGCCAGTATATTTACGCTTCATTTGTGATTCAAATAACTCAACACAACCCACACCACCAAACGAGAAACCAACATCTGCAGAGCAAAGAAAGTCTTTCAAAACTACGATCTCATACTCCCAACCCTCCAGGGTGTCTTTACCCACACAGTCAGATTTCATCCAGAACGACGTGCATGATTGTGAAGCTCCCAGTGAGTTTCAATGCACCATCTGCTTGGGTGACAACGAGGATGGAGTGGTTCGGATTGACCACGATGGTAGATATTGCTATTTTCATCGAGAGTGCTTGATCAGCTGGTTTTCTTCGGTCAATTAACAACGCGGCTCGTGTCCGAACGATCGCGCCGCCCCTGCTCGAGCCGGACACCCTGACAGCTGACCAGCTCGATTCTCCGTCCGGGATGGTAGAGATCACCAGGCACATGACTGAGATGATACAGAGTGGCGATACACCGACTCAAATAGTATTTGACTACAGGCACCCTGCATCGGTTTCGCTTCGAGCAATGGCTCAACAGCATCTCTCACAACCAGAGACTGGCCCGGAAGCTGACCACTTACAGCATATTCTCCTGGTTTGGGCTCTGAGCTTCGTCCGCTCTTCTCATGGGGAGTGCCAGAATGACCTGGACGTTGCAATGCGCCACATTGTATTTCTCAAGTCGCGAGTTGCCTGCAATGCCCTGACACGTGACGAGCGACGGCAGGTTAAGGAAGTTATAAGGGAATTTCGGGCCGTTCGAGACGCCTTCCTTGCAGGCCCGCATATCGGCACACATCCTAGTCCTCTCGAGGTCGCAGAGGAACTGCTTGCGTTGTTGAACCGAAGCCAGGCCTTGATTGTGCAGCCGAGAGGGACCCGCACTAGCGACTCCTTTTCCGCAGCTCCACTCGGTTGCGGCTCGGTGCAGGGTTGAGCGTCAGGGCGATCCGACACTGCAACAATGGCTCGCACTCGCACTCGCACTCACACTCCTTGCACAAAGCCGCTGCGAGGGCCTTCCAGCAGTGCACCTCGAGCCGCCTCGGACCCAATGTCGTTTCCACCGCCTACGCATCCATAGCATCCCTAGCATCCCGTACCAATCGCCGCCCTGGAGACGCCGCGCGCCATTCCATCTCGCGCATACCCATTCTGCACACGGTGTGGACCCCGCCCGAAGATGATTCTCAGACGGCGGTGCGGCGCGTCGGACTGCCTGGCGTGGTTCTTCATCTCGGGCATCGCGCTCGTCTTCTTCCTCGTGTGCAGCATCCTGTACGGCACGCGCACCGAGAACCCCTCCCTCCCGGGGGTCGTGCAGGAGGTGCTCCCCGCGGGCCGCTGCCTCTGCCAGCAGTCGACCACGTTCCACTGCGAGTCCTGCCTCGACTGCGCCGCGCGCCCGGCCGTCGCAATCGCGGGCAATGCCACCCAGGCGCCGGAGACGTGGGAGTTTGACTACCGCCGCGACGCCACCAACTACGGGCTGGACGAGGACCAGTGCGCCGCCGCCTTCCCGGGCCTGTTCGAGGACGTGGAGCGGGCCAAGAACTTCAGGAGGGGCCGGGGCCTGGTGACGCAGAAGAACCTGACCGACTTCGCCCTCACCAAGGGCATGGTGCGCGCCATGATTCACGACGGCCAGGTACGCACAACGCACGCTTGCCAGGCCCGCACCCACGCCCGCACCCGCACCCGCACCCGCACCCGCACCCGCACCCGCACCGCACCCCGCTGACACCCACGCCCCACAGCTCTACGTCCTGCAGACCTTCCTCGTCGACAACATCAACCGCCAAAAGGCCGTCGCCTCGCTCGCCGCCCTGCACCGTGCCCTCTCCGCCGCCCGCGACCGCCCCGCCATCCCCAATGCCGAATTCGTCCTCAGCGTCGAAGACCTGCCCGCCCACCCCGAAAAGCCCCTGTGGATGCTCGCTCGCCGTGCACAGGACCAGGACCTCTGGCTGATGCCCGATTTCGGCTGGTGGAGCTGGGACATGCCTTCGCTCGGCGCCTTGGACGACGTCGCCGCCGAGGCCTTGCAGCGCGAACAGCTGGTGCCGTGGGACGCGAAGAAGCAGAAGCTGGTCTGGCGCGGCAAGCTGAACTTCTCCCCGAAGCTGCGCCGGGCCCTGGTCGAGGCCGCCAAGGGCAAGCCGTGGAGCGATGTTGGCCAGGTCACGTGGGAGGACACCGACTTCAAGGAGCCCGGCGCACACTTCCTAGGGCCCGTGGACCAGTGCGAATACATGTTCATCGCGCACGCAGAGGGTACGATATGGCCTAGCCTGCAACTCGGGTAGAAGAACTGACAGACGCAGGACGCTCCTACTCCGGCGCCCTCAAATATCGCCAGCTCTGCCGCTCCGTCGTCGTCTCGCACAAGCTGCAGTGGATCCAGCACTACCACTATCTGCTTCTCGCCTCTGGCGCCAAGCAGAACTACGTCGAGGTCGAGCGCGACTTTTCCGATCTGTCCTCCACCATGGACGACCTCCTAGCCCATCCCGAGAAGGCGAAGCGCATCGCCGACAATAGCGTGAAGACGTTCCGCGAAAGGTACATGACCGGTGCCGCCGAAGCCTGCTACTGGCGCGCCCTGGTGAAAGCCTGGAAAGAAGTCAGCTTTGAGCCTTCCGCGTATGAAGAAGTGGCAGATGGGCAGAAGAAGGTGAGACGGAAGAAACGAGGCGTGCGATACGAAACGTTCATGTAACCCCGCCCCCGTTCTGTACACTAAAGTAGGTACTGACAACCATGCAGAGTGTACGACTATGACTCACAAATAACATTTCCTAAGATCGCCCAATGAAGAACATATTGGGTGGTCATTTGACTAGGATGCACATGTTTTGCGCCGCTTTGATCGCAACGTTGTTAGCGTTTGATATACCCCGTTTCTGCATTTGGGAAGGCAGCTTCGTTGTTGATAGGTGCATGTCTTTTGAAAAATGAGTTGAATATGAGAATTGCCTGGTCTGGGAGCCTCGCGCAATCTAGTCGTTCCAGTGTATATAAAGCTCGCTGGGCTGGACGTGCCCAATATCTGAAACACTTGACACTATTTCACTGGTAATGCCGCATCCTCTAGAGCTTACTCTTTTCCCTCAACCCCGGCTGCATCAGCTCCCCCAGCTTCTCCCTCACCCCGGGCTCCAGCCCCTCCTCAGGCGCCTTCCCACTATCCCTCATGACCCATATCTGCACAAACCCGCCCACCGCCTTGACCACCTCATCGCCCTCCTTGAAGAAACCCACCTCGTACATGACGCTGTTCTTCCCGAGCTTGACCACACGCAGGCCCAGTTCGAGCATGCCTGGATACTGCAGTTGCCCAAAGTAGTCACAGTACGTGTTGGCGACGAGCGCCGTGCGCGGGTACGTCGTCGTGTTGTAGCCTACACGCGTCATAAGGTATTCGTTGATGATGGAATCCACAAGGACGTTGTATATAGGGTTGTTGAGGTGGTGGAACATGTCGTTGTCCGCCCTGGTAAGTCGTCAATACCCTCTTCGAATCATGAATCCATGGATCCGGATGGACAATGGTCACGTGAGAAATGCTCGCTTGCAGCTCGCAACATGGGTTCTTACCATCTTGTTCGGTAGTCTAGGCGATACGGGTAGTCTTGCCGTTTCCTAAGCTTCTTGGAGGCCAGATCGAGACCTAGAGTGGTTTCCGGCATCTTGGGAAATGCGACATGGAATGAAAGCGCTGGAGAGGCGCAATGATGGAGCCGGACAGCCGAGGGTGTTGGACCCTGTGTCTTGGCGCTGTCTGCTCCTCCGCTCCTTCCTGTCTTCAACATTGCGTTCTGCTGAATCACGAAGCTGAACACAGACGCCTAACTACTCTAGTTTCCTAGTACTAAGCTTCTCCGTTTCTCAATTTCTCGGTGCCTTTCTGGTCTCAGTACACCTGCCTGTGCCCACGCAGTAACACAGCATACGAATAGGGTCAAGTCCGGCTGCTGACCTAGCTCAACTGCCCAATCAGTGTAAGAACTAGGCTTACTTAAGGCTCTAGGGCAGTAATTTAACGTGATGTACAAGTGAAGGCTCATGTTTGTCTGGGCTCGAAACATACTTAGCCACGCATTGTAGCAGCAAGTCCTGTTTGATTTATAACTGGTGTGCGGAGACTAGATGTAGATGAGATCCATTCCATAACCGGCCGTGGGTCATTTCAGCGCGTGGCACCCATATAGTATAGAGCGGGGCGTCATATATAGCAACAGGCCCTCCGTGCAGTGGCATATAAGAAGGTTTGAAAAGACATGGGCGCTCGCTATCTTTCCCACAGCATGCTGGCCTGCTCCACTCACACGCTCACTTCCTGCATGCCGGCGCACTACTGCTTGAGTGTCTGCCAGCATTGGTCCGCACCGCATCATTGTGAAGCTGCGTCTATCAGCTGTACCATCCACGAAGCCGTAAGAATACTGTTCGGGTTACTACTGACTCGACATCGTATGGGGCATGATCATATTAGCCTTCCCACACACGTACCAAGCCGGCCTTGTCGTTCTAGCTCTCCACACGCCATGTCCCGGCCACTAGATAGAAGATCCAGAGACCGATGCACATACATTGAACGCCAGCACACAACCGTCGAGGCCATGCCGGACAGGAAAGCGGGCCAGCGCGCTACTCGAAGTGAAAACTTCGATACATATCGAGTCACCATACTCATTTTAAGAGTCTGTAACGACATCTCCTCAAGGGCTTCCACCACGTCAGCTACCCCGACCTGGCTCTTGCAGCAACCCTTTCTCCAGGGTCAGCATCTCCCTCCCTAGCATGCCGTTCATTGGGGCCAGCGTCGCGCCGGATGTATAGAACGTGCCACTCGCAAATCCGAGGCCTTCGTCCATGATGAAAGGTCCGGTCTGTGCTTCAGGTCGTGCGTCTGTCTCTAAGCCGGAAAGTAAGTCCGCTGGTGGTGGGAGATTGTGCACTGCGCTCCGAGCGCTTGATGCCGGGACATGTGGAAAGACGATGGTGGGAAGATTTGGAGTGCGGAGCATCGGATCGGTTGCATGCTTGGTGGTTGCTGTCAAGATGCCCGCAGTAGCAACATTTGTGTGATGGTATGGGTCGGGAAGGCGTGACGAGGTGGTAGCATGGGACGAGGATGGCTGCGACGTCGAAGGAAGCACATTGGAATTCAACAGGGCCATGGGGTTGATGTGCGTGGCATCAGTTGCATTGAATATCCCGAGAGGTGCGTCGCTAGCGAAGGGGCCCATGGACGGCAGGTTGGCAGCAGAGGCTGCACTCATTTGCGAAGGATTCGCGTCCGCCCATTCGAAAATGTTGCGGTTCAGGATGATGGGACTACGGCTGTGGTCGCCATCTGCCTCCGAGTCAAGGTCGCCGAAGTCGTCTAGCGGGCCAGCAAAAGAAGTCAGAAAGGACTCACGCAGAGCGAGAGGCATGAGATTAGAATTGGAAGTGGCGGTCGACGTCAGGCTGGAAAAGGAAGTTTCAGGGGCCGAGTCTTTCGCTCTGGACGAGCTCGGAGAGTCTTCATCGGTGACTAAAGTATGATTGTGAGCGGCTTCCTTGTTCTTTCCCTTCTCTTTCTCCTTCAGCATCGCCTCGGCTTTGGGTTTGAGCTTGTATCCAGCCTTGGCGAACATTTCAGGATATCGGATGCGGAACCGGTCACGCAGGTCTGTCGGCTGGCGAGTGGAGAAGCCCAGGTCCTTGTCGTCCCTCATCAAATGCCAGGATGAAGCGTACTTTTCGAAGCCTTTTAACAGATTCTCATCGTCTTGATCTGTAAAGGCACGACGTTCGCGTCGATTGCTTCTGGCGAAGGAGCCGTGTATGCCCATCTCGCGAAGCGCTGCAGGTCCTTTTCGATGCGTGTCTACACGGTCCTTCCGGTAGTTGTCTCCACGGGATTTCCGCAACGAGTCGATGGTATCAAGCGTTTCCTGCGCAACGGGATCCGGGTTGCTTGACGTTGTAGACGATACAGGTGTGGTCTGTGAGCTATCGTCATGTGCATCTCCCTTGCGCGTCGGCTTTCTGGCCTTGAGGCCTTCTCCTGGGCAGCATGTCCGAAAGCGGTCCTTCAGGTCGACAGCAGTGCGCTGATTGAAGGTGAAGTCGGGGCACTGGAGGATCTTCTTCCAGCTGCCGATGCCGAATCTGCTGACGCCGAGCAACAAGTCTTTGGTTTCCTGCTCGGACCACTTGTTCCTCTTCCTCAGCTCTTTGTTGGGCGGTGCTTCGGCTTGGGCGTCTTGTTGGGCAACAGGCACATGGAGCGGCGCGTCGCTGGGTTGCTCTTTCCTCCTCTCCGGGCCGCTCGTGGTTCGCAGCGGTGCGCCGTCGCCGCGATCGCGTCCAAAGGCGCCCGACTCGCTCGTGATGGGCGGGAACAGCCTGCTCTGCGCCTGTGGAGGCACCTGGTGCAAGCCCTGCAGGAGCGGCGGGATCCGCGGTCGCTTTGCGCTCTTCTTGGGCTGCTGGTGCGGCTTGGGCAGCGTCAACAGCGAGTTCTCGGCGCCCGTCGGTGGCGGGCCATCTGGGGGCTCGTCGCCTCTCTTGCGCTTGAGTGCCTGCTGCTGCTGCTGGGACGGGTCCAGCAGCAGATCACTCAGACGGCCACTGAAGGGCGTGACCGTGTTGAGCACGCTCGCGATCGGGGCGCTGGGCTTCTGCCGCTTCGGTGCGGCCTCCTGGCTCGGGCGGCGGCTTGGGCTCTGGGCCTGACCCAGCAGAGACGCAGCCGTCGAAGCTGCCTTCGCGCGCGCATGCCCATGGTCGTATGCTGTCGTGGGTTCGACTGGGTGCGCCTTCTGCGGGGGAGGCGGGGGGGGAGGCGGAGGGGGAGGCGGCAAGAGCGCGTCGGCGGCGGCGGGCTCTTCCCCCAGCAGCGTCGCTATTCGGGGCTCCATGCATGTGTTCTGGCTATCGTATTCGCCCTGCTCGCCATCTGCGTGTCGGCACGCTCCAGGAGCCTGTCGTCGGCCCTCGGGTTGGACCTGCGCATCGTTGGTCGTACCACGGAGATATTCCGGCCTCGGCGATGGTGACCTTGCAGATAAGGCTATCAATCTTCTCCCCACATCCACGAAGCTCTCGCCATCAAGTCATCCTGGTAGCATGCACACCTGGCACATAGCATGGTGTAAGCGGCGGCTGCCCTACAGGAAGCTCTGAAATCGATCAGCGCGTGTCTGGTTTCAGGCGGACTGGGTACAATCTCAGCACTTGTTTATGTGATGCAAGCGCGCCATTTCAAACGAGGCTATCACATCGACAGATTTCGTTAATAACATTATGTATTACTTTGTAGCTATCTATCCGCCTCAGATCGTACAGCCGGCTGCGCAACGGTCCTGACTTCGTCCAAAATTCGAAGCTTAGCCTACCTTAGAGCATCAATCAAACGTCCCTTGAGTCTTCTCCATGTTGTCCGCTTGCCTTCTACCGGCATATCTCTCAAGCTCTCTACGGTCCTCTGTTTCTGTATCTTCTCCTCGCTAAACCAATTCCCATGGAGACCGTACGGCACCCTTGTTGGCAGGTGTATCTTGCAGATTACAGTTTGCATATCCCGAGCGTCGAGTACCCAGAGGTCACTAGTCGCGCTAGGTTTGCACTCGCCGGACTCATCAAGCTGTGACTCGTCGAACACGTAAAAGAGAAGGAAGCCGTCGTCTTCACTGGTGGCTGATTGCCGAGATACAAACCGCGCTTCTTGCCCAAAGTGATGCGGGGGGAGTTTGAAGATTCGGATGGGATCCTGGGGCTTGTTGGCAACGATGACTTCTTGCACAGAGCGGTTGTCCAGACATCCCGACACGCTATCTGGAGGGTTAGCCTTCGCACGTGCGAGCAAGGCTTTAGCGTCAATTTTGACGATCACGTCGATTTTCGTCGCTTTTCCTAGTGCAGCACCGAAAGAAGCGTTGTAAGTGCTGCAACCGTAAATGTAGCGAGCAAAGGACATCTCTACATGCGGAGCGACCGTAGGAAACTCGAAAGGAATGCTCGACAAAGCGTATTGGGCGGTGATCTTGTTGGATGCGGTGTTCGATACATCGAAGCGGTAGTAATAGAGGCGGCACTGCTCTTCGTCGTCTTCCAAGATGGGTGGAGTCGGGGGACCATATATTGCGACATGATCTTCCGATAACAGAGCAGTATGTTCGTTACTCGGAACCTTCTCCAAATCCTTCACCTCGTCATCGTCATCGTACCTCGCAAAGAAGGACATGCGTTTGCTGTCTTGTGGTCCCTTGCGATTCGGATGCGGCGGTGGTGTAAGGTTCCCTGCACTAAACACTAGGGATGCGGATGTCAGGCGGCAGGCCAGCATATTGACCGCAATCGTATGACCCATGCTGTCCAATTCGTCCCAAGTATTTGCTGTGTGGAAAATGCAGCAACCAGTGGTCTCAAACCAGCGCACCGCCGAGGGATCTTGTCGGGGAAAGACTCCAAATCGTGCTAGCTTCTCGGGTTCGTAGGCGACCACCGGCTTGTTCTTCATCATATTGAATGGAGAAAGCGTGAGGGGTAGATCCAGAATAACGGTATGATGTTTCGAGACACCAAAATCGTGCATCATTTTACCGCCCGAGCAGCCTGGCACCGGGGCATTCAGCAGCTTGTTGTGCGCTAAGGGTTGCGAATGGGATTGCGACTGCTCTTGCGGAAGGAGAGAGTAGTGGACGAATGGTGGAAGGAAGTTGCAGTGGAAGAGCATCATTTCGCCACTCGCAGGGTCGACTTTCGGGTGTCCAGTGGTCCACTCACGCATCCAGCTGTTGATTCCAGTGCCACCAAACGAAGGACCGGCATGTCTCTGCTCTTCTATAGGCTCGCCTTCGGTCCGATTCCCGTCATACCAGCCGACAGTCTCGAGTCCTGGAAGCTGGACACGTATAGGAGGTCCGCTTTCGCACGTTGCTAGCGCCCGCCCGTCGTGATACAAGATACTTGTGTTGGCGACGCTGATCCTCTTGATGGCCTGCGCCGATCCGGGAAGATGCGACAAGAAGACCAGGATGGCACTTCGAAAGATGCTCCAGACTATTACGACCAGCCGTGCTACCGGGTTCACCAAGGTCGTGATACTTGGCATGACAGGGGTTCTTAACGTGTCATTTTCAAAAGTGGATAGGCACAGATCGGTCAGGATGAATTGGTTGACAAAGCGCGGCGTAAGTTTGTTCGCACCGGCGGCAGCGCGATCAAACCAAACGCCCGTGAGCATGCCATCGCCGTCGAACCAATGGGCGTCTCGTCCCAATTGGGAATTGGAGATGGGATTGCCGCCATTCCGCACATACATGCCGCCTTGGAGCTCATCTGGCACAGCGCCGGAGTACTCGACAGGCCGCGGCCCTGAGGTTGTGGTTACGGGCGCAAAGTTGCCAGCCAGATAGCTACGGAGCCATTAGTGAAGGGGACGGTCGGCTGATTGCATCGTGCACGTACGGATGCGTTGCACATTGCTTTTTCTTGAGTCCTCTGGCGGACATGGTGAAGTTGCGGGACCGGGCCGCATTGGGCAGCAGTAGTGGAGGCAGCAACGACGGACAATGTCTGCCGTATGTCGTCGGAGCACCGAGGTGGAGGTGGAGGTGGAGGCGGAGGTGGAGATGGAGCACCCTGGGCTCAGATCTCATGCTCGAGCCTGCTGTGGGCGGCGCACATGTGAAAGGGTTTCGTCATCCGAGCGTTGCAGTGACGGGAACGCGACACGAGCTCGTCAGGAACCGGGAGCAGCGGAATCGGCACGTACCTACAGACGACGACGATGATGGTGACCCCAGCGTCGCCGTCTCGTGTGCCTGCATCTGGGCATCTGGGGGTGATCAGCGCCGTTTTTCCATGACGACATGTTGGAGCTTAATGAGCCGCCCCAAACCGCATCGGGTCGCAGCGCCTCTCTGCTTCAAGGGTCTTCCACGAGCATCGCGGCCCGCGCGTCATTTCCCCCAAAGACCTGGTTGACCTCACAATAATGGACTCTCATCCCTCTGCCACAGAACCGCCGTCCTCTAGCGCCGTGTCCTCGGTGCCCTTTGACCGACGTGTTCGACTGGGCCCGCATGTGAAAGCGCGCTCAGCGTCCGACCATGGGATTCGATTATGCACTGGTGTACGTGGGGCTCACACCGGAGAAACCGACTCGCTACTGACCGCAGCTGCGTAGCCATGTCAAGTACACTGTGCCACCTGCCCTCCTCCTCACGCTCTTCTACCGCCCTTTGTTCACGCGATTGGACGTCTACAAAGTCGTCTTCCTGGTAACCGTACGTACTTAGGCATGCTCGTCGCAACCTGCTCTCACATCCATAGATCGCAGTCCTCTCCACCATACCATGGGATTCGTACCTCATCCGAACCGGCATTTGGAGCTACCCTAGTCATGTCATTGTTGGTCCGAAACTGTTCGACATCCCCCTCGAGGAAGTCTTCTTCTTCTTCATCCAGACGTACACTACCTCGTTGCTGTACATCATCTTGAGCAGACCAACTTTTCAACCCGCCTACCTTCGCACAGAACGACAGGGTTCCCATCCCCTTGGGCCGTGCAATCAGCAATGGCGGTGGTACAAACGTCTCGGCCAGCTCGTGCTGGCTGTCACCATTGGCTGGGGTTTGCACCAAGTCGTCGACAACGGAGTAGGCACCTACACCGGTCTAATCCTCATTTGGGCGGCTCCGTTCCTCCTGCTCCTATGGTAATGAAACACCGCATAATACACAGGGCGAAGCTCACGGTTGCACAGGAGCCTCGCATATCAATGCATCTTAGGATTGCCATTATCCAACACTATCCTACCGATCATGCTCCCTACACTATATCTTTGGGTTGTCGACACCTTGGCGCTGAAACGAGGCACTTGGGTCATCAGCTCCGGTACGAAATTTGGTGTCCATCTCTGGGATGGCCTCGAGATCGAGGAAGCCCTTTTTTTCCTGTTGACCAACACCCTCATCGTCTTCGGGCAGCTTGCGTTCGACAATGCTCTGGCTATCCTGTACACGTTTCCAAAACTCTTTCCCAGTCCGGCAGTGCTCCCTTCACCAATCATTCTCGTCGAAGCATTATGTACGTCTGCCTCGAGATACGACGAAGCGCGCTTGACCGGCCTGCAGGAGGCCGTCACTCGCTTGAAAAGAAAAAGCCGGAGCTTCTATCTAGCTTCATCGACATTCCAGGGACGGCTTCGGGCAGATCTAATGTTGTTGTACTCGTTTTGTCGCGTTGCCGACGACTTGGTCGATAATGCATCTTCCGCCGAAGATGCAAAGATGTGGATCGCGAGATTGCAACGCTTTCTAGACATTGCCTATGGAAGCGTTGGAAAATTCGACACGTCCGTTGAGCAGTACGTCGTAGACAGCTTTCCGGAAGATACGCGATCCGCCTTGCTTCAATTGCCATGCTCGAGACTATCACGGCAACCTCTGCAAGACCTTTTGCGCGGCTTTGACATGGATCTCGCTTTTAACAGCGCGCCTCCGATACGCACTGAAGCCAACTTAGAAGTATACGCGCAGAGGGTTGCTGGCACTGTTGCACAGATGTGTAATGAGCTCATTTTTCATATTTATTGCACATCGCTGTCATTGGAGGACCAACGTCGAATCATTCAATCCGGCAACCGCATGGGAATAGCGCTTCAATATGTGAACATTGCTCGCGACATCTCTGTGGATGCCAAGATTGGACGTGTTTATATCCCTATGACATGGTTGAAGGAAGCTGGAAAGACATACCATTCTGTGCTGCAAGACCCAGAGGGCGCGGGAGTTGAGGACCTGCGTTCGAAGCTTCTTGGCAAGGCATTTGCGCTGTATGAGGACGCCCGAGGCGCCATCGAAGAATTACCATCTGAGGCCCGCGGACCTATCAGGGTCGCTGTGGAAAGCTATATGGAGATTGGTAGAGTTCTACGACAAAAGGGATATGCTGTCAAAGCGGGTAGGGCTACGGTGCCAAGATGGAGGCGTATTGGAGTAGCTTGGAAGACCCTTCACCAGTGAAGCTCTACGGATGATACCCTAACGTATATTAAATCGCGGGGTCGGTGCAGCGCAAGCACGCCGGCTCGACGCCTTACTGAGACACGAATATTTACCCCAAAATATCTTCCAACAACTTAGTTTGAGAATTCATGACCTGTCAAGATCATCAACAGCGCAAGCCCGGAACCACTCGGGAACTTGCCGCGGCATGCGATCTCGGTGCGACCAGACTTGCATCCAGAAGGTAACGTAGACCAATCATATGCGAGTGATTAATTTTTTCGTTAAGAATGATGTAAAGTAAAATCAAGCTCGGATGATCGATGTCAGATGGAAGTAAGCTTTCGGCGTATTGCGGTCGCTAGGCTACTTCCCACTAGTGCCTCTTCCGCTACCATGTGTGAAAGAGTGTTGATATCATCGGCGCAAGGGTCCACAGACTGCTTTTCCGCATGTTCCAGGCTGAGGGCGAGTTGGATGACAGGCCTGTACCCCACTTCGAACTCGCCACGAGAAATAGACGTTGAATTCGCGCAGATCGCTAGAGTAGGTACAGGTGGAGATGATGCGCTGTTCCGATTAGGTAAGCGCCATCTTTCTGATACTGTTGGAAAGGTCTTACCCTGGTGTATCCGGCCATGGAGATCCGGAAATACAACGTGATCTTGCAATTCATGCTGGTAAGAATGATGTTATTGAAGATAAGATTTCTGCAAGAGCGTTTCGCTTTCGTCATACATTCAGACCCAGACCACAGGGTCTATATCATGTGTTGTAGCGCCTCGTTGTCACGCCTGTACATCTTATCGCAACACCCAGTGGTTTCATCCCTACCACTCAACGATCAAACCGAAGTATCAACATCGCCAGGATGGATCCGTTACAAGAACAAATTGTTCGGCTTGAACGACGCAACAATGCGCTCCGTTTGAACGGTGAGCCTTCTCCGTGTTAGACATCAATTCAGACTTGCAGCTTACATCTCCAGGAAATACTGTGAACGGCCGCACGGCAGACATCGCAATCACCACGCGAGGCTCAGACTGGTACTTTGCAGTATGCGCTGTGATGACAGTCGCTGGTTTCGCCTTCACGGGTCTCGCGATGCGCAAACCGCGTCATACACGCGTCTTTCACTATATCACGTCTGCCGTCGTATTTACTGCCGCCATCGCATACTTCTGCATGGGCTCCAATCTTGGCTTCACTCCAGTTCAAGTGGAGTTTTTCCGCTCGGATCCGAAGGTTAGAGGCACGCTCCGAGAGATGTTCTATGTGAGATACATCGACTGGTTTATTACGACGCCTCTCCTCTTGCTGGATCTAATGTTAACCGCGGGTATGCCCTGGCCAACCATCTTCTTCGTGATCTTTGCCGACTGGATCATGATCGTTACCGGACTCGTTGGCGCGCTTGTTACCTCCCGGTACAAATGGGGGTTCTTCACCTTTGGCTGCTTCGCTCTCTTCTACATCCTCTACCATCTCGGTTGGGAATCACGTCGAAACGCGAACCGATATGGAAACGATGTTGGCAAAGCATTCCTCTTCTGTGGTTCACTTACGTCCGTCCTCTGGCTTGTGTACCCAATTGCTTGGGGGGTCTGTGAAGGCGGCAATGTCATTGCGCCCGACTCGGAAGCCATCTTTTATGGTATCCTTGACCTGTTGGCCAAGCCTGTATTTGGCGCTCTACTCATTTGGGGCCACCGAAACATCGAGCCTTCACGGTTGGGACTGAACATCGCGGATTACGACAATGACGTCGCCGTCCATGAGAAGCGCCCGACAAATGACTATGGTGTCCTCGTAGCTGGAAACAATACCGGCGTGACCAACGGTGCGACGACTACAACCACAAACGGAACAACCCCCGCGGCTACTCCAGCTTCTGATAGCCTTGGTGGCAATGTCCCCACCCACAATCCCGCGGTCTAAACCACTTTGGAGTATCCACCTTGGTACTAGCACCTCCAATCCGACGGCAGGAAACATCCACCAGGATGAACAACGCAGAAAGGACTGGCCACCATTAATATACTTGGTTGACGAAATGGCTATATTGTTTAATAACCGGGGTAGTGTTGGGAACTGCTGCGTTGGTATAATGGTTGGGGGGAAGGCTAGAGATTTTCTTATAATAACATGTTCAATGTGTAACAGTAGCATGATTCCTCGGTATTACGTGGAGAGATAACGCTCGCTTGACACCCCTTCTGTTTCTTTGTAGGAGACTCAATCAAAATTCTTACCCTATTCCCGTATACTCTTTGAGCCGTCACTGTAACTGGGTAGTAGACATGGTTGGCATTATAATAGTATCATACCATCAGTTTTCGGATAGAAGCGTGCCATCTCGTGAACCTATTGCGTATCGTTCCCCCTGTCACCATCAGATCCACGCAATCAGAAATTATTCATGACGCCTTTCACATGTCCGTGCATACATCCGATCTCAGTAACGCCACATTGTTGGGCTTGAAGTCCAACGCCGATACCTGTGGTATTTTTGCAAAGATGAGTTAAATACGGCGATATTCGTATAACTGTCTCCTATAACGGGTAAAGGTGGTCTAATATACATGCACAAACAGTTTCGAACTTCTGGAATGCAGGCCCAGGGTAGTCTCTTAGTGTTGTGGGGTCTGCAGACTCAGCGGATATATATTCAATTAGTCGGATTGTTTTCTATTCCAAGGTTAGCTACTAGGTGGTATAACATTCTTATTAAATATATCCTCCTAGTGCGTAATCTCTAATAAAAGACAGAAGATACTTTTAGGAATAGAAATTAAGGCCACTAGACCCTAAAGTTATACAGTACTCCCTGTATACACGCCAAAGGACTAATATATTATATTTCTCTATTTATAAAGACGCGGTATATATACTAATTTACACGCCTTCTCTAGAACTTATAACTATTACTCGTTTTTCTACTAGAACTATAAATACTATACCTCTCTAGCTTTTCTATATTAATAAAATATATTATAATTAAGAGAAAAGTAAAATATAAAAAGCGAAATTTATTTACTAGTTTATAGCCTATATAGGTTATATAAATAAATAATAATAATACTTTAAATTTAAATATAAAAGTCTAGTATAGATTCTAATCTAGACCTATAAAACTATATAGTATATTTATAATAAAAGAGAGTTTTTTATTCTTCTTTAATAGTTATTTTATATATTTTTAAACTTTTTTTAATTATTAGTATAATACTAATAAATAGATTTTTTTTTAATATAAAGCTACTATTATAACTTTTTTTTTTTTTAATATAAAGTTACTATTATAACTATCTAGTAATAAGGAAATATTTAGAGATACTAAATAGTTCTATTAAATAGTTCTAAAGAATAGTACTATTTATAAAAAAATAGAAAGAAGGGTATCTATAGTACTAGATTTAATTAACTAAGTATTAACCTACCTATATATATTATATAATATAGTAATACTATAATATTATAATATTATATAATACTAGTAAGGTAATATACTTCTTATTTACTAATATCTAATATATAATTATAGAAAAGTTATAAATTATTAAGAATATTATTAAATATTAATAATATTATAATAGCCTATATTCTAATTTAGATTTATAGAACTATATAATATACTTATATAAGAGAGAGATCTTTTTATCCTTTTTTAATACTTATTTACTTATTTTTAGATTTTTATTTATATAATTTAGACTTTTATTTATATATTTTTATACTTTTTTAATTATTAGTATAATACTAACTAATAGTTATTTAAATACTAACTCTTTTTATCTATACTTACTAATATTCTTAACTTTTACCTATAGCTTATAGTTTATAGCTTAGTATATTACCTTATTATTATTACTATTACTATTACCTTCCTATTATTACTATTAATATTATCTACTACTTCTTACTTTATTTATTACTATAGGGTAGTTATTTATTATAAGGGGTCTTCTATATACCTAATCTAGGTCTATACCTTAAAAATTATTTAAGAAATAAGATATAATAAAGGTAAATACTAGATTAGTTAATAATTCTATATTATAATAGAATATAATATAATAATACTAAAAGAAGACTAAATATTTATATATAAATAAAGTACTTTAATTTAAGTATAAAAGTTAATTATAAAGAATAGAAATTATATAGAGATTTTTCTAAACTATATACTAGTTATTTTATTTTTTTAATATCCTATTATTCTATATAGAGGGGGTTATTTCTAAAATATTTATTATCCTTAGAATATCTATTCTATATAAGATAATATTATATAACCTTATTATTCTACTAATTCTATACTTCTATAGGATATTATTATATAATATTAATAGCTAGTTTTTCTAAATTTTACTACTAGCCCTTTATTTTTTATAGTTAGTATTATCCTTTATTATATCCCTTTTTAGTATACCTTTTATAATTATAATATTACCCCCCTATTTAGGGTTATTATCTTAATATTTTACTATTATTCTTATAGTATAGTTATTATATAGTATTTCTATTCTTATTAAGTTCTAGTATATAAAAGTAAGTCCTTTTTAGAGTTAATTTATATTATATCCCCTTTTAAACTTCCTTTACTTTTCTAACTATACTAAAAGCTTCTTATTTAATAATTAAGTCTTATTATACTTATATATAGAAGATTAAATTTTAAGATCTAGAGATATTAGATTTATTAGATTATAAGTATTATTAAAAGCTAAAGCTTTATTATTTTATAGATATAAAAACTAGTTACTATACTAGCTATCTTTTTATATATATAGACTATAGTTTTTAGATATCTAATAAAGAGTAGGAGTATATTTAAGTAAAGAAATATAAGAAATATCTTACTTTTTTTTATATTAAAATTAAGATTACTTACCTTAAAGTAGAGATTATAGAAATAGAGGAGTAGAAGTATTTTCTTACTTAATATAATTTTTAAGTTATTAGTATTATAAATTATTTATAAGAGAAAAATTCTTTATTTATAAAAAATATAGTTTCTAATAGCTAATATATATCTTTACTATCTTTATTAATAATTACTAATAGTAGCTAGTTATAGGCTAATTCTTCTTTTCTTTCTTTTAATCTTTCTAACTTTTTTATTAATTTTAACTCTATATCTTTTCTATCTAACCCCTTTAGAATTATTCTAGCTAGAACCTCTTTAGTAAATTTTTATAGTTTATAAGATTTCCTTCTAGTTTCTATATATTATATTACTTTAGCTATTTTTTCTACTTAACTAAGTATTTTTACTAACTTTTAATTATTTATAGGCCCTTAATTATTTTAACCTTATACTTATTATCTCTTAACTCTAGTTAGGTCTTAATCTAAGTATTTAATAGTACTAGTTCTAGAAGTAATTTATAAAAGGTAAAATATATCTTTATATCTTCTAGTAGAAGTAACTTAGTTATAACTAGTCCCTTTATTTCTTAAACTTTAAAAAGTTCTATTTATAGATAATTTAGTTTTTTACTTAATTATTTTATTTTTAGATTTTTTTATAATAGAAAAACTTTATTTCTTCTTTTAAGGGTTAGTCTTTTAATTTTTTACTTATTTATATTCTTAGATACTATAAGGGCTCTATAGGTAATTCTTTTTTATAAAACTTTATAAAGTTTCTTTATTTTCTAAGCTTTATTTTAGGCTCTAGTAAAAATACTTTCTATATTTTATAGATTTTAATAAGTAACTAGTTTATATCTATAGTTTATATAGTAGGGTAAATACCCTATTATATCTAACCTTAAATTATTATATACTAACTATACTATTAGTAAGAGTTCTATTTAGTTATTTTATTATTTATTTATATAGAATTATAGATACTACTTAAGTATTTAATTTATATATTTTATTTATCTATTAGTCTTAGAATAAAAGCTTATTAAAAGTTTTTAATTTATTTCTAAAGCTATAGTAATCTAGTACTTTAAAGTAAAAAGCTTATCTTTATTTATAATAAACTCTTCTAGTAGTTTATACTTAGAGAATAGTATATTATCTATTTTATAAATAAGTTTCTTAACTATTATAAATTCTTTTATAGGTCTAAACTTTACTACCTTTATAAGTTAGTCTATTATTACTATAATAGTATTATATATATATTTTATTTCTAGCTATAGTAATTTTAGAAGTTTTATAATAAAATTTATTATTATATTCTACTATAGTTATTATATTACTAGTAATAGTTATAGGAGTCTATAAGGCTTATATTTTTTAGACTTATTTTTTTAGTAGACTAAATAGTTACTTATCTCTATTATAACTAATTACTTAAGTTTAGGGATAGTATATTTATTTATAATATAATATATTATTTCTTTAATATCTAGGTATCTCTATTTTTAGGGTCTATATAGCCTTCTAATTAAAATAGATATATATCTATTATTAATAATAATTCTCTAATAATAGTCCTATTTAGTTTTATTAAAACTATATTTAAAAAGGTTATACTTCTCTTTTTATTCTTAATTAAGCTTTTTAGCTACGCCCTTTTTGGTTAGCCTATATATAAACGTTGGGCGCGCCTTAGCTACTTTTATTAGTCCCCCTTTATTCGTGTATTGGTAAAGTATAATATACCTTTTTATCCCCCCTACTTTATTAAGTTATCCTACCTTATAGTAAATCTCTATAATATATATATAAGCTTTTTATAATCTAAGAAATTATATATTTCTAGTCTAGTATACTATAGACTAGTAGTCTATACCTTAATTTTTAATTAGTTATATTTAAGTATACTATCTTTATATTTATATAAAATTATATTATATAGCTTAACTTTATTTTTAGTTAAGTCTAATTATTTACTTAAGGCGTCTACTATACTATTAAGGGTTCTAGGGTAATAATATATTATAAAGTTAAAGTTTACTAAAAACTCTACTTATTATATTTATTATTTATTAAGCTTCTTAGTTAATATAAAGTTAGTAAGGTTCTAGTAGTCTATTTATATCTCTATTTTAAAGTAGACTTCTATAAATTATATTTTTTATTATTTAAAAGTATCTACTATAGCTAGTAGTTTTTTATTATAAATATTATAATTAAGTTCTATTTTAGAGAATTTTTATAAATAGTAGAATACTAGTCTCTATTTTCTATTTTTATTTAGTTATAAAAGAATTACTTTAAATATATAGTTAAATATATTTATTTTAATTTTAACTAGTTTCTTAGGGTTAAATATTTATAGAAGAGGGGCTATTAGGAATATTATCTATAATTTTTTAAATATCTCTAATAGTTTTTTTTAGATAGGTTATATAATCTTATTATTATTCTTCTTTATAAGATCTATTAGTAGTATAGTAATTTTAGAATAGTCTTTAATAAACTTCTAATAGAAGTTAATAAACTTTAGAAAAAACTAGATATTCTTTATTAATTTAGAAACTAACTATTTCTATATAGTAGTAACTTTCTTTAGATCTATTAATATATTTTTCTTTAAAATAATAAATTCTAGATATTCTATTTTAGTAATATAGAATTTATACTTATTTAAATAAAAAAATAACTAATACTTTTTTATCTTTTTAAGTACTTTCTTTATATATCTAATATATTCCTCTAGTATTCTAGTAGAGTAGATAAGTATATTATTAAGATATATTATATAGAATATATTTAAATATTTATATAATACTTTATTAATAATTACCTAAAATATTATAGGGGTATTTATTAATTTAAATAATATAACCTAGTATTTATAGAGACTATATCTAGTTCTAAATATTATTTTTTATTTATATTTTTTAGTAATTTATATATAGTAATATCTATTATATATATTAAATTTTATAAACTACTTAGCTCCTTAGAGTTAATCTATAAGCTCTATAATTAAGGATAATAAATACTAATTCTTAATTATAATATTATTTAGCTATTTATAATTTATATAGAGTTATAGCTTACTATTCTTCTTAAGTACCTATAGAATTAAAAAGGCTATAGAATTATAACTTTTTTAAATATACTTCTATTCTAGATTTTTTTATAAGTACTCTTATACTTTTTTTTCCTAGTTTATTAATATTAGTTTTAGCTATTCTAGTTATAATTTTATACCCTCTTTTAGAGGTATTTTATAATTCTATTTTTAGTAATCTAGTAGTTTTTTCTTTTTAATTTCTTTAAAGAGTTTTATATATTCTTTATATTCTAGTAGAATTATAGATAGTTTCTTTATAACTTAGAAATTTAAGTATTATACCTAAATAATTTATACTTATTCTAGGTTTTTTTTTAAAATTTTAGTAATTTTAGTAGCTAAAATCTCCTTAGTCTATTATTATATAGCTTATTTAGTTAAAATATCTAAGGCCTTTAGTTTTACTTTTTATAGGTATCTTATACTAGTAATCTATAATATTAATTTTTAGTTATATATTATTTAACTTTTCTAGTTAATATTTAAGTTATTCTTTAATAACTAGTTATAGCCTATAATAGCTTCTAGGCTTTCTATATTTATTATAGTAAAACTATATTAACTTTTAAATCCTTTAATATCTACTAGTAATAGTAGTATTTTAAGATATAACTAGCTTTTACTATATTTTTAGAAAAATATTCTATCTATTATTTCTAATTAAACTAGCTCTACTTTATTTTAATATAGTAAGTTATATTTCTTTACTATTTAGGGTAAGATTAGATATCTAATTATACTAGAGTCTATTAATATTTTTACTTAGAATTCTTTAATTATAATTTACTTTTTTATTTAAAGTTCTATAACCTTACTATTTTTAAATATCTATTAAGTCTTTAGAATACTTTTACTAGCTTAGCTCTTTATTTAGTAATATTCTAGTTTTTTAATATTATTTATATCTTAACCTAGAGTTCTCCTAGATATTTATAATTATTATAGAGGGGGTAATTAGTATAGTATAGTTTTATAGTATACCTCCTTATTAGCTTTAGATAAGTTTAGAGATTTTTAGAATAATTTTAAATTATATACCTCTAGTATTTTTCTATTTTTATTATTCTTATAATTTCCCCTTTATTAACTTTATTTTAGTACTTTAAGTATCTAGTAATTATATATTTAAAGAAATATATCTTTTTATAATTTTTATTATTTTAATTATATATAACTATTTTCTTCTCGCTTAAATACTTTAGATACTATTTTAGGTAGTTATAGTAGTATTACTTAACTTTATATATATATTATATTTTATTTCTAGTTAGATAAATAGTTTTTTTATACTTATAAAATACTTCTATATCTTTTAAGTTTTTTCTAATTAGCTAGTAATATATAATATACTTCTATTTCTAATATTTAAAATAGTTTTCTATATAATATTATTACTATTCTAGTATATTATAGTTATATAACTATTACTCTAATTAGTAGATATAATATTATACTTCTAGATAGTCTTTTTTTAGAAGTTTCTTATAGTCTAGTTATCTAGGGGTTTTAGCTATACTAGTTTTCTTTTTCTTATAGTATTTATAGCTATTATAATTATAGTACTACTATTTAACCTTTAAATAATTATTATTAATCTAGATTTATTATTAAATATAATACTTCGCGAGCTTAGATAAGCTATACTAGATTTATTATATAGATACTAGAATACTTTCTTATTATTCTTTTACCTAATAGTATATTCTATTAGTATCTATACCTATAATTCTAATTTTATAATTATAGACTAGTATAAAGTATTTATTACTTTTATATATTTAGTATAAGTTTTATAGAATTTATTCTATAATATTCTTTTTATTAGTTATTTCCTAGACTTCCTCTAGTAATTTAGAGAAATTAGAATTATTTTCTATATTATCCTCTTATAGTAGTATAGGGGTCCTAGGCCTTAGTATTACTATAGCTATCTATATTATCTAGACTTACTTATCTTAGAACTTTTTAAAAAAGTATTTAGCCTTAAAGTATTTTTTTTTCTATAGTTTAGATAAGTTTTATCTTTAAAATATTACTATTAAATATTATTTTACTTTTTTTACTATAGGGTTTATTCTCTTCTTTTATAGGCCTTATCTCCTATAATTATATCTCTATTATAATCCCTTTACTTATAATATATTTTTTATATATTAGCCCTTAAACTAAATACTAGTTTAGTAGATTCTTTCTTCTTTAACTATTATTTATATAATTAGTAGTTAATTTATACTATTAGTTTAATTAGTACTTCTAAATTATTAGGTTTTTTATAATAAAATAGTTTATCCTTAACTAACTCTTTTAGACTATTATAGTATACTACTTATAGTAGGGTATTATTCTAATTAATTTTAGTCTAGAGCTATTAGAATATAATAGAGTATTTATTAGCTAATTCTATTTATTTAATATATTAGATAAGTTATTTAGCTTATTATTCTTTATCTACTTTACTAAATATAATTTTAATTTACTTTTTAAATTTTCTTTAGAATTTAAATATTTTTATAGTTTTTTTATTTTATCTATTTAACTCTATTTTATATATTAGAAAGTCTTTAATAATAGGGTATATCTATTCTACTACCTTTTCTATTATATATATATTATAGCTACTAAGATTTTAGTCTAGTTATTTCTAAATATATTACTATTATACCTATAGTATAATTCTATATTTATAAGAAAAGTCTTAAAATTACTCTTAACTTCCCTATTATAATTTTCTAAGATCTTAAAATTAATTTATATTAAGTTAGCTATTACTACTAGAGTTTATACCTATTCTAAAATAATAGCTAGCTAAACTTTAAACTATTCTATTATCTTAGCTTATATAGCTAAGAAAATAGCTAGACTACTAGTTAGGCCTAAGGCTAAGTTTCTACTTAAGCCTTCTATATTAGTAGGTATATTTAATAATACTATATTAATTTAAACCCTTAAATAATTAAAGTATTATAAGGGGTCTCCTATATATCTAATCTAGGTTTATACCTTAAGGATTATTTAAGGAATAAGATATAATAGAGGGAAATACTAAATTAATTAATAATTCTATATTATAATAGAATATAATATAATAATATTAAGAGAAGACTAAGTATTTATATATAGATAAAATACTTTAATTTAAGTATAAAAATTAATTATAAAGAATAGAAACTATATAGAGATTCTTTTAGACTATATACTAGTTATTCTATTTCTCTAATATTCTATTATCCTATATAGAGAAGGTTATCCCTAGAATATCTATTATTTTTAGGATATTTATTCTATATAGGATAATATTATATAACTCTATTATTCTACTAGCTCTATACTTCTATAAGATATTATTATATAATATTAGTAGCTAGTTCTTCTAAATCTTACTACTAGCCTTTTATTCCCTATAGTTAGTATTATTCTTTATTATATCCCTTCCTGGTATATCTTCTATAATTATAATACTATTATCTATTCTATATTTATTAACTATATAGATTATTCTATTTTAATTATAATTACCTTTACTATAAAATCTAGTTTTTTTTTATTCTTAAAAACTATTATAATTAGCTCTTACTATTTACTAGTAAAGTCCCTATTCCTAGTTAATTATTATAGAGGTAATTCTACCCTAGGTTAATAATACTATATATATATATATAAGAAACTTACTAATAGACTCTATAATTATATAGTCTATAGCTATAACTTAGAATATTTATATACTAAGTTAATTATTATATTAATAAAAATTAACTTACTAGATAATATATTAAATTTTATAATATATATAGTTAGATATATCTAGGTTACTAATAGACTTATTAATAGTATATACTATATTATATTTATTACTAAGGATTAGTTACTTATTATTAATTATTTTAATAGAGTAGAATATAGTATATATTTTTTTTATAAGAGTTAGCCTTTATATATAGTATTATAAGTTATTTACTACTAGTAGGTAACCTCTCTTTTATATTTTTTTTTAATTATAATATTATTAATATTTTATAATATCTTTAATATTTTATAACTTCTCTATAATTATATATTAGGTATTAGTAAATAAGGAGTATATTATTCTACTAGTATTATATAGTATTATAATATTATAGCGTTATAGTATCGCTATATTATATAATATATATAGGTAGGTTAATATTTAGTTAATTAAGTCTAGTATTATAGGCGCCTTTCTTTCTCTTTTATTATAAATAGTATTATCTTTTAGAGCTATTTAATAGAACTATATAGAATCTCTAGATATTTCCTTATTACTAGATAGTTATAATAGTAACTTTATATTTAAAAAAAAAAAAATTATAATTTAAAAAAGAATATAAAAGAGAGATTATTTACTAGTAGTAAATAATTTATAGTATTATATATAAAAGCTAGTTTTTATAGAAAAAAATCTATACTAAATTCTATTCTATTAAAATAGTTAATAATAATAAATAACTAATCTAGTCTAAATTCTAATCTAGGTCTATAGAACTATATAGTATACTTATATAAAAGAGAAACCTTTTTATTCTTTTTTAATATTTATTTACTTACTTTTAGACTTTTATTTATATAATTTAGACTTTTTTTTTTCTATATTCTTATACTTTTTTAATTATTAGTATAATACTAACTAATAGTTATTTAAATATTAACTCTCCTTATTTATACTTACTAATATTCTTAATTTTTATCTATAGCTTATAGCTTATAGCTTAGTATATTATTCTATTACTATTACTATTACTATTATCTATTACTTTTTACTTTATCTACTACTATAGAGTAGCTATTACCTATTTTATATTTATTAACTATATAGGTTATTTTATCTTAATTATAATTACTTTTACTATAAAGTCTAGTTCCTCTTAGTCCTTAAAAACTATTATAATTATTTCTTACTATTTAATAGTAAAGTTCCTATTCCTAGTTAACTACTATAGAGGTAATTCTAATAAGCCCTAGATTAGTAATATCGCGTTAGTAATACCACGTATATATATAAGAAACTTACTAATAGACTTTATAATTATATAGTCTATAGTTATAATTCTATTTATATACTAGACTAATTATACTAATAGAAGTTAACTTACTAGAGAATATATTTAATTTTATAAAGGTCTATATTATTTAGATTTATACTATATATAGAATTAGTAGTATATATAAGATTATATTTATTATTAATAATTAGTTATTTATTATTAGCTATTTTAATAGAGTAGAATACTCTAGTATAGATCTTTTTTTATAAAAACTAGCCTTTATATATAATATTATAAGTTACTTACTACTAGTAAGTAACTTCTCTTTTATATTTTTTTTTAAATTATAATATTATTAATATATAATATTTTTAATATTTTATAACTTCTCTATAATTATATATTAGATATTAGTAAATAAGGAATATATTATTCTACTAGTATTATATAGTATTATAGCGTTATAGTATTACTATATTATAAAATATATTACTAATTTATATTAACTAAATTAGTATATTTATAATAAATCCTTATTACTTATAAAGATAAAAAAGAAAGTATATAATAACTATATAAGAATTATAGTATAGAAAAAAAAAGAATTTAAAAAAGTATAGTTAGTAGGGCTAAATAGACTAGAACTATCTAACTATACTAAAGAGGTATTTTACCTAGTATTATACTACTATTAAAGTAGTACTAAATTATCTACTAAACTCTAAAGAATAGTATTTTTATTAAAAATATAATTAATAAAAATCTATTACTACTATAAACTTTATTCTTTATATATAAGTATTCTAAAGTATAATTAGTAAATAAAAATATTAGTTCTAATATCTAGCCTAATATTTATATATAAGTCTAGTACTAAGTAAACTAAAATAGTATACTCTAGTAAAAACTAATTACTTTAGTAAGTTAGTAAATATATTAGATATTATACTTTATAATAGTAATATACTTAGTATAGATATAAACTAGTAGTATATCTATATTTAATTAATAAATATAATAAAGTCTAATACTAGGACTATTACTTATATTTAAAAAAATAAATTAAAAAGATCTTAGAGACTTTCTAAATAGCTATAATAATACTAGACTAAAAGTAAAAACTATAAACTAGATTTTTATTAATAATTTTAAAAAGAGTATTATAAATAGAGTAAAAAATACTATAATTAATAGGTACTTTTTTTACTAGACACTAGAATAGTAGCTTAGAAATAAGTAGATTAGTATTTTTTTAGAACTAGTAGATTTTATAAAAAGCTATAACTAAAGAATATTAGTCTAATACTAGCCTAATACTAGTACTATACTTATTATTAAGTTTATAGTAGTAAGACTTCTTAATACTACTAATAGTTAGAATAAATTACTAAGCCTTAATAAATAAACTAGAAATAGTAGTTTTATAAAAGATTCTAGTAGTTATTAAATAACTAAATAGACTAGCTATAATATATAAGTATAGGGCTAATACTTAAAATTAATACTTAATTTATTTTAAGTCTTAGTTTTACTCTTACCTTTACTACTAATAGGGTATAAAGGCTTAATCTTTCTATATAGTACTATACTAGTAAATTTATAGAAATTATTTATAAATAGGATTAATTAAAGAGGATTAATAGTTTATAGTATTAAAATAAAGAAGAGAGAGGGTAAAAGAGTAGAAATTATAATACTTATATAGATTATAGAATAGTCTTACTTAGTATATATATATAATATAAGTAAAAGTAAATTAGAAAAAAATAAAGATAAAAGGTAATAAATTAGAAAAAGAGCTCTATATTTATAAAAACTTAATATATTTAAGCTATTTTAAATATATATAGGGTATTAGATAGTATTAGTCTATATAGTAAAAAAAGTAATAAAATATTCCTACTTTTAGATAAGGTATATTTACCTTTACTTAAATAAGTAAAAGTACTTTAGTATTTATACTATAAATACTTAATAAATAGGTATATAATAGTAAGGTTTAATTATATAAAATCTATTTATAATATTTATTAATAATTTTTTCTATTTACTTTTACTACCTTTTTTTTATACTCTATATTATAGAACTATATAGTTATTTATCTTATATCTAATATCTATTTATTATCTTATACCTAGTATTTATCTAATATCTCTACTATAATAGACCTACCTAATATTAAATAGTATAAAGGCACTAAAGAGTACTCTTTAAATAAGAGTATAAAGAAAAATATAGTTATTTAAATAAAAAAAACTAGTAAAGAGCTTACTATAGAGTATAATAAAATAGTAAATAGTATATATTATTCTATATATTATAGAGATTTACTATAAGGTAGGGTAACTTAATAAAGTAAAAGGGATAAAAAGGCACGTTATACTTTACTAATATATAAATAAAGGGGGACTAAAAAAGTAACTAAAACACGCCTAATATCTATATATAGACTAACTAAAAAGGGTATAGTATTAAGCTAGCTAAAACGGGACTAGTACGAGACTATATATTACTCTAAATTTTAGAAAAATACCTTTCTACTAGCTATATAGCTAATTATTAATTAGTTACTAATAAGAAACTAGCCTAATATATTAAAGTAATTATATATCTAGTTAAATAATATATATAATATAATATAGTAAGTTAAAGAAGTATTAGATAATATTAAATACTAATATATTTAATAGCTTTAATACTAAAACTATTTAGTACTATAAAGTAGTAGCCTATACTAGCTAAAATATTAGTAAAATTAAAACTAAGTAATTTATAGAAAAATAAGCTTAGTATTTTAATATTTTTAGTTTCCTTATTTTAACTCTAATAATACTAATATCTATCTAACTATTTAATACTTTAATTAATACTAGAGCCTTATTATTAAAGATTTTAGACTAATAATTACTTAACCTATTTATTATTCTTAAAAGAAATAAAAAAAAAGAAGTTAAAGTAGACTAAAAGGCCTTTAAATAGAAAGTTTTTAATACTAAAATTAGTATTAAAAATATAACTATACTTAATACTTTAATTATTATAAAGGATAAGACTACTAAATACTTTAAAACTTTATACTAGAAATAAAACTATTTTTACTAAAGTTTTAAAATCTTTCTTAATAATCTATAGAATAAAAATCTCCTATTTATAAATATATAAGTATTCTAAAACTAATACTTTACTAATATTTACTAGATATAAATTAAATAGATACTAACTAAATTAGATATATAAGTTTAGAATCTAATTCTAGTAAAGAGAATATTAGTTTAAAAGAGTATAAAAGTAAATTTTTATTTAAACTATAATATTCTTAACTAATTTAATATAGTATTATATACTATATAAGGTAATCTTATTAGCTATATAATATCTCTCTATATATAAGACTTTAAAAATTACTTATCTATTATTTATAATTCTATAGTTTAAATAAAAGAGGATTAAACTAGTAAATAAATTAGATATAGATTAGATTAGAATTACACGAACCTTAGATAGGAATTAGAGTAGAAGTAGTTAAAGTATAGATTAGGGTTAGAGTAGGGGTAGTTAAAGTATAGATTATAGTTAAGTAGGGGTAGTTAAAATATAGATAGGGATAAGATTAGTATATCTACTTAGGTTACCTATATAATATAGTAACTAAATTATTCTATTAATAGATATTATATAATAAATAGATATAAATTAAAATTCTATTTTTATTATTTATAATTAATTTTAGATTTAATAATCTATATATATATTTATTATAATTATTTATTATAATAATAACTACTCTAGATACTACTATAGTCTTTAGTACTTTTATAGTAAAAGGACTATTCCTTCCCCTTAACTACTTTATATAATTTTCTATTTAAAAATATTTTTTTTTTTTCTTTTATTTCTTTTTCTCTACTTACTTATACTAATAGCTTAGACTTATATATATTACTTAGAAACTTATATAAATTCTTAAACTAACTACTATCCTTATTAGTTCTACTTTTAATTTTAAGAATTAAGTTATTATTTATTTCTTAAATAATAGTATCCTTAAGTATTAAAAGCTTTTAAATTATACTAGTAGTAAAATTATACCTTTAATCCCTAATTATATCTTTTACTAAATTAAAAATATACTTTATTCTAACTTTAATAATTAGTATTACTAGAATATTCTTTATAACTTAAGTAAGGTAAAGATAGGCTCCCTTATTAAATTTCTACTATTTAAGAAAATTAAAATCTTTACTCTATTTTATATAAGGTAAGCTAAAATAGAGTTTACTTTTTTAGTAAATTACCTCTTATAGGTCTTCCTTTATATTATATAAAATAAAACTAGAAAGCTAGAATAAATTACTTACTAATTACTATTATAACTTATAAAACTATTTATTAGTCTAGTTTCTTTTAAAATATATTACTAAAGCTAGAGTAATATCTTTTTATTCTAGAGAATTATAGTAGTTAAGATATTTAAGAAATTTTTATTAGTATATATATTTATTTTAAACCCCTTATATTTTATTCTATATAAATAGTTAAAATATTTATATAATAAAAGGCTATAATAATATATTTTATATATAATAAGCTTCTAAATCTCTCTATCGTTAGAATTCTTATATATTAGCGGGTACGCGCTAAGTCTATTTAGGGTTAGTATCGCGCTAGTCCCGTTTTAGCTAGCTTGGCACTACGCCCTTTCTAGTTAGCCTGTGTATAGACGCTGGGCACGCCTTAGCCGCTTTTTTAGTCCCCCTTTATTTGTATATTAGTAAAGTATAACGCGCCTTTTTATCCCCCCTACTTTATTAAGTTACCCTACCTTATAGTGAATCTCTATAATATAAGCTTCTAATTTAGATCTAGTATTATTATATAGTTAAATAGATATTTATATTTATCTCTTATTTTTATATAGTATTTTAATAATTTTACTTAACCCCTTTTAGCTTTAGCTTTTATAATATTAGGCTATATTATCCCCCCTTTATTATTCTAATTATTATCTAAGTTATCTATTATTTTATTAAGGAAGTTAAAAAGGTAGTTATATATAAGCTAGATATATAAAATCTAAGGCTATTAATTCTAATTAAGAAATATAGTTATATTCTTAAAGTTCTTAAATATTTTTATAATAAACTTAAGATAATACTACTTAGTTACTAATAGCTAGAGTTATTTAAGATTATAGAAATCTACCTTAGAAACCTTACTACTTTCTAAACTAGAAATATTTAAGCTAGTCTTTTATATAATTTTAGTTTAGAGCTATTTATTAATATAGTTCTAAAGGTAAATAGTATATATATATATATATTATATATTAAATTCTATTAAATTTTTATATTATATATAATAAAGAGATACTTCTTTAGTTCCTTATCCTTTTATATAAGAATAAAGTACTTAAAATATTATAATAAGTAATTAATAATAATATAGATAGTATAGAACTATATTACCTTAATTAGTAATAAGAAACTATAATAAATAACTATAATAATACTTACTTACTTTATAGAGGGAGTTTAATACTAATATCTATAATTTAATATTATTTATATAGTATTTTTATAGGGTCTCTATAGCCTCTATTTTATCTAAAATAAAGAGTTTAAAATACTAAATAATATTCTAAATAATAAAATTAATAATATAGGTAAAATATAGAATTATATTCTCTATATATTTCTACTTTATACCTATTACCTAGAGTTTACTTTAAAGTATTATAACTAGTATAGTATTATTACTAGTATTATTATAAATAACTACTAATAGTTACTATTCTATATTTATAGCTAATAATACTTAAAGTACTTCTACTACTATAGAGATACTAGTATACCTCCTATAGATTAGAATAAAGTTAAGTAGTCTATACTAAAATTACTAGTTATTATTAATATAATAATCTTTAATAGTAAGGAAACTAAAGTAGTTATTTATAAACTAGATATTAAGAGTAAGAGATATTTTAGTTTTTTTATTAAAGTTATAAAGGGGTTCTATTTTAACTTTAATAAACTCCTCTTTAAATATAAACTTAAACTTATATTAACTAATTCTTTTAATACCTAGCCTAAGAAATTTAAGAAAATACTAAAAGGATAATTACTTAACTAAGTAAAAAGACTAGTTATTATTAATAATAATATATATTAACTTACTTTTAAATACCTCTCTAGAGAATAGTAGTATTCTAGTAGGTTTAGAATTTTTAATAGTAGTAGAATAGGGAGTTATTATAGATAATTTAGAGTAAATAGCTATTATAATAGTTTTATACTATCTTATATTATAATAGTTAAGTATATACTTAGTATTAATACTTTTTAGAATTAGATATATAAGTATAGAACTATAGTTATAATAGAATATAAATAAATAACTAGTAAAAATATTTATAACTTTACTAAACTACCTTTATATAGTATCTATATATAAGTTACTATTCTAATAAGAATAAAAATTAATAAAATTTTTAGCCTAAGTTATACTTCCTTACTAGGCTTTCTATTATTTATAGATTCTTTTACCTATAAAAGTCTTAGTATTATTATATTAAAGGTATTAAAGAAGGTTTATAATTTATTTCTCTCCTCCTATAGTAATATAGGTTATATTAAGTTTAAATTAATAAAGTTCTAGAGGTAGGCTTTTACCTAAATTAGGCTTAAGGCTTACTATATTAAATAAAGTAAAAAGATAATAAAACCTTTAGAAAAGAGGAAAAGTAGTAACTAGAGAATATAATAGGTTTAGAAAGTAGTATATATATATTACTATATTTATTAGAATATTAATTAGAATATTATAGTATTTTTTAGAATAGAGTATTATATAACTATAAGTATATAATAACTAGCTATAATTAATACTAAGTATTATCTATATATTAGAATATATAAAATATATTTTAGTTATTAAAGTCCTTAAACTTAAACTCTTTACTATTCTCCTCCTTATTATTATTCTTTTTATTATTATCCTCCTTATTATTATTACTACCTAGAATATCTTTATTATAGGTATTTTTACTCTTATTATATATTACCTTAATTTTAGAGTTTTAATTCTTTTCTATAGTATACTTATTCTTCTTAAACTTAATATATATATTATTAGTATCCTTAGTTTTATCTTTTATTACTAGTAGGGCTAGAAGGTTTAGTTCCCTTTTATAGTTAGTATATATATATAATAAAACTCTATAATAACTTATTTAAACTTATCTTTAGATACTATCTTTATTTCTTTAGGTAAAAGGTCCTATATAAATTATAAATACTTAGCCTTCTCTTTAGTATTTTTAAAGAAGTAGGTATTAAGCTTCTTCTTCCTTTTTTAGTAGATTTTATACTTAATTTTATCTAATATACTACTAGCGCCTTAAACCTAAGTAGTACTATAACTTAAAAGCTTATTTAAAGTAAAGAATAAAGTTATAATTACTAGTTTTTTAGTTATATTATTAAAGGCCCTTTAGTTAATTTTATTCTAGATATTAGCCTATTTTTTATAGATAAAGGAAAGCTTTAACTTAAGCTATTTAGCTATTAAGAAGTAAGTAAATATAATAAAAGCCTATAATAATACTAACTATTTTTTTAGTTATTAAAATACCTTTTAGCCTTATTTTTCTATTTATTTTTAAATATTATAGCTTTATCTATCTTTAATAAAATACTATACTTAAAATTCTTCTATAACTTCTTCTTAAACTAGACTCTTATTTAATAATCTAAAGCTTAGACTTTCTTAATAACTTAGTCTTCTTTAGAATAAAAAGTAGTAGTCTCTTTACTAAATTATATAGCTACTTATACTAAGTTTACTTTTATATATTAACTTAAAATTTATAGGGTAGTCTTTCTTAGAACTAACTTAACTATAAAGTATAAGGATTTAGCTAATTTTATTAGCTTTAGAGGCTAAACTCTATATAAATTAGTAATAGCTATAATAAAAGACTAGAATAAATATTTCTATTAGTATAAAGAACTCTTTATATATAAATCTTTTAAGAATTAGGGTATTAGGGAGTAAAGTCTTAGATAATTTATATTTAATATACTTTATTATATAGGAGTAGGAAAGAATAGTAATAAAGGTATATAATTATTTAAATATAAATATAAATATTAAGTTAACTAATTTTAAATAGGTTATTTATAGGTCTAGTATAATATTTTAATAATATAATACTTAGTAATTATATAATACTTAGTAATTATATAAAACTTAGTAATTATATAATACTATATAAATATAATCTATATAAGAATAATAAACCTTTATCCTAATACTAATCTTTTTACTATAGTAAGAACTAAGTAAACTAGTATTTAAACTTCTACTAATAGTAAGGTACCTAAGTTAAACCTTATAAATAAGGCTACCTATAAAGTACCCCCCCCCTTAAGAAACTTAAGAAAAAGAACTACTATAAGCTAAGTAGTAAGTTATTATAGTTTATTATTATAGCTCTAAACTAATTATATATAGCTATTACTCTTTATTAGATTAAATAATACTAGAAGTCTATTAAGCTTCTTTTTAAAAAGCTATTATTTTTAAAACTTATATATAAAATTACTTATTATAATCTTAGCTATTTAAATTTCTAATTCTAATTAAATACTTTTAAAACTTTATAAGAGTCTATTAAAGTCTTTCTAGTTAGATATTTAGAAGATATATAATTTAATTCCTAATATTTTACTTATCTTTACTAATTAGAATAGATTATAATATAAATATAATCTATACTAAGTATATTACTATTTAAGTAAGTAACTTTTAACTTATATAGTAATACTATAATTTTAGTATATAGATAGGGTTTTAGTTCTAGTTCTAGTTTCTAGATTCTAGTTCTAGTTTCTAGGTTTTAGTTCTAGTTTCTAGGTTCTAGTTATAGTTTCTAGGTTTTAGTTATAATAAAAGCTTTAGTTTTAAGGTTTCTAGTAGATATAATTTAGATAGTATTTACTATACTTAAATAAGACTTAGTATCTATATCTATAATAATTATTTATAATAAACTATATATTTTTAACTCCTAAAAATATATTTTTTAAAATTCTAGCTAACTAAAATATTCCTTACTCTATTCTTTATTATATTTTTTAATATAGAGTTTTATTTATATTTATATTCTAAACTATATAAATTTTATTTAGTTATAATAATTAGCTATAATAACTTTAGGATATATTTTAGCTTAATAAAATCTACCCTAACCCTATTATCTAAAACCCTACCCTAATCTAGAGTCTATATAACCCCTACCTAACCCCTATTTAAAAAAGTAATTAAAAATCTAGGTAGGAGTTAGATTAGGGTTAGATATACTTATATAAAACTCTAACCCTAATCTAACCTCTACCTATTTATTACTCTAAAGAGGGTACTTATTAGTCTATTCTATATAGTCTAATTTACTAACTTCTTTTACTAATCTATAGTCTATATAGTATACTAGAATATATATAAAAAAAGTATTACTCTACTACTTTCTAGTCTATATAAAAAATATATACTATACTTTACTTTATAAGTAAAGTATTAGCTATAGTATTAGGTATTACTAATAAATTAAAGACTATATATTTAGAATAAGTAGATTTACTAGTAAAGAGGCTACTTATATTCTAAATATAATATTTAATAATAAGGAGAATCTACTTAATAATATAGATTAAATTATAAATATACTTTATAGTATTAAGAATAAAAACTAAGTAATAAATTAATAAAAAATATAGTATTAGATATACTAAAAAATATTAAGCCTTATAATAGCTAGAAAATAGTTCTTAAGTATAAAAGTTACTAATTTAACTTTTATTATTTATCCTTTTTTTTTTATCTTTATATATTTCCTATTTTTAGACTTTAGATACTAGAAAAGAAAAAAAGTTTTAAATATAAAGTTATTAATATTCTATATATATAATAGGGTAATATATAATAAACTAGTAATAAAGTCCTTCTCTTTAAATATAAGTATTTTAGCTAAAATAAAACTAAGATTTTAGAACTTATATACTATAATAGTCTATACTAAGTAGAGAAGAAATTAGATCTATATAATAACTATCTAGTTATAAAGGAACTTATAAGATATAGAGAAAATAAATATAGCTATTTTATCTATCTCTATAGTATATAGACTAGGTTTTATATACTAATTAAAAATAGTAAGAATAACTAAAAGTAGTTTCTTTATATAGTTTATAATAGCTAGATACTATATAATATTATTAACCTTATTAATAGCTTTATTAATAAGAATATACTTAGTCTAAGTATTAGCTCGAAGTATAATTTTAGTATTAATAAAAAAAAAAGTTTACTTTCTAAATTACTAGCTTCTATTAATAGTATTATTATATATATAGAGTTATTATATTTAGTATAGTAGATTAATACTAGCTAGTATTAGTTCTAAAAATAATTATAATTAATTATATTAATTTTATAGTACTTAGTATAGAGGTATATAGAATTATAAAAAGTATCTATTTCTAAATCTAAAAGAATAGCCCTATAATAAGTTTAGAATAGTAACTAGTTCTACTAAGTATTTTTATTAATTTAAAGTTATAAAAGGGTATTCTAAAAGTTAGCTTTACTATCTCCTTATTAGTATTAAATAGTATTAAGAATAATAGTCTTTAAAAATTACTAGTAGAGTTACTTTATATAGGTATTAATAGGTTTTTTACTTAGTAATAAATTATATAAAGGTTACTAAGTAATAGGTAATAACTAGTAAAAGTCTCTAAATATAATAATATTTAGACTAGTAAAAGAGAAGTATATAAATTAAAAATAAATTTTACTAAGTTAAATACTAATTTAAGCTAGTATATTAAGATTAACTATAGACTTCTTATTAATAATAAAATAGTATATAGAGAAGAAAGTAATTTATAACTACTATAAAATAATAGTAGATAGTAGTAGTATAATCCCTCCTATATATATAATTAGAATCTAGAAAAGGCTATTAATTATTTAGCTATTAATTAGAAATATAGTAACTCTAGTAGGTATAGATTAGATAATAGGAGATAGTATACCTACTTCCTTAACTAGTTAATTAAAGTAAGTTAAAATTATTTTAATAATATAGGTTTTACTAGTACTAGCTTTTCTATTAAGATTAATAAGAAGTTATAATAATATTCTTTTACTAAAAATTACCTTAAAATAGTTTATTATTATATTAAAAGTAATTCTTTATTAAGTAGTTAAAGTATTAGGATTAGTATTAGACTATTCTACTCTAGTAATAGAATACTCCTAAATTAACTACTTCTAATAGATTAAATTACTTAAATTCTAGTAGTTATTATATTTCTTAATACTCTATTTCTTAGTATAGTTAATAGGCCTAGACTTTAATATATTTTAGTTAACTAGTTTACTATTAATAATAGGTCCTTAAGTTCCTAGCTTATTTAATTTAAATTAGTTTTAAATAGGTATTTCTTTAAGTTCTAAATTCTTTACTTCTATCTAATTAAAATTATCTCTATAATAATTAATATACTTATAAATATAATATATATAATAATAGTAATAGGCCTTTTTTTTTTTTTTTTTTTTTTTTTTTTAATATAAAGCTACTATTATAACTATCTAGTAATAAGGAAAAATCTAGAGGTACTATATAGTTCTATTAAATAGCTCTAAAGGATAGTACTATTTATAAAAAAAAAAAAGGAAGGGCACCTATAATACTAGACTTAATTAACTAAGTATTAATCTATCTATATATATTATATAATATAGTAATACTATAATACTATAATACTATAATATTATATAATACTAGTAGGATAGTATACTCTTTATTTACTAATACCTAATATATAATTATAGAGAAGTCGCGAAATATTAAAAATATTATAAAATATTAATAATATTATAATTTAAAAAAGAATATAAAAGAGAGGTTATCTACTAGTAATAAATAATTTATAGTATTATATATAAAGGCTAGCTTTTATAGAAAGAGACCTATACTATATTTCTATTAAAATAGCTAATAATAGTAAGTAATTAATCCTTAGTAATAAATATAATCTAGTATATACTAGTAGTAAGTCTATTAGTAATCTAGATATATCTAACTATATATATTATAAAATCTAATATATTATCTAGTAAGTTAATCTTTATTAATATAATAATTAATCTAGTATATAAATACTATAAGTTATAGTTATAGACTATATAATTATAGAGTCTATTAGTAAGTTTCTTATATATATATATATATAGTATTACTAATATAATATTACTAATTTAGATAGGGATAATACTATAGTAGTTAGCTAAGAATAAGGACTTTATATATAAGTAATAAGAGATAATTATAATAGTTCTTAAGGACTAAAAGGAACTAGATTTTATAGTAAAAGTAATTATAATTAAATTAAAGTAACCTATATAGTTAATAAATATAGAACGGGTAATAGCTACCCTATAATAGTAGGTAAAGTAAAAAGTAGTAAATAATATTAATAGTAATAATAGATAGGTAATAATAGATAAATAGTATTAATAGTAATAGTAATAGTAATAGGGTAAGCTATAAGCTATAGGTAAAAGTTAAGGATATTAGTAAATATAAGTAAGTAGAAGAATTAGTATTTAAATAACTATTAGTTAGTATTATACTAATAATTAAAAAAGTATAAAAATATATAAAAAAAAGGTCTAAATCGCGTAAATAAAGGTTTAAAAGTAAGTAAATAAATATTAAAAAAGTATAAAAAGGTCTTTTTCTTATTATAAGTATACTATATAGTTCTATAGACCTGAATTAAAATCCAGGCCAGAATAGGCCTTAGTATTAGTCTTAAATAATTACCCCTAAAAGTTATAAATATTATCTATATACTAAAAGGGATAATAAAGTATAAGCTTAATATAATAAAAGTAGACTAAATCTAATATATAAAAGTACTATAAATAATAAAATAAAATATATAGTTTAGTTTTAAATTATTTAAAAGGGATTTTACTTTTATAGTTAAAATATAGAAAGAAGTTAATATAGTAAAAGCTATTAAGTATAAATAGATATTTTTTATATCTTTAGAGTATTAACTTTCTATTCTAAAATAGAATACTATTAGAATTAAGCTATTTTTTATTTATCTATTAGACTTAGTAAAAAAAGAATATAGTAGACTATACTTCTTTAAACTAGTAATTAATATTTATTATAACCTATATAAACTATATAAATAGAAAGCTAAATAATATATATATAACCTTTTTAGCTAAATAGTTTCTTTCCTTAATTATTTTATTTATAAGCTTAAATATAAATAAAGTAAAAGTATAATCTTTATTTAAATAAAAAAGAATAAATATTATAAAGTTTATATAGAAAATAGTATATTTTTTAGTCTTTAAGATATATATACTAATATACTAAGCTATACTAGCTATACTAATATAGACTTAGATATTAGTATTAACCCTCTAGCCTAATACTAATATAGGATAGAAAGGGTTAAGTTATATATAATTATAAATAGGTTTAAAGTATCTATATTACTTTCTAGGGGGAATAATAAAAGTAGGGTATAAATAAATAAACTAAAGAATTCTAAACTTATAGATTTCTTCTTTTATAGTAGTATTTTTCTAAAGATAGTAAATAGAAATATATTAGTATATATAATACTAGATAAGAATTAATAATAATTCCTAGTTATTAAACTTTATTTCTATAAAAGAAAGTAATAATAGTATTATAATATTAATTAGAATAATAATATTATTAAATTATATTAGGTTAAAATAGATTACTAAAATAGTATTAGACTAGTATTAGGCTAGATATTTAATATTAGCCTCTATAACTAAAGGACCTAATTCTAAGTTTAGATTTAAAGTATTACTAATATAGTAGAGCCTATAGTTATAGGTACTTCTATACCCCTACTATTTATAATAATTCTAAAAGTTCTAGATATTAAAAAAAGGAATAAGAATATACTTTTTAAATATAATTAATTAAATATAAAAATAGTAAACTATAATATAAGAATATTCTTTTAGAAAGTCCTAAGTAAGTCTCCTTTATATATTTAAAGTTACTACCTAGTACTCCTTAAATTATAGTATAAACTAGAGGAGATTATACTAAAAGTTATTAGTAATAAAGAAAATAGTCTATTTTAGATAGCTTAGCACTATACCCTTTTTAGTTAGCCTATATATAGATACTAGATAAGCCTTAGCCACTTTTTTAGTCCCCTTTTATTTATATATTAGTAAAGTATAATATACCTTTTTATCCCCCCTACTTTATTAAGTTACCCTACCTTATAGTAAATCTCTATAATATATAAAGAAAGTAATAAATAAAGTAAAACTTTTTAACTACTTAATTTAGAAAGTATTAGGTAGGTATTAGGTAGTTAAGGTTATAATAACTTATTATAATACTAAGCTTTTTATCTTCTTATTACTAGTATAGTTATATTCTCTAAAGCTAGATACTTATATAAATAATAGAGTTAATTAGTAATACTTCTTAATTAGGTTTTAAAAAAGTAGCCTAAATATTTTTAGCCTATAATAGAAAACTATTAATATATTATCTAGCTATAAAACTAGTCTATATTATAGATACCTTCTATATTATTATATTAAATAAAGTAAACTAAAATTAAGAATAGTAAATAAAATATCTATTTTTATAATAAAGAAGATAATATATATAAATAATAAAATTAATTTTTTATAAATAAAACTTATTATAATTACTTATACTAGTAGAGTATAGTAAAGGGAATATAAAACTTAGGTAGTAAATATTTCTAATAAACTTAGTAATTAGTATTAGATAAATAGCTTCTATAAAAAGGTAAATATAGCTAGTATAAAAATAAATTTAGTCCTAAAGAGATTTAAACTTAGAAGTAGCTATATTTAAATTAAGTATAGTTAAGATTTTTAAAGGCTTATTTTTATTTTTATATATATTATCCTTAATACTAGCCTTTTTATTATTACTATATATACTCTTACCTTCTTTTTATATAGAAGTAGTACTAGATAGTATACTACCTATATTTAATAAATAAGACTACTAACTAAAGGAAGTATTAGATATAGTATTAGTTATTTAACTAAAACTAGAGTTTTTAAAATTAAAATAAAAAACCTCTAGTTACTATTTAATAAAATTATTAATAAGAAATAATATAAAAGCCTTATAGTTAATAATAATATTTTAGTAGTTAGGATAATAAGTAACTAGAAATAAAAGCTATTATTATATAATAAAATAATATATATAATAGTCTTTTTTAAATTAGTAATTAATTTAATCTAAGATATTCTTCTTAGTCTAGGTAGACTTTAAAATAATAATCTTAACCTTTTAAGAAAACTATAAAAGTTAAGAAAAAAGTATTACTATATTAGTAATAAAATTATAAATATAGTTATAATAATAGTATTAGGCCTCTCTATAAATATATATCTCTATAGTAACTTAGATTTAAGTAAATAGGTATTCTTCTATATTAGTAAGAGGTAGTAATAATAAAAATAAAGACTCTAAGTTTATATTATTTCTATTTTTATATAATAAAATAAAATCTAATTTATTATTTTTTATTTAATTTTAGTAATAGTTATTATACTCTTTCTAGATAATATAGAGGTTAAACTACTAGTAATTATAAATAAAATAAGTACTTATTTAAATATTCTTAAACTCCTAATAGAATACTAATATATAGTTTAATTTCTTAGGTAGAAATATAGGTTTTTATAGATAGTCTAGATTTATAAAATCTAAAGATTACTAAATAAAAGAATTCTACTAATATATTTAGTCTTTAGTAGTTATAAAGTCCTCTATAAAGAGGTTTTTATTACTAAATTTATTTTTACTACTTTTATTACTATAATTAAGTATAGGACTATTAGAGAAGGTAAAGTCTAATACCTTATTTAATACTTATAAACCTAAGAATATAGAAGTAGACTAAATAGGTATTTATATTATTATAAATTAAATAAATTTTATATCTAAATTCTCTATATATAATAGTAAAAGAGTATATAGTATTAATTATATTATATTTAGTCTAAGAGAGGATATTAGAAAAGGGATTTAATAGGCCTTATATAATAAATAATAATTATTCTAAAATAACCTTTATAGGATTAGTCTTATTAAAATAAAAAACTATAAAAGACTTAGTAAAAATAATAAAATATAAAGTATAAAATATAATTAAGTTATAGTATTAGTAGGCCTATTAGTAATATAGTATTTAGAAAGAGGTATAATAAAAGTTAATAAAAAATATTTTTATTTATAATATATATAGTATTTCTTTAGTTTTCTATTTATAAAGATATTAAGAACTAGATTAAATAGATAACTATATTTATAGTAAAATAGTATAAGTTTCTAGTCTACTATTACTAATTAATAAAGAGATAGAATATAGCTAGAATAAATAGTATAATATAAAAATATATTTATAAAATAAGTATTAGTTAAAATATTAGATAAGGATATATATAAAAAAAAAGAGGCTAGGTATAATTAATTTACTTTAAAAGTTTATTTAATACTAATTTAGAAATATAATCTATTATAGGAAGAAATACTTTTATTTACTATTATTTATATAATTTTAGAAGAAGAGGAGAATAATATTTTCTATAATAGAGTTAAATTACTTAGTTTTATAAAAGTACTACTTAGTCTATTTCTAAAACTCTAAAACCTTATAAAAAAAAATATACTTTTAGTTAGAATTATTAAAATACTTCTTATACTATTAATACTATTCTATAATAATTATATAGTATTTAAAAAAGGTATACTAATAAGAAAGTAAGGTATTATAAAAAGAATATTATATAGTATCTATAATAATATATAGTAGGTTTATTAGTAAAGATATATAGAATAATAATATACTTTTTAATATAGAAGGGTATAGTATTATAACTTTAAGGTAAGTAAATTTAGGGGGTAATAGTGCCTATAAATCCCTATTAATATTAGTTATATTATAGAGATTTACTATAAGGTAGGGTAACTTAATAAAGTAGGGGGAATAAAAAGGTATATTATACTTTACTAATACACGAATAAAGGGGGACTAAAAAAGTGGCTAAGGCTTACCTAGTATCTATATATAGACTAACTAAAAAGGGCGTAGTACTAAGCTATCTAAAACGGACTTAGCACGTATAATATTAGTTAAAATAATAATAAAAAGGAATATTTATACTTTATTCTATTTATTATAGCTATAATATTATTTTAGATAAGTATATCTATATTATATATAATAGATATTTTAGTACTAGAAGGACTTCTACTTTATTAGAAAATATTAGGAAATACTATAGAAATAAAAAATATAGATACTATTCTATAAATATAGAATATCTTAGAAGATATTAAAATAAATAAAGGATATAATATAAGATTACTAAAAATATAATTAAAATTAAGTATTATAATTATATTATAATAAAAGGATAAATAAGGGATAAAGTTAAATTAAATTAAAAAAAAGTTTTAAATTTTTAAAGTATTAGTTAGTATTAGGCTAGACTAATATTAAAAGAAGAATTATATACTAAATAAATATTTAGAAATATATAGCTAAGTTTAATATTCTATAACTAAAGTAGTTATAAATAATATATTAGTTATATTAATATTTAGAGAAATATTATTATATCGCGTTTTAAGGATTAATTAGAATATATAAAATATCTTTTTTTAGCTAATAAGAAGTCTAAAATCCTCTATTCTAATTAGGTAATATATAGTTTTAAGGTTTAGCTAGCTATATAAAAGCTCTACTATAATAGTTTACTTCCTTACTTTATTTATTATAAATAATAATATATATAGGTATAGTAGGGTAATAGAAAGAAAAAGTATACTTTAAAGTTAATAATTTAAAACTATTATATCTCTATAGATATTAGCCCTAAAAGGTTAGTATTTTAAGAATTCTTTAGAGAAAATATATATCTACCTTACTTATATTCTATTTTTAGATTCTTAGCTCTAATAGATTTTTTTATTAAGTGTAAAGTTAGAGATATTTTAACCCCTAACTTCTAGTATACTATATATTTTAATTAGTATATAAAAAAAAGTTTTATAATTCTTTATATATACTTCTAAGTTAGATTAAACTATAGAAAAGAAATTAAACTATATTTCCTATCTAACTATAAAGTTATACTAGTTTTAAAATTCTATAGTAATATTTTTATTTATAGATATAATTTTAGGTATTTTAAAGATAATTAATAGTAAGAAACTATTTTTTTTATAAAAAAGCTATACCCTATAATAGAAAAAATATAAGAGAAAATATTATATTAATATAGTAGAAATATATTTATAAAGAAAAAGGTAATAAAATATTTAAAAACTTAATCTTTTATATCTTTATAACTAAAATAGATATAGAAATATATTCTTTAATTCTATATACTATAAATTATACCTTATTATCTAGATTAAAAAGTAAAACTAAAAATCCTATATTTAATATATAGTATTTTACTAGTTTTTTTATTTTAGTTTAAATATAAATATAATAAATTTTTATTTAATTTTAGGTTATTTTTACTAGTAAATAAAAGGATATAAATATTAAAAAAAGATACTAGATCTTTTAGGACTAGATAGGTAAGAAGATCTATTTTTAGTAAAATACTAAATTAAATAGAATTTTAAAAGGAAACCTAATCTAAAAAATTATATAATTAATACTTTATAGAGTACTATATATAGTACTATTTTTAGATTTTTTAGTACGCTAGTTAAAAAGTATTAACGCTTTACTTTTAAAGAATAAAAGATTATAGCTTTATATTTATTTTATACCTTTATAACGCTAGTCTATAAAAATTATAAAATATTCAAAGTATAGAACTAGCTACTTCCTTTCTAATAAGTTTTTAAATTTAGGTCTAGCGATAATAGTTGTAGAGATATTAACTCTTCAAATTTCTTAAAAAAAAAGTATACTTTTTCTTTCTATTACCCTACTATAGGTTAATACTTAGTTAATTAAGCCTAGTACTATAGGTACCTTTCTCTTTTATTATAAATAGTACTATTCTTTAGAGCCTTTTAATAGATCTATATAGTACCTCTAGATATTTCCTTATTACTAGGTAGTTATAATAGTAGCTTTATATAAAAAAAAAAAAAAAAAGAAATCTAATATATTATCTAGTAAATTAACCTTTATTAATATAATAATTAATCTAGTATATAAATACTATAAGTTATAGTTATAAACTATATAATTATAGAGTCTATTAGTAAATTTCTTATATATATATATATATAGTATTACTAATTTAGAACTTACTAGAATTACCTCTATAGTAGTTAATTAAGAATAAGGACTTTACTAGTAAATAGTAAGAGCTAATTATAATAGTTTTTAAAGATTAAAAACAGCTAGACTTTATAGTAAAGGTAATTATAATAAAGTTAGAGTAATCTATATAGTTAATAAATATAGAGTAAATAGTAATAGCTTTATAAAATATATAAAGAAATAGTAGATAATATTAATAGTAATAATAGATAAGTAGTATTACTAGTAATAGTAATAGTAATAGGGTAAACTATAAGCTATAAGCTATAAGTAAAAGTTAAAAATATTAATAAATATAAGTAAAGAGAGTTAATATTAAATAACTATTAGTTAGTATTATACTAAGAATAAAAAAAGTATAAAAATATATATAAAAAAAAGGCCTAAATTATATAAATAAATGTCTAAAAATAAGTAAATAAGTATTAAAAAAGAATAAAAAGATCTTATTTTTATATAAATATACTATATAGTTCTATAGGCCTGGATTAGAATCTAGACTAATTAACCTACCTATAAATATTATATAATATAGTAATACTATAATACTATAATATTATATATTATAGAGATTTACTATAAGGTAGGGTAACTTAATAAAATAGGTAGGATAAAAAGGTATATTATACTTTTACTAATATATAAATAAAGGGGGACTAAAAAAGTGGCTAAGGCGCGCCCAGTGTCTATATATAGGCTAACTAAAAAGGTTATAGCGTAAAGCTAACTATAATATTATATAATACTAGTAGGGTAGTATACTCTATATTTACTAATACCTAATATATAATTATAAAGAAGTTATAAAATATTAAAAATATTATAAAAATATTAATAATATTATAATTTAAAAAAAGAATATAAAAAAGAGGTTACCTACTAGTAGTAAGTAATTTATAGTACTATATATAAAGGCTAGTTTTTATAAAAAAAAATCTATATTATATCTCTATTAAAATAATTAATAATAATAAATAGTTAATCTTTAGTAATAAATATAATTTAGTATATATTAGTAGTAAATCTATTACTATTATAGATATTAATATAAATATAATAATTAGCTATATAAACTATAAAACTAAGTAAGCCTTCTAGTAAATTAAATTTTATTAGTATAATTAATCTAGTATATAAATACTATAAGTTATAACTATAGATTATATAATTATAGAGTTTATTAGTAAGTTTATTATATATATATATATATATAGTATTACTAGTATACTATTACTAATCTAGAGGTATATAGAAATAATACTATAGTAGTTAGCTAAGAATAAGAACTTTACTAGTAAATAGTAAAAGATAATTAGAATAATTTTTAAACGCTAAAAGGAGTTAGACTTTATAGTAAAAATAATTATAATTAAATTAGAGTAACTTATATAATTAATAAATATAGAGGTAGTAGTAACTACTTTATAGTAAATAAAGTAAGAAATAGTGGGTAATATTAATAGTAATAATAGGTAGATAGTATTAATAGTAATAATAGGTAGATAGTTATTATAATTATAGTAGAACTAGGTTAAAAGGAAGGAAAGAATTATATATAAAATATTAGTAATAGAAATAAAACTAATAAATACTTATATATAGGCCTATAAAATAGTTTATATTATAAGTTATATAACTATAATCCTACTAAAAGTATAAGATTCTAAAAGTACTAGATTTTAATAAAAATAAAATAGATACTCTTACTAAGAGGGTAGAATCTATAAAAGTAAACTAGAAAATTCTAAAATAGTAAGAATTAAAATAACTAGTATATAATTTAAAAAAATCTCTATATAGTTTCTATTCTTTATAATTAACTTAAGATATTATTTAAAATTTATTTACTTTTATAACTAAATTAAAACTATTTATATATATATAAATATTTAGTCTTCTCCTAATATTATTATATTATATTTTATTATAATATAGAATTATTATCTAATTTTATATTTATCTCTATTATATCTTATTCTTTAAATACTTTTTAAGGTATAGATCTAGATTAGATATATAGGAAACCCCTTATAATACTTTAATTACCTAAAGATTTAAGTTAATATAGTATTACTAAATATACCTACTAGCTTAAAAGGCTCTAGAGTAAATACTACTTTAGGTCTAGCTAGTAATTTAATAACCCTCTTAATAGTATAAGTTAAAAAGGTAGAATAGTTTAAAGTATAGCTAGTTATAATTATAGAATAGGTTTAAGCTCCTATAACTATAATAGTATACCTACTAAGAATTAACTTTAATATTCTAGAACTCTATAATAGAGAAATAAAGACTAATCTTAAAATATTCTTAATAAATATAGTATTATACTATAGGTATAACTATAATATATTTAGAAATAACTAAGTAAAAATCTTAACTACTATAATATATATAATAGAAAGGGTAGTAAAATAAATATACTTAATTATTAAAAACTTTCTAGTATATAAGGTAGAACTAGAAAGGTAAAATAAAATAACTATAAAGATTTTTATATTCTAAAAAGAATTTAAAAAATAGATTAAAATTATATTTAGTAAAGTAGATAAAAGATAATAGGCTAAATAACTTATTATTAAGAATATAAATAATACTTGGCAATATCGGGGTTTATAGAGCTCTAATTAGCTGCGATAAGGGGTGCCTTAACCTAAGTACTAAACTAATTTAGGATAAGTATAGTATATAACTAGCCTTTCTAGTAATCTTTTCTTATATAGTAATCTAATTAATTCGCTCCCTAAATAAAGGGATATTTAAGCTTCTTTTCTCTACTATAGTTATAAGCCTAGCGCTTAGAATATAGAATAATTCTCCCTATATACTTTACTACTTAAATACGCCCTCTTAGGTTCTTCTATTACACTAAAAGCCTTCTTTATTTAATAAAGCTATAAGTAATTTAACTATTCTAGTTACTTAGACCTAGCTTATTAATTAAATAAGCTAGCCTTATTAGTTTATAAGCTTATATTTTTAAGTAAACTCTAAAGGTATCTAGTCTAAAATTAATCTAGATAGTCTAATAGTCCCCTTAATTAAGAATAATTACCCTATTTAACTAGTTATTTTAGAGGAACTATACTAACTAGTCGCTTTAGATAACCTTAAAGATTATAAGCAGGAGCTTAAATTATATAAGAAGAATAAGGAAAGCTATATTTTAAGAATTATAGAATATTATACTATAGTTTCTAACTAGTAGATATACTATTCTAAGCTATAAAATCTCTAGAACTAGGTTTATACTACTATCTCCTAAGATCTCCTTACTCTAGTAATAATTAATATAGTTAAAGATAATAAATCTACCTTATAATATCTACTTTATATACTAAAGAATAATTTAGCGCCTACTAAAGGAGTAATTAAGAATTTTATTTAAGTACAGTATTATACTTATTTTAATAAAGTAAAGAGTAGATAGTAGAACCTAGAGACCTAGTTTAAAGAATAGTAACTCTTTTACTATAAAGCAATTATATACTTAGTTAAAGAAACTAAAGGAGTGCTTATAACCTATAATTTCTTTAAAGCTTTAGGTAAGAAGATTGCCCCTAAGTAGTCCTACTTAATTAAGTAATAAATCCTGCTTAATAAGATGCTTAGAAAACCTATAATAATACTTTCTAAGATTAGAAAGGTATTTTTAGTACTAATTTAGGAATAATTACTTTACCCTAATTATAAAAAAACTAGTATCTACGCGATATTTAGTAGTTAGACTACTAAGCCTAGTAGGGAATTATTTAATAATATATAGAATAATAATTATTTTAACTACCCCTATAAGAACGCCTAATATAAATAGTAACTAATTAAATACTAATACTTATAGATAGCTATTATTGGTGCTCTAATTAATAGATTCTAAGTATTTAACCTTTCTAATAAAGAGTAAAATAAGATTTTAAGCTATCTAAAACTCTTATAATAGTTAAAGTTATAGACTAAAATTAATAGCGCTAATTAGAAAATAAGTAATAAGAAATAGTTTACTATTAATTATTCTAGTAGTATTGCAGTAGCTCTTATTAATCTAATTAACCTTTTAAGCGAAGTCTCTAAAAATAGAATCTATAATATAATATAAAATTCTTATCTACTTTCTAAAAGTATAATTCTAAATAGCGTAGCTACTATTTATTTTATTAATAATTAGAACCTTCTAGTTACTAGTTCTTTTAAGAAAGTAACTATAGAAGACTAAGTTAAAGTAGGAACTTAAGCTCTACCTATCTTAGAAATAGGAAATTACCTAATTAAGAATATTCTTTATAGTAAGAATAGGAAATAATTAGAGAATCTACTACTTAAAGATATAAAAGTAGTTAAGAACTTTTATATAAATATTATCTTAAAAGCTTAACTTAAAAAAGTTAGTATTTAGTATTTTAGCTTAAATAATACCCTAAGGATTAGAATAATTAAATAAAGTATTATAATAGTAGATCTATAGTATAAGTATAACCTTACTTTTTTTAAATATAAGCCTATATACTCTTATTCTACTATTATAAATATAATTTAATTATCTAGACTATTAAGAGAGAATATCCCCTGTTTAGATAGTAAAGAACTATAGTATAAGTAATTAGGATACCTTAGGAAAAAGATATTATAAGCTCTAGTTTCTAGTATATATAGTATATTAATTAAAGGAACGCGATAATAAGAATATAAGTATTATATAGTTATATATATAAGTAAGGTAATCTTATAATAACTATATAAGTATTTACTATATCTATTCTACTATATTATATAGAACCTATTTAATATAGAGTAAGGGTAAATACTTAAATTCTAGATTCTTATAATAAAGAAAGAATTTAGCGGGAAGTTCTATAATTTTAATCTATAAGGAAAGACGCTTTTAGAGATTCTATAATTAATAAAATACCTATCGACCTTTATAAAGAATAAGTATTAGCTCTAAATTATATAAATTTAGTAGAATAATAATATAATAATACTCCTATAGTAAGGGATATTATAATATAAAAAATAGGTAATTAAAGAAAGAATTATAATTAACCCTTTACTACCTTACACGTATAAAACTAATAGTTCGGCAGAGCGAGCTAGAAAAGAGCTAATTAAATAAATAGTAAAGATAAGGTCTAGCACGAATCTACTAATAAAACTATAGCTAGAGATTATAAATATAGTAGTCTAGCTATATAATATAAGCCTAAGTATAGTATATAGTTTTTAATTACTAAATAAAATATTAGATAGCTAGTTCTAATAGTACTTTTAGTACTATAAGCTAGTAATTATATAATATATAATAGTAGATCTCTATCTAGACTAAAATAGGATTTATACCTATAGATACTAAGTATATTCTCTAATAAAGGATCGCGAAGCTAGGTATAATAGAAGGGGATTTAAAATAAATTTAAGAGCTTATATTAGGTATTTAGTAGGCTATTAAGTTTTTAATATCTATAGAATATAGGTTCCTATACTTAATTAAGTAATTATAACTAGGAATATTATATTTAATAAGATAATCTTCTACTAGGAAGTATATAAAGTTAAACTTCTAAAGGTAAAAACTTTAAGAATTATAGAAAGTATTTATAAGAATAAGGTTAATAATCTAGAAAATATATTTAATATAATTAATCTTATTTCTAGCTTAAATAAGCACGCGAGCACTATAAGAATTAAGAATACTAAGTAACTATTTAGGGGTAAAGGATTAGAGTAAATAAATTCTAAGGATAGCTAACTAAGAAATTAGAAAGTAATAATACTAATTACTATATAAGCTATAAGTATAGCTAGCTAGTAACTAGAAATTTATATAGGCTAAGATTTAAGTATAGGACTTATAACTCTAGATATAATACTATAGCTAAATATTATAGAAACTAATTAATATAATTATAAGGATACTAGGAGCTACTAGAATTAGAATTTAACTAGAAGAGCTAGTAAACTAGAGCCTTAGAATAATACTTTCCTAGAGTAGGAGCTTTAAAACCCTACTACTACCTTTTAATCTAGTATAACTAACTCTATACCGCTAGATAAAGTAAGAAATCTACTAGTAAACTAAAGGTAATAGTATATCTTCTCTATAGTAAGTAGGGTAAGTAGATAACTTTAAAAAGAGGTACCTAAAATTAATTAACTAATAAGCAGATATTTACTAGTTTAAAGATTAAGATAATAAAATATAGATTATAATAATTAGCTAGAAGATAGATTAAATTTTAGTATATATATACTAATAGTAAATCTATCTTTAAAAAATAGTTTCTAGATTAACTTCGTGTATATATTTATACTAGGAGTAGATAAAACCTAGAATAAGTATAAAGACTATAAGATACTAAATATAGTAATTATAGTAACTATACTTAAGAAATTAAAAATAGTAATATTACTAGCTTATTTATATAGAGATAAGCTACTACTAGAACTAATACTCTAGAAATATCTACTTTCCTATCCTTTAGGAAAGCTATTTAAGTAGGCTATAATTAAAGAAATTACTACCCTATAGTAAAAAGGAACTTAAATAAAACTACCCTAATTATAAGTAATAAGACGCCTATTTCTATTAAAATAGGTATTTATATATAAGCTTAATTAGGATAGTTAGTTTAAAAACTATAAAACTTATATTATAGTTAGAGGGAATCTTTAACTAAAGAATACCCTATACTTAACCTATACTACTATACTTATAGTAAGGTTATTCTAAGTAGTAATAGTAATTACTATAGAGTTTAACCTTAAAATTAAATAATATAATATTATAGGAGTATTTCTAAATACTATAATTATAATAGATAATTCTATAACCTATAAACTTCTAGATAGGTTTAAGATACTAGAAATATATATAAGATTAAATTAAGCTCTCTATAGTTTAAGAGACTTACTACTTCTCTAATATAAAGAGTTTTCCCGCTCGCTTAGAGCTAAAGAGCTTAAAGCTTTAAAGGAAGAGTCTTATTTATTCCTTTCTAGAGATTAGAAAATCCTAGTACTATTCTATATAGATAATATACTACTTCTATATTATAATAACTATAGAGAGTAAACTTAAATACTATAAAATAAGGTTATAAATAAATATAAGATTAAAGATAAGGGACTAGTTAAGTAGTTTCTTAAAGTATAAGTAATTAAAGACTAAGATAATTAGATAATTACACTTATATATAATATATATATTAATAAGATTATAAAAAGATTTAAGCTTTATAAAGCTAGTAGCTTTCTACCTACTCCTCTCTTAATTAATAAGTTTAAAAAGAGTAAAGGCGAAGTATTACTATAGTAGATTAAGAGTTATTAAGAGAAGGTTAAATTAGTATTATATATAGTAATTATACTATAACTAGATATTATATTTACTATATTAAAGCTATCCTTCTTCCTTACTAACCTAAGTATAAAGTATAAAGTAGTAGTTAATTAAGTAATTCTATACCTCTATAGAACGCGCTAGAAAGTAATTTAGTTTAGTAAATATAATAGTCTAGACCTACTTATCTATAGAGATATATCTTTTATAGATAATCTACTAATAAGATAATTATTTTATAGGTATATTACTCTACTATTTAGTAGCACTATTCTATAGAAGGTAGCTTACTAAAGTATAATTATAACTTTAATTATAAAAGTAGAACTTCTCGCTCTAGAGTATATTAGTAAAGAAGTAATAACTTTAAAGTATTTCTTTATTAAACTTATACTAGACTTAGGATTACTCTAGTAAATCTACTATAATAACTAGTAGATAATTAAACTAGTAATTAGAAAAAATAAAAGGATTACTATATACCTTTAATATATTAATATCTAGAATATATAGCTATAATAAGAGTATATAAAGGGATTATTTAAGATTTTATATTTTAAAATAAATAAAATACCTATAGATAGTTTAATAAAAGTGCTATTAAAGTAATAGTTTACTAGATTTATAAAGCTATTTAATCTTTAAAATATAAGTTTTATAATTATAGATATAGAAAAAGTAAAGTAAGTAGAGATTTATTAGATTTAATTATAAAAAGTACTTTTTAACTAGAGAATAAAAGAAAAATAAAGGAAAAATAAAAGAAATCTATCCTACTTAAATATATTAAGTATCTAATTAAAGAGCTTATAAAGTTAAGTATACTACTATACTTTTAATATATTAGAGCGCCTAGTATACTTATATCTAAAGCTATCCTAACTATAAATAAAAAATTCCTTAGTTTTAAAAAACCTACTATAACTATATAAATACTCCTTAGAATAATTAAAATTAAGCTACTATTAATCTATACTATAATAACTAATATTTAGACCTACCTTATAGAGCTACCGCGAAGTATAGTACTTATAAAGAGTAGATATACTATACTTAAAAGTATATATAGCTTTCTATAAGCCTGCCTTTTAGCTATTTATAGGGTAGACCTACTAGAAAGTAGGTAGAGTAGAAATAAGAGTAGTAGAAATAAAAATAAAAGTAAAAGGAGTAGGGATAAAAGTAGGGATAGGAGTAGGTAGAAATAGGATAGAAGTAGGTAGAGTAGAGATAGGAGTAGAAAAAGAGCTAGTTATTAAATAGGGGTTCTATAAAGATATAAAAAGGGTCTCTTAACCCTTATTCTAATCCTTTAATATAGCTTAAATATACTATTATAAATAATTAACCTTATAAGCCTATATATAATTAGTAAAAATCTAAGTAATAAAGAAGATAAGGGAAGCTTATACTAAAGTTTAAATTATTATAAAATAGGATAAAGTATATTATATATATAGCTAGGAATAGTAGACTATAATAATTAGTAAAATTTAATTAGATAAGTAGAGAATCTAGCTTATATTAGTTTATATAAGTATATATAATAGTAAAAGTAGTACTTAGTCTACTAGTTTATAATATTATAGTAGAGGCTATCTAATCTACTACTTAAGGTACTTATTAAGTAGCTAAGGTAGCTTATTAGCTAAATAGTTCTAATATATTCTTCTTCTATAACTAGGGAAGTATATAATACTATTAGAGGAGTTTAGCTAGGAGTATAGGAAATAGACTAAGTAGAAGGGTAATTATAATAAGTTATTTAAGGAGTTATAGTAAATCTTTTAGTAGTAGTTACTTATTTAACTTTAAGTTTTTATTCTTATTTAAGTATTTTAGTAGTATAAGCTTTAGTAGTGTTATTAGCTATCTAAAAGATATAAGTAGAGTATTAAAAAGTAAAAAATAAGAATATACTATAAGATAGGATAATAGGGATAAAAAAGAGAAGTTTAAAAGGTATAAAAAATACCTTTTTATTCTACCTATCTTTACTAATTTATACTATATAATAATTACTTACCTTGTTTACTATTACTTACTATACCTAGTTATAAGGCTACTACTATTTATAAGTACTATATTAAGTACTAGAAGATTCTTACTCTAGCTAATTAGTATTATAACGCTAATAATAGCGTAATATAAGTAGGAAATTATAGTCTAAGCTATATATTTCTAAGGGAAGCTAATCTAAATAATTAAATTCTACTAGTAAATAAATAATAAGCGCTATTTACCTAGGGGGTATATTAAAAATATAAATAATACTTAGTAATATTAGGGTTTATAAAGCTCTAATTAGCCGCGATAAGAGGTACCTTAACCTGAGTACTAAACTAATTTAGGACAAGCGTAGTATATAACTAGCCTTTCTAGTAATCTTTTTTTATATAGTAATCTAATTAATTCGCTCCCTAAATAAAGGGATATTCGAGCTTTTTTTCTCCACTATACTTATCTAATATATTAAGTAAATTAGATTAGCTAGTAAATACTCTACTATATTTAAATAACTCTAGGCTAAAATTAATTAGAATAATATTCTACTATAGGTAGCCTATTATAATAGTCTAAAAGAGTTAGTTAAGAATAAACTACTCTATTATAAAAAATCTAATAGCCTAGAAACCCTAATTAAACTAGTAATATAAATTAATTATTAATTATATAAATAATAACTAGAAAGAAAAGATTTTACTAAACTAGTATTTAGTCTAAGGACTAATATATAAAAACTATATTATAAATAAAAAAAACTATAATAAAGATATAATTATAGAAGATAAGGCCTATAAAAGAAAGGAATAAACCTTATAATAAAAGAAATAAAATAATATCTAATAATAATACTTTAAGGATAAAACTTATCTAAATTATAAAGAGAAAGAATACTTTAAAGTTAAATATCTTTTTAGAAAGTTCTAGAGTAAATAAGTCTAAATAATAAGGGTAGTTATAGTAATACTATAGTCTAGGACCCCTATACTACTACTAAAGAATATTATAAATAATAAGTCTAAAACCTCTAAACTACTAATAAAAGTCTAGAAAATAACTAATAAAAAGAATATTATAAATTAAATTCTATAAAACCTATATTAAATATATAGAAATAATAAATACTTTATACTAGTTTATAACTATAAAATTAGAATTATAAGTATAGATACTAACTAAATATACTACTAAGTAGAGAAAAAGTAAAGTAGAGTATTAGCCCTAATATAATAAATCTAAATAGATAATAATTATTTAATAATTAAATAGTAATACTATAGATTTACTAAATATAAATACTATAAAAGGGAAAAAAATATAATAATAAAAATATTTAATAAGTTAGGGTATAAAGAACTACTAAAGGAAAACTATATTATAAAGTTATACTATATATATAAATATAAAGAATAGAAAGAGTACTATAATACCCTAGAGTAGTACTAATATTACCTATACTATTATTTTATATACTAGAAATAAAAGTATATAATAGAATATTAGTTTATAGAATATAATTTAAAAAAAACTAAAAAGCTTTATAAGTATAATAATAATACTTATCCCTTATAGAAAAATCTAAAATATATATAATAAGTTTAATAAAAGGACTATAAATATATAGAGGAGTATCTAGAATACTTTAATAAGAAAAAAGAAATTACTAGTAGCTAATAAAAAGAATACTATAAATATATTATATTATATAAATACTTAGTTATAGGGTACCCTATATACTATAATTAAGTAAATAAAAGAGAATTTATCTAAGTTTTTAGAGTAGAATAATACTAGAAGTATATATACTAGAATTATTTTAAAACCCCTTAGAAATACTAATAGAATAACTAGAGGTAATATATAAAAGAGGGTAAGAAAGTAAAAAACTTATTATATAATAACTACTTACTATATAATAAATATAAGTATATAGGAGTCTATAAAGAGACTTAAATAGAATTAAAAAACTAGAATAATACTAAATAATAAATTAAGCTAGTAAAGGTATTCTAAAGGTTTAAAGAATAAGTAGAAATAATAAAACTATAGAATATTATATAGAGAAATAAATTATAATTAAAGAATTTTAAGTAAATATACTAATAAACTCTAGTACTACTAGATATTTAATTTTACCTAAAATAATAAAGAAATATAACTTATTATATTATAATAAGGTAGAGCTAGTCTAATTAGAAATAATAAATAAAATATTTTTCTAAGGGTATAGTAAAGGCTAGTTATACCTTAAAATACTACTATTACTAGTAGGTATTAAAGAATTTAAAAGCTAATATAGTTTTATTATAATAGATATAGAAAGTTTAGAAGCTATAATAGGCTATAACTAGTTATTAAATAATAATCTATAGCCTACTTATAAATACTAGATACGCCTTAACTACTTTTTTAGTCCCCCTTTATTCGTGTATTAGTAAAAGTATAATGTGTCTTTTTATCCCCCCTACTTTATTAAGTCACTCTACCTTATAGTAAATCTCTATAATATATATAATAATCTAGATATTAACTAGAAAAGTTAAATAATATATAGCTAAGGATTAATATTATAGATTACTAATATAAGGTATTTATAGAAAGTAAAGCTAAAGGTTCTAAATATTCTAACTAAGTAGGCTATATAATAATAAACTAAAAAGATCTTAGCTACTAAGATTAATAGAAGTTTTAAAAAGAACCTAGGATAAATATAAATTATTTAGATATAATACTTCGATTTTTAGGTTATAAAAAAGCTATTAATAATTTTACTAGAATATAAAGAGTATATAGAATTCTTTAAAGAAATTAAAAAGAAAGAATTACTAGATTACTAAGAATAAAATTATAAGATACCTTTAGAAGAGAATATAAAATTATAACTAGAATAGCTAAGACTAATATTAGTAGATTAGAAAAAAAAATATATAAGTACTTATAAAAAAATCTAAGATAGAAGTATATTTAGAAAAGTTATAGTTCTATAGACTTTCTAATTTTATAGATACTTAAAAAGAATAGTAAGCTATAACTCTATATAAATTATTATTAAGAATATAAATAATACTTAGTAATATTAGGATTTATAGAGCTCTAATTAGCTATAATAAGGGGTGTCTTAACCTAAGCACTAAACTAATTTAGGATAAGTATAGTATATAACTAGTCTTTCTAGTAATCTTTTCTTATATAGTAATCTAATTAATTCGCTCCCTAAATAAAGGGATATTTAAGCTCCTTTTCTCTACTATAACTATAAATAAAGTATATTATTATAGCCTTTTATTATATAAATATTTTAACTATTTATATAGGATAAAATATAGGAGGTTAAAAATAAATATATATACTAATAAGAGTTTCTTAAGTATCTTAACTACTATAATTCTTTAGAATAAAGAGATATTACTTTAGCTTTAGTAATATATTCTAAAAGAAACTAAATTAATAAATAATTTTATAAGTTATAATAGTAATTAGTAAATAATTTATTTTAGCTTTTTATTTCTATTTTATATAATATAGAGGAAGACCTATAAGGAGTAACTTACTAAAAGAATAAACTCTATTTTAGCTTATCTTATATAAAATAGAATAAAGATTTTAATCTTCTTAAATAGTAGAAATTTAATAAGTAAGTCTATATTTATTTTACTTAGGTTATAAAGAATATTATAGTAATACTAATTACTAAAGTTAGAATAAAGTATATTTTTAATTTAGTAAAAGATATAATTAGAAATTAAAGATATAATTTTACTACTAGTATAATTTAAAAGCTTTTAATATTTAAAAATACTATTACTTAAAAAATAGATAATAAACTAAGCTCTAAAGTTAAAAATAGGACTAATAAGAATAGTAGTTAGTTTAGAAATTTATATAAGCTCTTAAATAATATATATAAGCCTAAGCTATTAGTATAAATAAGTAAAGAAGAAGAAGTAGAAAAGAAAGAAAATAAAAATATTTCTAAATAGAAAATTATATAGAGTAGCTAAGGGGAAGAAATAACTACCCTATTATAAAAGTATTAAAGGCTATAGTAGTATCTAAAATAGTTATTACTATAATAAATAATTATAATAAATATATATATAAATTATTAAATCTAAAGTTAATAATAAATAATAAAAATAGAATCTTAATTTATACCTATTTATTATATAATATTTATTAAAAGAATAATTTAGTTACTATATTATATAAGTAATCTAAGTAGATATACTAACTCTATTTCTATCTATATTTTAACTACTTCTACTTAACTATAACCTATACTTTAACTACCCCTACTTTAACTCTAACCTATACTTTAATTATTTTTACTCTAACCCCTATCTAGGGTTTATATAACCCAGTATTACGAAAAATAGTAATTAAGTATTACTAAGTAACTAAGTAATTACTATATAGTATTACTAAGTAATTACTTAATTATTATTACTTAGTTACTATTACTTAGTTACTTATTACTATTACTAATTACTTAAAAAATAAAATAGTAACTAAGTAATTATCGAACTCCCTAGGAAAAGTAACTTCGTGTTTTGTGGACGCTAGACCTAATCTAAGTACTAAAATAGCGGTTTAGTAGTAGGGTAGGGGACAAGATTGCCCTAATAAGGAGGTATTAAATCCTATTAAAGTTAGTCTATTAAATATAACTTTAAAAGTTTAAAAAAGTAAGGTATTACTTTAATTTATACTAGTCTTTATTAGGGGATGAAAAATTCCTAATTAAGTTAGAGATAACTTATAAATAAATATCTAAAAAGAGAAAAATAGGGAAAGTAAACCTAAATAGGCTAGAAACTACCTAATTAGGAATAGTTTAATTCCTAAATAGGCTAGCGTGGCGAACTAGTCCTAAATAGGAATAAAAAACTAGGCCTAAAATAGGAAGGAACTAGGCCTAAATAGGTAACTTATTAAAAGTAATAATTGTAGAGCCAGCGATAGAATTATATAGGATATCTAGATATTTTCTTAATACTAGGTAGCTCCTCCTAGGGGTTTATTTTTAAAAAAAAAAAAAAAAAAAAAAAAACCTGAGTAATTACTCAGTTACTATATTTAGTAATTATTTTTAAATATATAACTAAATTTAAAGTTATTATAAGTAAAGATTAAACTTTAATTAGTATTATATATACTTTAAAGGCTTTAATATATAGTATTTTTTAATATATTATTATTCTTTAAGCTATTTAAAGACGCTTAAGCTTATAGTAAAAAACTTAAAAAGATTATATAAATTAAATACCCTAAATACTAACTAGCTTTTAAAATATTATAATAAGCTATAATAGATACTAATACCTATAATAATTATTATTATTTATAAAATACTTATAGTTATATAAAAAATATTTTATTAAAAAAAGCTTTATAATTACTTTAGAGTAGTAGAGACTTTAATACTTTTAGTAAAAAGTTTAAAAAGACTATATAATTAAATTTAGTTTATATAGTAACTGATTTTTAAAATATAGAACAATAGTAAAATATATAACCATACTAATAAAAATACTAATAATATTATAATAATTGTTTATAGATATATAAATAATTCTATTATAAAAACTTTATAATTTATTAAGGGCCTTTACGTCCTCAAGACTTTTAGTAAGAAATCTAAAAAGACTATATAATTAAATTTAGTTTATATAGTAATGGATTTTTAAAATATAGAACCATAGTAAAATATATAATTATACTAATAAAAATTATAAAAAATAGTATATATAAAATAGTATATTTCTTTATATCCTTTTCTTATAGTTAATAAACTTTTTATAGAGGCCTTTATATACCTTTATATAAAGGTAATTAGAAAGAAAATTATTTTCCCTATAATATATTACCTTATATAATAGTCTAGTAATTTCAATAGTAATAGTTTCTAAATTTAGATTTATTATATATTTTAGTATAAGCCTAGCGCCTAAGCTAATTATATTTTTTTAATATTTTAGATTATATAGTAAAGATCTAAATAGATTATATCCTTTTTTTTAAAAAGAAGTTAGAATAACTAAATAAGTTTCCTATAATATATAGACTTTTAATATAGTTTAATAGTTCTTATAATTATAGATCTATATTCTAGATAGTATTAATATTTTTATATTAGGCTAGTATAGAAATAAGACTATTTTTATTATAATTTTAATATTTTAATAGAGAACTAAATAGACTAGATATCTATAATATTAATACTAACTTAGATTAGTATTATAATACTTTAATTATATATAAAATTAAAGTATATATTTACTATTACTAATTTTAGTTAAAAAATAGTAACTGAGTAATTACTATAATAACTGAGTAATTACTCAGTTACTATTACTATTACTATTTACTAATTACTTAGTTACTATTTACTATTACTATTTACTTAGGGTAAATTAATTACTTAGTTACTATTTACTTAGTTATATAGTAATTACTTAGTTATTCGTAACACTAATATAACTATAACCTAACCTTTATTTAAGTATAGGTATATCTAATCTATTTACTAGTCTAATAGAGTAGAATATTCTAGTATAAGTCTCTTTCTATAAGAGCTAGCCTTTATATATAGTACTATAAATTACTTACTACTAGTAAGTAATTTCTCTTTTATATTCTTTTTTAAATTATAATATTATTAATATATAATATCCTTAATACTTTATAATATTTTTAATATTTTATAACTTCTCTATAATTATATATTAGGTATTAGTAAATAAGGAGTATACTACCCTACTAGTATTATATAGTATAATAGTATTATAGTATTATAGTATTATAGTATTATAATATTATATAATATATATAGGTAGGTTAATATTTAGTTAATTAAGCCTATTACTATAGGTGCCCTTTTTTCTTTTTTATTATAAATAGTACTATCTTTTAGAGCTATTTAATAGAACTATATAGTACCTCTAAATATTTCCTTATTACTAGGTAGTTATAATAGTAACTTTATATTTAAAAAAAAAAAACTATTATAAAAGCTATTATTTATAGATATTTATAGCTTTATAATATTATAAAGACTACTTTAAGTACTATTATATTAAATATTTTTTTTCTAAAACTATTTACTACTTTTAATAGTAACTTTATTAGAGGTATAATATTAGTCTTATACCTTATATTATATACAATCACTATAAGGGCAGGTAAATTAATAAAGTAAGGGGGATAAAAAAGCACGTAATACTTTACTAATACACGAATAAAGGGGGACTAAAAAAGTGGCTAAGACTTACCTATCATCTATATATAGGCTAACTAAAAAGGGTATAGTGCTAAGCTAGTTAAAATAGGTTTAGTGTATAATACCTTATTACTATCTATTATAATATAAAGTTAAGTACTAATACTAAGTTTAAAAATATATTAAGTATCTTTTTATTAACTTTAGTATTAATAGTTAATATTCCCTAAAACTAGTTATATAACTAGTTAAATAAAAAGCTAATATCCTTAACTTCTAGAACTTAGTTAATATAATTTATAACTATATTAATATTAGTGTTAGTATTATAAAAACGTTAGTAATTAGTAATTAGTAAATAAGATTTTCCTTATTAGTAATTAGTAATAGTAATTAGTAACTAAATTATTATAGATTAGTAATTAGTAATAGTAATTAGTAACTACTTTAATAATAGTTAGTAATTACTTAGTTACTAATTTAGTAATTAATCTAGATATTTTCTTTTTTTTTCTTTTTTTTTAATCTATATATTATACTAAAGTAATAAATAGGATTACTATTTATTAAGTATAATATAGCTAGAAGATCTATTAATTAGGTAAATAAAATATTAAATTAATATATAAGAAATATATTACTTAATTAAGAGTTTATATATATAAGAAACTAAGTAAGTATATAATTAATATATAATTATCCTTTAGAAAATAGGATTCTATAGTAGAGAAAAGGAGCTTAAATATCCCTTTATTTAGGGAGTGAATTAATTATATTACTATATAAGAAAAGATTACTAGAAAGGCTAGTTATATACTATATTTATCCTAAATTAGTTTAGTACTTAGATTAAGGTACCCCTTATTATAGCTAATTAGAGCTCTATAAACCTTAATATTACTAAGTATTATTTATATTTTTAATATACCCTTTAGGTAAATAGTACTTATTATTTATTTACTAGTAGAATTTAATTATTTAGATTAACTTCCTTTAGAAATATATAGTTTAGACTATAATTTCTTACTTATATTATACTATTATTAGTATTATAATACTAATTAACTAGAGTAAAAGGCTTTTAGTACTTAGTATAGTACTTATAAATAGTAGTAGCCTTATAACTAGATATAATAAGTAATAGTAAATAAAGTAAGTAATTATTATATAGTATAAACTAGTAAAAGTAGGTAAAATAAAAAGTTATTTTTTATACCTTTTAAATTTCTTTTTTTTATCCCTATTATTTTATCTTATAGTATATTCTTATCTTTTACTTTTTAATACTCTACTTATACCTTTTAGATAGCTAATAATACTACTAAAGCTCGCGCTACTAAAGTATATAAATATAAAAAGAAACTTAAAGCTAAATAAATAGCTATTACTAAAAAGTTTACTATAACTTTTTAAATAACTTATTAATCTAATTACTTTTTTACCTAGTTTATTCTCTATACTTTTAGCTAAGCTCCTCTATTAGTATTATATACTCCCCTAGTTATAAAAAAAATTATACTAGTGCTATTTAGTTATTAAGCTACCTTAGCTATTTAAATAGTATTTTAAGTAGTAGGTTAGATAGCCTCTACTATAATATTATAAACTAGTAGATAAACTACTACTTTTACTATTATATATACTTATATAAATTAATATAAGCTAAATTCTTTACTTATTTAGTTAAGCTTTACTAATTATTATAGTCTACTATTTCTAGCTATATATATAATATACTTTATCTTATTCTATAATAATTTAAATTTTAATATAAGCTTTTTTTATCTTCTTTATTACTTTTTTTTTTTTTTTTTTTTTTAATATAAAGTTACTATTATAACTACTTAGTAATAAGGAAATATTTAGAGGTACTATATAGTTCTATTAAATAGCTTTAAAAAATAGTACTATTTATAATAAGAGAGAAAAAAGGGTGCCTATAGTACTAGAATTAATTAATTAAGTATTAATCTATCTATATATATTATATAATATAGTAATACTATAATACTATAATACTATATAATACTAGTAGGGTAGTATACTCCTTATTTACTAATATCTAATATATAATTATAGAGAAGTTATAAAATATTAAGAATATTATAATTTAAAAAAGAATATAAAAGAGAGGTTACCTACTAGTAGTAAGTAATTTATAATACTATATATAAAGGCTAGCTCTTATAGAAAGAAACCTATACTATATCCTACTCTATTAAAATAGTTAATAATAATAAGTAACTAATCCTTAGTAATAAATATAATATAGTATATACTAGTAGCGAGCCTATTAGTAACCTAGATATATCTAACTATATATATTATAAAATCTAATATATTATTTAGTAAGTTAACCTCTATTAGTATAATAATTAATCTAATATATAAATATTATAAATTATAACTATAGACTATATAATTATAGAGTCTATTAGTAAGTTTTTTATATATATATATATATATATAGTATTACTAACTTAGGGCTTACTAGAATTACCTCTATAATAGTTAACTAGAAATAGGGACTTTACTAGTAAGTAATAAGAGCTAATTATAATAGTTTTTAAAAGTTAAGAGGAGTTAGACTTTATAGTAAAAATAATTATAATTAAGTTAGAATAATTTATATAGTTAATAAATATAGAGTAGATAGTAGTAGCTTTAGAGGATATATAAAGAAGTAGTAGGTAATATTAATAGTAATAATAGGTAGATAATATTAATAGTAATAATAGGTAGATAATATTAATAGTAATAATAGGTAAGTAGTATTAATAGTAATAATAATAGTAATAAGGTAATATACTAAGCTATAAGCTATAAACTATAGGTAAAAGTTAAAAATATTAGTAAGTATAAATAAGAGGAGTTAGTATTAAATAACTATTAGTTAGTATTATACTAATAATTAAAAAAGTATAAAAATATATAAAATAAGTATTAAAGAAGGATAAAAAGCTCTCTTCTATTATAAGTATACTATATAGTTCTATAGGCCTAGATTAGGATCTAGACTAGCTTTATTACTTAGATTTTTACTAATTATATATAAGCTTATAAGGTTAATTATTTATAGTAGTATATTTAAGCTATACTAAAAAATTAGAATAAGAGTTAAAAGATCTATTTTATACCTTTATAGAATTTCTATTTAATAACTAGTTTTTTTCTACTTTATTTATTTTTATTTTATTTTTATTTACTTTTATTCTTATTTTTATTTCTATTCTTTTTACTCTTATTTCTACTTTTACTATTCCTATTCTAACTCTATTTACTTTCTAGTAGGTCTACTCTATAAATAGTTAAAAGGTAGGTTTATAAAAGGTTATATATACTTCTAAGTATAATATATCTATTCCTTATAAGTACTATACTTTATAGTAACTCTATAAAATAGGCCTAAGTATTAGTTATTATAATACTAATTAGTAGTAGCTTAATATTAATTACCTTAAAGAATATCTATATAGTTATAATAGATTTTTTAAAGCTAAGGAATTTTCTATTTATAGTTAGGGTAGCTTTAGATATAGGTATATTAGGTATTTTAATATATTAAAAATATAGTAATATACTTATCTTTATAAGCTCTTTAATTAGATATTTAATATATTTAAATAGAATAAATTTTTAAATTTTTTTTTTATTTTTCTTTTATTCTCTAGTTAAAAAGTACTTTTTATAATTAAATCTAATAAATCTCTACTTACTTTACTTCTTCTATATCTATAATTATAAAACTTATATTTTAAAGGTTAAGTAACTATATAAATCTAGTAAACTACTATTTTAATAATACTTTTATTAAACTATCTATAGGTATTTTACTTATTTTAAAATATAAAACCTTAAATAATCCCTTTATATACTTTTATCTTAGCTATATATTCTAGATATTAATATAGTAAAAGTATATAGTAATCTACTTATTTTTTCTAATTACTAGTCTAATTTTCTACTAGTTATTATAGTAGATTTATTAAAGTAATTCTAAGTTTAGTATAAGCTTAGTAAAGAAGTATTTTAAAGCTATTACTTCTTTACTAATATATTTTAGAATAAGAAACTCTACTTCTATAGTTAAAGTTATAATTATATTTTAATAAGCTACTTTCTATAGAATAATACTACTAAATAGTAAAGTAATATATCTATAAAATAATTATCTTATTAGTAGATTATTTATAAAAGATATATTTTTATAAATAAGTAGGTCTAAACTATTATATCTACTAAATTAAATTACTTTCTAGCGCGTTTTATAAAGGTATAGAATTACTTAATTAACTACTACTTTATACTTTATTATTTATAATAAATAAAGTAAGGAAGTGAACTATTATAGTAGAGCCTCTATATAGCTAGCTAAACCTTAGGGCTATATATTACTTAATTAGGATAAAGGATTTTAGGCTTTTTATTAGGTAAAAAAAGGTATTTTATATATTCTAATTAGTCTTTAAAACGCGATATAATAATATTTCCTTAAATACTAATATAGCTAATATATTATTTATAGCTACTTTAGCTATAAAATACTAAACTTAGCTATATATTTCTAAATATTTACTTAGTATATAATCCTTCTTTAGGTATTAGTCTAGCCTAATATTAACTAATACTTTAAAAATTTAAAATCTCTTTTTTAACTTAATTTAACTTTATCTTTTATTTATCCTTTTACTATAATGCTATTATAATACTTAATTTTAACTATACTTCTAGTAATTTTATACTATTTCCTTTATTTATTTTAACTTTTTTTAAGATATTCTATATTATAGAGATTCACTATAAGGTAGAGTAACTTAATAAAGTAGGGGGGGATAAAAAGGCACGTTGTGCTTTACTAATATACAAATAAAGGGGGACTAAAAAAGTAGCTAAGGCGCGCCTAGTGTCTATATGTAGGCTAACTAAAAAGGGTATAGCGCTAAGCTAGCTAAAACGGGCTTATTATATACTATTATAGATACTATATAATATTCTCTTTATAATACCTTACTTCTTTATTAGTATATCTTTTTTAAGTATTATATAATTATTATAGAATAGTATTAGTAATATAAGGAGTATTTTAATAATTCTAACTAGAAGTATATTTTTTTTTATAAGATTCTAGAGCTTTAGAAATAGGTTAAATAGTGCCTTTATAAGGCTAAGTAATTTAACTTTATTATAGAAGATATTATTCTCCCCTTTTTCTAAAATTATATAGATAATACTATATAAAAGTATTTCCTCCTATAATAAATTATATTTCTAAATTAGTATAAAATAAACTTTTAAAGTAGATTAGTTATATATAGTCTTTTTTTTTTTATATATATCCTTATTTAATATCTAGACTAATACTTATTTTATAGATATATTTTTATATTATATTATCTATTCTAGCTATATACTATCTTTTTATTAATTAGTAATAGTAGACTAGGGACCTATACTACTCTACTATAAATATAATTATCTACTTAATCTATTTCTTAATATCTTTATAAATAAAAAATTAAAGAAATATTATATATATAATAAATAAAAATATTCTTTACTAACTTTTATTATACCTCTTTCTAAATACTATATTATTAGTAGGCCTATTAATACTATAACTTAACTATATTTTATACTTTATACTCTATTATCTTTACTAGGTCTTTTATAGCTCTTTACTATAATAAAACTAACCCTATAAATATTATTTTAGAATAGCTATTATTTATTATATAAGGCCTATTAAATCCCTTTTCTAATATCCTCTTCTAGGCTAAATATAATATAATTACTACTATATATTTCTTTACTATTATATATAGAGGATTTAAATATAAAATCTATTTAATTTATAATAATATAAATACCTATCTAGTCTACTTTTATATCTCTAAGTTTATAGATATTAAGTAAGGTATTAGACTTTACCTCCTCTAATAGTCCTATACCTAATTATAATAATAAAAGTAATAGGGATAAATTTTATAATAAAGACCTCTTTATAGAAGACTTTATAACTACTAAAGACTAAATATATTAATAGAATTTTTCTATTTAATAATTTTTAGATTTTATAAATCTAGACTATCTATAAGAACCTATCCTTCTATCTAAAGAATTAAACTATATATTAGTATTCTATTAGAAGTTTAAAAATATTTAAATAAATATTTACTTTATTTATAATTACTAGTAGTTTAACCTCTATATTATCTAGAGAAAGTATAATAACTACTACTAAAATTAAATAAAAAATAATAAATTAGATTTTATTTTATTATATAGAAGTAGGAATAATATAAATCTAGGGCCTTTACTTTTATTATTACTACCTTTTACTAATATAGAAGAATACTTATTTACTTAAGTCTAGGTTATTATAAAGATATATACCTATAAGGGGGCCTAATACTATTATTATAGCTATATTTATAACTTTACTATTAATATAGTAATACCTTTTTCTTAACTTCTATAGTTTTCTTAAGAGATTAAAATTATTATTCTAAAGCTTACTTAGATTAAGAAGGATAATCTAGATTAAATTAATTACTAATTTAAAAAGGATTATTATATATACTATTCTATTATATAGTAATAACTTTTATTTCTAGTTACTTATTATTCTAACTACTAAAATATTACTATTAACTATAAAACTCTTATATCCCTTTTTATTAATAGTTCTATTAAGTAGTAACTAGAGGTCTTTTACTTTAGTTCTAAAAACTTTAATTTTAGTTAAATAACTAATACTATATCTAATATCTTTTTTAGCTAGTAGTTTTATTTTTTAAATATAGGTAGTATATTACTTAGTACTATTTCTATATAAAGAGGAGGTAAGAATATATATAGTAGTAATAAAAAGACTAATACTAAGAATAATATATATAAAAATAAAAATAAGCCCCTAAAGGTTTTAGCTATACTTAATTTAGATATAGCTACTTCTAAATTTAAATCTTTTTAGGACTAAATTTATTTTTATACTAGCTATATTTACCTCTTTATAGAAACTATTTACTTAATACTAATTACTAAATTTATTAGAAGTATTTACTACTTAAGTTTTATATTCCCTTTACTATACTCTACTAGTATAGATAATTATAATAAGCCTTATTTATAAAAAGTTAATTTTATTACTTATATATATTATCTTCTTTATTATAAAAATAAATATTTTACTTACTATCTTTAATTTTAGTTTAATTAATTTAATATAATAATATAAAAGGTATCTATAATATAGGTTAGTTTTATAGCTAGATAAAATATTAATAGTTTTTTATTATAGGTTAAAGATATTTAGGCTACCTTTTTAGGGCCTAATTAAGGAGTATTACTAATTAACTCTATTATTTATATAGATACCTAGCTCTAGGGAATATAGCTATACTAGTAATAAAAAGGTAGAAAACTTAATAGTATAATAAATTATTATAATTATAACTACCTAATACCTACCTAATACTTTCTAAATTAAGTAGTTAAAAAGCCTTATCTTATTTATTACTTTTTTTACTATTAATAACTTTTAGTATAATCTCCTCTAGTTTATACTATAATTTAAGGAGTAGTAAGTAGTAACTTTAAATATATAGAGGAAACTTATTTAGGACTTTTTAAAAGAATATCCTTATATTATAGCTTATAATTTCTATATTTAATTTACTATATTTAAAAAATATATCTTTATTTCTTTTTTTAATATCTAAAACTCCTAAAATTACTATAAATAGTAGGGGTATAGAAGTATTTATAACTATAGACTCTACTATATTAGTAATATTCTAGATCTAGACCTAGAATTAGGTCCTTTAGCTATAAAGGCTAATATTAAATACCTAGCCTAATACTAGTCTAATACTATTTTAGTAATCTATTCTAATCTAATATAATCTAATAATACTATTATTCTAATTAATACTATAATACTATTATTACTTTCTTTTATAAAAATAAAGTTTAATAATTAGAAATTATTATTAATTCTTATATAGTATTATATATACTAATATATTTCTAGTTACTATTTTTAGAAGAATACTATTATAGGAGAAGAAACTTATAAGTTTAGGGCTCTTTAGCCTATTTATTTATACTTTACTTTTATTATTCCCCCTAAAAAGTAATATAAATACTTTAAATCTATCTATAATTATATATAATTTAATTCTTTCTATCCTATATTAGTATTAGGTTAGAGGGCTAATACTAATATTTAAATCTATACTAGTATAACTAGTATAGCTTAGTATATTAGTATATATACCTTAAAGGTAAAAAAATATATAAGTTTTTATATAAATTTTATAGTATCTATTTTTTTTTATTAAAGTAAAAATTATATTCTTACTTTATTTATATCTAAGCTTATAAATAAAATAATTAGGGAAAAAGACTATTTAGTTTAAGAAATTATATATATACTATTTAGCCTTCTACTTATATAGTCTATATAGGTTATAATAAATATTAATTACTAGCCTAAAAAAGTATAGTCTACTATATTTTTTTTTTCTAAGTCTAATAGATAAATAAGGAAGAGGTTAATTCTAATAGTACTCTATTTTAGAGTAGAAAGTTAATACTTTAGAGATATAAGAAATATCTATTTATACTTAATAACTTCTATTATATTAACTTCTTTTTATATTTTAATTATAAGAGTAAAATCCCCTTTAGATAACTTAGAGCTAAAATATATATTTTATTCTATTATTTATAATACTTTTTTATATTAGATCTAGCCTACTTTTATTATATTAAACTTATACTTTATTATTCCTTCTAGTATATAGATAATATTTATAACTTTTAGGGATAGTTATTTAAAACTAATAATAAGGCCTATTACTATTATTATATATATTATATTTATAAGTATATTAATTATTATAGAGATAACCTTAATTAGGTAGAAGTAAAGGACTTAGAACTTTAAGAAATATCTATTTAAAACTAATTTAAATTAGATAAGCTAGTAGCTTAAGGATCTATTATTAATAGTAAACTAGTTAATTTAGATATACTAAGGTCTAGGCCTATTAACTATATTAAGGACTAGGGTACTAAGGAATATAATAACTACTAGAACCTAAGTAGTTTAACCTACTAAAAGTAGTTAATTTAGAAGTATCCTATTACTAAAGTAGAATAACCTAATACTAACTCTAATACTCTAGCTACTTAATAAAAAATTACCTTTAATATAATAATAAACTATTTTAAAGTAATTTTTAATAAAAGAGTACTATTATAGCTTCTTATTAATCTTAATAGAAAAGCTAGTACTAGTAAAATCTATATTATTAAAATAATTTTAACTTACTTTAATTAACTAGCTAAGGAAGTAAGTATACTATCTCCTATTATTTAATCTATATCTACTAGAATTATTATATTTCTAATTAATAGCTAAATAATTAATAGCCTTTTCTAGATTCTAATTATATATATAGAAGAGATTATACTACTACTACTTACTACTACTCTATAGTAATTATAGGTTATTTTCTCCTTTATATATTATCTTATTATTAATAAGAAGTCTATAGTTAGTCTTAATATACTAGTTTAAATTAGTATCTAACTTAGTAAAATTTATTTTTAATTTATATACCTCTTTCTTACTAGCCTAAATATTATTATATCTAGAGACTTTTACTAACTACTATTTATTACTTAGTAACTTTTATATAATTTATTACTAAGTAAAAGACCTATTAATACCTATATAAAGTAATTCTATTAGTAATTCTTAAAGACTATTATTTTTAATACTATTTAATACTAATAAGAAAATAGTAAAGCTAACTTTTAAAATACCCTTTTATAATTTTAAGTTAATAAAAGTACTTAGTAAGACTAGTTATTATTTTAAACTTATTATAGGGCTATTCTTTTAGATTTAGAAATAAATACTTTCTATAATTCTATATACTTCTATACTAAGTACTATAAGGTTAATATAATTAATTATAATTATTTTTAGGACTAATACTAGCTAGTATTAGTCTACTATACTAAATATAATAACCCTATATATATAATAATATAATTAATAGAAGCTAGTAATCTAGAGAATAAACTTTTCCTTTCTATTAATATTAAAATTATATTTTTAGCTAATACTTAGATTAAGTATAGTTTTATTAATAGAGCTATTAGTAAGGTTAATAATATTATATAGTATCTAGCTACTATAAATTATATAAAGGAACCCCTTTTAGCTATTTTTACTATTTTTAATTAGTATATAGGGCCTAGTCTATATACTATAAAAATAGGTAAAATAGTTATATCTATCTTCTCTATATTTTATAAGTTCCTTTATAACTAAGTAGTTATTATATAGATCTAGTTTCCTTTCTACTTAGTATAGACTATTATAGTATATAAGTTCTAAGGTTTTAGTCTTACTTTAGCTAAAATATTTATATCTAAAAAGAAGGACTTTATTACTAGTTTACTATATATTACCTTATTATATATATAGAGATATTAACTCTCTATTATTGGATTTCTTATATATTAGTAGGCACGTGCTAAGCCTGTTTCGGCTAGTCTTTCGCTAGTTCCTTTTCAGTTAGCTTTACACTACGCCCTTTTTAGTTAGCCTGTATATAGACGCTAGGCGTGCCTTAGCTACTTTTTTAGTCCCCCTTTATTTATATATTAGTAAAAATATAACACGCCTTTTTATCCCCCCTACTTTATTAAGTTATCCTACCTTATAGTAAATCTCTATAATATATATATAGAGTATTAAAGACTTTATATTTAAAACTTCTTTTTCTTTCTAGTATTTAAAGTCTAAATATAAAAAATATATAAAAATAAAAAAAAAGAATAAATAATAAAGATTAAATTAGTTATTTTTATATTTAAGGACTATTTTCTAACTATTATAAGGCCTAATATTTTTTAGTATATTTAATATTATACCTTTTACTAATTTATTATCTAGTCCTTATCTTTAGTACTATAAAGTATATTTATAATTTAATCTATATTATTAAATAGATTCTCCTTATTATTAAATACTATATCTAGAATATAAATAGTCTCTTTATTAGTAAATCTACTTACTCTAAATATATAGTTCCTAACTTATTAATAATACCTAATACTATAATTAATACTTTACTTATAAAGTAAAGTATAGTATATACTTTTTATATAGACTAGAAAGTAGTAGAGTAATATTTTCTTTATATATATTCTAGTATACTATATAGATTATAGATTAGTAAAAAAAGCTAGTAAATTAGGCTATATAGAATAAACTAATAAGTATCTTCTTTTACTTAGACTATAAAGTTATAAATAGTAGGTAAGTAATTTTTAAAGTCTTATATATAGAGAGATATTATATAGCTAATAAAGTTACTTTATATAATATATAGTACTATATTAAATTAATTATAAATATTATAGTTTAAATAAAAATATATTTTTATACTCTTTTAAGCTAATATTCTCTTTATTAGAATTAGATCCTAAACTTATATATTTAATCTAGCTAGTATCTATTTAATCTATATCTAGTAGGTATTAGAAAAATATTAGTTTTAAAATATTTATATACTTATAAATAAGAGATCTTTATTCTATAAGTTATTAAAGAAAGTCTTAAAACCCTAATAAAGATAGTTCTATTTTTAGTATAAAATTTTAAAGTAATTAATAGTCTTATTCTTTATAATAATCTAGATATTAAGTATAGCTATATTCTTAATACTAATTTTAGTATTAAAAACTTCTTACCTAAAAGCCTTTTAATTTACTTTAACTTTTTTTTTTTTTTTTTTTTTTTAAAAATAGTAAATAAGTTAAGTAATTATTAGTTTAAAGTCTTTAATAATAAGGCTTTAGTATTAGTTAAGGTATTAGATAGTTAGGTAAATATTAGTATTATTAGAGTTAGAGTAAGGAAATTAATAATATTAAAATATTAAACTTACTTTTTTATAAACTACTTAACTTTAATTTTACTAATATCTTAGCTAGTATAGGCTACTATCTTATAGCGCTAAGTAGTTCTAATATTAAAACTATTAAATATATTAATACCTAATACTACCTAATATTTCTTTAACTTACTATATTATATTATATATATTATTTAACTAAATATATAATTATTTTAGTATATTAGCCTAGTTTCTTATTAGTAACTAATTAATAATTAGCTATATAGCTAGTAGGAAGATATTCTTCTAGAACTTAGAGTAATATATATTATCTACTATTTTATTATACTTTATAGTAAGCTTTTTACTAGTTTTTTTTACTTAAGTAGCTATATTTTTCTTTATACTTTTATTTAAAGAGTACTTTTTAGTACCTTTATATTACTTAATATTAAGTAGGTCTACTATAGTAAAGATATTAAGTAAGTATTAGATATAAAGTAATAAATAGGTATTAGATATAGAATAAGTATTTATATAGTCCTATAATATAGAGTATAGAAGAAAAATAGTAAAGGTAAATAAAAGAAGTTATTAATAAATATTATAAATAGATTTTATATAATTAAACCCTACTATTATATATCTATCTATTAAGTACTTATACTATAAATACTAAAATACTTTTACTTACTTAAGTAAAGGTAAATATACTTTACCTAAAAGTAGGAATATTTTATTACTTTTTTTACTATATAGACTAATACTATCTAATACCCTATATATACTTAAAATAGCTTAAATATATTAAATTTTTATAAAATTAGAATATATTTACTTTTTATTTTTACTATAAATACTAAGGCGCCTTTATAATTTACTTACTAAAATAAAAGTAAATATACTTTATCTAAAAGTAGGAATATTTTATTACTTTTTTTACTATATAGACTAATACTACCTAATACCCTATATATACTTAAGATAGCTTAAATATATTAAATTTTTATAAATATAGAGCTCTTTTTCTAATTTATTATCTTTTACTTTTACTTTTTTCTAGTTTACTTTTACTTATATTATATATATATACTAAGTAAGTTTATTATATAATCTATATAAATACTATAGTTTCTATTCTTTTACCCTCTCTCTTCTTTACTTTAATACTATAAACTATTAACCCTCTTTAATTAATCCTATTTATAAATAATTTCTATAAATTTACTAGTATAGCGCTATATAGAAAGATTAAGCCTTTATACCCTATTAGTAGTAAAGGTAAGAATAAGGCTAAAATTTAAAATAAATTAAATATTAATTTTAAGTATTAGCCTTATACTTATATATTATAGCTAGTCTAGGCTAGTATTAGTTAGTTATCTCTTTATTTATTTATTTAGAATTCTTACTTTACTAAGTTAAGTTTATTTAATTACTATCTTTCCTTAGAACTAGTTATTAAAATCTATTAAAAGCTACTAATTATAGCTAGATACTAGTTAACTTTATATTATAATCCTTATTACTTTATTCTACTATTAATATAATATTAAGCTCCCTTAGTATTTTATAATTAAATACTATATACCCCTATTATATTATAGAGATTCACTATAAGGTAGGGTGACTTAATAAAGTAGGGGGGACAAAAAGGCGCGTTGTACTTTACCAATACACGAATAAAAGGGGACTAAAAAAGTAGCTAAGGCGCGCCCAGCGTCTATATATAGGCTAAAACCCCTATTATTATTATTAAATATTAACTATATATAGTTACTATTCCTATTATTCTTTATTTTTTATTCTTTACTCTTTATTCTTTACCCTTTACTCTTTATTTATTACCCTATAGGCTCTATACTTAGGACTTAGAATAGAACTTAGAACTTCTTTACTATTACTATTACTATTACTATTATTTATACCTATACTATTATACTATATAGAATCTCCTATATTTAGTAGATACTTATTTTATTATTTATTACCTTTATTATAAACTTTTTATCCTCTTTAATCTCCTCTTTATTATTACTATAGTAATTTTATATACTCTATATCTCCTATTACTATAATATATATCTATAGCCTAGAAATAATAAATATTATATTACTAGCTAACCTAACTTATATAATTTAAGTACTTTCTTTATACCTATATATATTTTAAATTTAGATTTTAGCTAGCTCTTAATTTTTTAGATATTATAACTATTACCTATTATTACTATTATTATTTAAATACCCTTACTATACTTTTTTACTTTATTATAGATATTAGTTATTATTATTATTATTATTATTATTATCTCTAGATAGATAGTAGGGAATAGGTATATTACTATCTATATTAGCTTATTATTAGTTAGGTTAATCCTAAGGTATAGGTAATATATTAATAAGCCTAATAAAAACTATAAATATTATATTATATTATTAAGTAGGATTTATAGTATACTAAGAATAGATATTTTAATTATATTCTTTTCTTATATATTATTAATAACTAATAGAGTATAGGATAGACGAAAGTAATATAAATAGTAGTACTTACCTATATATATTTTTCTCTTAGTCTTAATAAAAACTATTTTTTTTAATACCTTATTAACTTTTTATAGTTAGATTTCTTATATATTAGTAGGTATATACTAAGTCTATTTTAGATAGCTTAGTACTATACCCTTTTTAGTTAGCCTATATATAGATACTAGATAAGCCTTAGCTACTTTTTTAGTCCCCCTTTATTTATATATTAGTAAAGTATAATATACCTTTTTATCCCCCCTACTTTATTAAGTTACCCTACCTTATAGTAAATCTCTATAATATAGCTAGTCTATCTAATTATCTAATAGCTATTAAGATCCTTTATAAAACTACTATTTTTAGTCTACCTATTAAGGCTTAGTAATCTACTCTAATTACTAATAGTATTAAAAAACCTTACTACTATAAATCTAGTAGTAAGTATAGTACTAGTATTAGGCTAGTATTAGGCTAATATTCTCTAGCTATAGCTTTTTATAAAATCTACTAGTTCTAGAAAAGTATTAATTTACTTATCTCTAAGCTATTATTTTAGTACCTAGTAAAAGAGGTAACTATTAATTATAATATTTTCTACTTTACCTACTATACTCTTTCTAAAACTATTAATAAAAATCTAGTTTATAGCTTTTACTTTTAGTCTAATACTATTATAGCTTTTTAGGAAGTCTTTAAGGCCTTTCTAGTTTATTTCTTTAAATATAAGTACTAATCTTAGTATTAGGCTTTATTATATTTATTAACTAAATTTAGATATACTACTAGTCTATATCTATACTAAGTATATTACTATTATAAAATATAATATTTAGTATATTTACTAACTTACTAGGGTAATTAGTCTTTACTAGAGTATACTATTTTAGTTTACTTAGTACTAGGCTTATATATAAGTATTAGGCTAGGTATTAGAACTAATACTTTTATTTACTAATTATATTTTAAAATAGTTATATATAAAGAATAAAGTTTATAGTAATAATAAGTTTTTATTAATTAAGTTTTTAAAGAAAATACTACTCTTTAGGGTTTAGTAGGTAATTTATTACTACCTTAATAGTAGTATAATACTAAGTAAAATACCTCTTTAATATAGTTAGATAGTTCTAGCCTATTTAGCCCTACTAACTATACTCTTTTAAATTCTTTTTTTTTCTATACTATAATTCTTATATAGTTATTATATACTTTCTCTTTTATTTTTATAGGTAATAAGGGTTTATTATAAATATACTAATTTAGTTTATATAGATTAGTAATATATTTTATTTAAATTAGTAAGGAAGAAGGATAGCTTTAATATAATAAATATAATATCTAGTTATAATATAATTACTATATATAATACTAATCTAACCTTTTCTTAATAGTTTTTAATCTACTATAGTAATACTTTACCTTTACTTTTTTTAAGCTTATTAATTAAGAAAGGAGTAGGTAAGAAGCTACTAGCTTTATAAAATTTAAATCTTTTTATAATTTTATTAATATATATATTATATATAAGTATAATTATTTAATTATCTTAGTCTCTAATTATTTATACTCTAAGAAACTATTTAACTAGTCTTTTATCTTTAATTTTATATTTATTTATAACCTTATTCTATAGTATTAAAGCTTACTCTCTATAATTATTATAATATAGAAGTAGTATATTATCTATATAGAATAGTACTAGAATTTTTTAATTTCTAAAAAGGAATAAATAAAGCTCTTTCTTTAAAGCTTTAAGCCCTTTAGCTCTAAGTAAGTAGGAAAACTCTTTATACTAAAGAAGTAGTAAGTTTTTTAAATTATAAAAAGCTTAATTTAATCTTATATATATTTCTAGTATTTTAAACCTATCTAGAAGTTTTTAGGTTATAGAATTATTTACTATAATTATAGTATTTAGAAATACTCTTATAATATTATATTATTTAATTTTAAGCTTAAATTCTATAGTAATTATTATTACTACTTAAAATAACCTTACTATAAGTATAATAGTATAGATTAAATATAAGGTATTTTTTAGTTAAAAATTCCTTCTAACTATAATATAAGCTTTATAGTTCTTAAACTAACTATTCTAATTAAATTTATATATAAATATTTATTTTAATAAAAGTAGGTATTTTATTACTTATAATTAGGGTAGCTTTATCTAAGTTTCTTTTTATTATAAGGTAGTAATCTCTTTAATTATAGCCTACTTAAATAGCTTTTCTAGAGGATAGGAAAGTAGATATTTTTAGAGTATTAGTTCTATTAGTAGCTTATTTTTATATAAATAAGTTAGTAATATTACTAGTTTTAATTTCTTAAGTATAGCTACTATAACTACTATATTTAGTATCTTATAGTTTTTATATTTATTTTAGATTTTATCTATTCTTAGTATAAATATATATATAAAGTTAATTTAGAAATTATCTTTTAAAGATAGATCTACTATTAATATATATATACTAAAATTTAATTTATTTATTTATTAATTATTATAATTTATATCTTATTATTTTAACTTTTAAACTAGTAAATACTTATTTATTAATTAGTTAATTTTAGGTATTTCTTTTTAAAGTTATCTATTTACTCTATTTATTATAAAGAAAATATATTATTATCTTTAGTTTACTAGTAAATTTTCTATTTTATTTAATAGTATAGAATTAGTTTTACTAGATTAAATAGTAATAGTAGGGTTTTAAAGCTCCTATTCTAAAGAAATATTATTCTAAGACTTTAATTTACTAACTTTTTTAGTTAAATTCTAATTCTAGTAGCTTCTAGTATCCTTATAATTATATTAATTAGTTCCTATAATATCTAGCTATAGTATTATATCTAAGGTTATAAGTTCTATACTTAAATCTTAGCCTATATAAATTTCTAGCTACTAGCTAGCTATACTTATAACTTATATAGTAGTTAGTATTATTATTTCTTAATTCCTTAGCTAGCTATTTTTAGAATCTATTTACTCTAATCTTTTATCTCTAAATAGTTATTTAGTATTATTAATTCTTATAGTACTTATATACTTATTTAAGCTAGAAGTAAAATTAATTATATTAAATATATATTTTAAATTATTAACTTTATTCTTATTAATACTTTTTATAATTCTTAAAGTTTTTATTTTTAGGAGCTTAACTTTATATACTTTTTAGTAGAAGATTATCTTATTAAATATAATATTTCTAGTTATAATTACTTAATTAAGTATAGGAACCTATATTTTATAAATATTAGAAGCTTAATAACTTACTAAATATCTAATATAAGCTTTTAAATTTATTTTAAATCCTTTTCTATTATATTTAGCTTTATAATTTTTTATTATAGAATATACTTAGTATCTATAGGTATAAATTCTACTCTAGTCTAGATAGAGATCTACTATTATAATAGAAAAAAGGAGCTTAAATATCCCTTTATTTAGGGAGCGAATTAATTAGATTACTATATAAGAAAAGATTACTAGAAAGACTAGTTATATACTATACTTATCCTAAATTAATTTAGTATTTAGCTTAAGGTACCCCTTATCGCGGCTAATTAGAGCTCTATAAACCCTAATATTACTAAGTATTATTTATATTCTTAATATACCCCCTAGATAAATAGTACTTATTATTTATTTACTAATAGAATTTAATTATTTAGATTAGCTTCCCTTTAGAAATATATAGCTTAGACTATAATTTCCTACTTATATTATACTATTATTAGCGTTGTAATACTAATTAGCTAGAGTAAGAGTCTCCTAGTACTTAGTATAGTACTTATAAATAATAGTAGTTTTATAATTAGATATAGTAAGTAATAGTAAATAAGGTAAGTAATTATTATATAGTATAAATTAGTAGAGGTAGATAGAATAAAAAAGTATCTTTTATACCTTTTAAACTTCTCTTTTTTATCCCTATTATCCTATCTTATAATATATCTTTACCTTTTACTTTTTAATACTCTATTTATACTTTTTAGATAGCTAATAATACTACTAAAGCTTATACTACTAAAGTACTTAAATAAGAATAAAGACTTAAAGCTAAATAAGTAGTTACTACTAAAAGATTTATTATAACTCCTTAAATAACTTATTAATCTAGTTACCCTTCTACTTAGTCTACTTCCTATACTCTTAGCTAAGCTTCTCTAATAGTATTATATATTCCCCTAATTATAAAAGAAAAGTATATTAGGGCTATTTAGCTAATAAGCTACCTTAGCTACTTAATAAGTACTTTAAGTAGTAGGTTAGATAGCCTCTACTATAATATTATAAACTAGTAAACTAGATACTATTTTTATTATTATATATACTTATATAAACTAATATAAGCTAGATTCTCTATTTATTTAATTAAGTTTTACTAATTATTATAGTTTATTATTCCTAGCTATATATATAATATACTTTATCCTATTCTATAATAATTTAAACTTTAGTATAAATTTTTCTTATCTTCCTTATTACTTAGATTTTTACTAACTATATATAGGCTTATAAGGTTAATTATTTATAATAGTATATTTAAGCTATACTAAAGAATTAAAATAAGGGTTAAAAAACCCTTCTTATATCTTTATAAAATCCCTACTTAATAACTAGCTCTCTTTCTATTCCTTTTACTTCTATCCCTATTTTACCTACTCCTATTCTATTTTTACTTATTTCTATTTCTACTTCTATTCCTACTTCTTCTATTTCTACTACTTCTATTCCTACTCTATCTACCTTCTAGTAGATCTACCTTATAAATAGTTAAAAGATAGGCTTATAGGAGACTATATATACTCTTAAGTATAGTATACCTACTCCTTATAAGTACTATACTTTATAATAGCTCTATAAAGTAGGTATAAGTATTAGTTATTATAGTATAGATTAGTAGTAGTCTAACTTTAATTACTCTAAGGAGTATCTATATAGTTATAATAGATTTTTTAAAGCTAAGAAATCTCTTATTTATAGTTAGAGTAGCTTTAGATATAGATATTTTAGGTACTCTAATATATTAGAAATATAGTAGTATATTTAGCTTTATAAGCTCTTTAATTAGATATTTAATATATTTAAGTAGAATAGATTTCTTTTATTTTTTTTTTATTTTTCTTTTATTCTCTAGTTAAAAAGTACTTTTTATAATTAAATCTAATAAATTTCTATTTACTTTACTTTTTCTATATTTATAATTATAAAACTTATATCTTAAAGGTTAAGTAATTTTATAAATCTAGTAAACTACTACTTTAATAGCGCTTTTATTAAACTATTATTAAGAATATAAATAATACTTAGTAATATTAGGGTTTATAGAGCTCCAATCAGCCGCGATAAGGGGTACCTTAACCTAAGTACTAAACTAATTCAGGATAAGTATAGTATATAACTAGCCTTTCTAGTAATCTTTTCTTATATAGTAATCTAATTAATTCGCTCCCTAAATAAAGGGATATTTAAGCT